>CM032159.1:31588461-32185988 GCA_018901935.1 Pugionium cornutum | reverse complement strand
GCTTATCAATGAAGCATAATTAATGACATTACACTGTTTTGAATGGATTTGATTAGTTTGAGAATTTGTCGAGGCAATTTTAGTCTGAAATTTTATCACAATATAGAAAATAGAGCTAGTTTAACGTGGGCATTGGATTTGTGTCATTCTGAGATTTTAATCAAAAGTTACGGACGATTTATTGTGGACATGTCAAGTTGAACGGCCAGTTAAAATGATCATTCTAAAATGAAACATAATGCATAGCATCACGCAGATTTGGATACATTTGATTACATGGATGCTATTTCGTATCTAATTCTGTCTGAAATTTGTCACAATATAGAAAACTGAGCTACCTTAACTTGGACATTAGATTCGTGTCATTCCGAGCTATGAATCAAAAGTTATTGACGATTTAGTGTAGACATGTCAAGTTGATCGTGCTGTGAAATGATCATTTTAAACTGACGATTGGTGCTCATTGAGTAAAGGCTTATAAGTGAAGCATAATGCATGATATTACAAAATTTTCTATGGATTTGATTACTTGGAGGATTTGTCGAGGCAATTTTAGTGTGAAATTTTATCATAATATAGAAAATTGAGCTAGCTTAACGTGGGGATTGGATTCGTGTCATTATGAGCTAAATATAAAAAGTTATAGATGATTTAGTTCAGACATGTCAAGTTGATCATCTAGTTAATGTGATCATTCTAAACTGATCATTGCTGCTCGTTGAGCAAAGCCTTATAAATGAAGCATAACGCATGGCTTCACACAGTTCAGGATAGATTGGATTACTTGAATGCTTTGTCGTATCTATTTTTATCTAAAATTTTGTCATAATATAGATAATTGAGTTAGTTTAAGGTGGACATTGGATTTGTGTCATTCTGAGCTATAAATAAAAAAGTTAATGATGTTTTAGGGCACACATGTCAAGTTGATCGGGCAATTAAAATGGTGATTCTAAACTGATCATTGGTGCTGATTGAGAAAAGTCTTATAAATAAAGCATAACGCATGATATTACACATATTTGGATGTATTTGATTACTTGGAGGACTTGTCGAGGCAATTTCCGTCTGAAATTATATCACAATATAGAAAATTGAGCTAGCTTAACGAGGGGATTGGATTCGTGTGATTCTAATTATAAATCAAAAGTTATAAACGATTTAGTTTGTACATGTCAAGTTGATCGGCTAGTTAATAGTGTCATTCTAAACTCATCATTCGAAACTGATCATTGTTGCTTGTTGAGCAAAGTCTTATAAATGAAGCATAATGCATGGCATCACGCAATTTGGGATAGATTGGATTACTTGAATGCTTTGTCGTATCTATTGATATCTTAAATTTTGTCACAATATAGAAAATTGAGCTAGTTTAACCTGGACATTGGATTCGTATCATTGTGAGCTATAAATCAAAAGTTATAGACGATTTAGTTCGAACATGTCAAGTTCATCTTCAAGTAAAAATGATCATTCTAAAGTGATCATTGGATCTCATTGAGTAAAGGCTAATTAATGAAGCATAATGCATGGCATCACGCAGCTTTGGATAGATTGGATTACATTGTCGCTATTTCCTATCTAATTCTGTCTAAATTTTTTGTCAAAATATAGAAAACTGAGCTAGCTTAACATGGACATTGGGATTCGTGTCATTCTAAGCTATAAATCAAAAGTTATGGATGATTTACTGTAGGCATGTCAAGTTGATCGGGCAATTAAAATAGTCATTCTAAAGTGATCATTGGTGCTTATTGAGTAAAGGCTGATAAATGAAGCCTAATGCATGAACTTACACAGTTTTGGATGGATTTGATTACTTGGAGAATTTTTCGAGGCAATTTTAGTCTGAAATTTTATCACAATATAGAAAATTGAGCTACTTTAACTTGAGTATTGGATTCGTGTCATTCAAAGCTCTTAATCAAAAGTTACGGACGATTTAGTGCGGAAATGTCAAGTTGATTGGCTAGTTAAAATGATCATTCTAAAGTGATCATTGGTGCTCATTGAATAAAGACTTTTAAATGAAGTATAATGCATGGCATCACCCAGTTTTGGATAGATTGGATTACACGGACGCTACTTCGTATCTAATTCCTTCTAAAATTTTGTGACAATATGGACGATTTAGTGCAGAGATGTCAAGTTGATCGAATAGTTAAAATGATCATTCTAAATTGATCACTGGTGCTCATTGAGTAAAGGCTTATAAATGAATCATAATACATGACATTACCCAGTTTTGGATGGATTTAACTGCTGGGAGAATTTGTCGAGGCAATTTTAGTGTGAAATTTTATCACAATATAGAAAATTGAGCTAGCTTAACATGGGTATTGGATTTGTGTCGTTCTGAGGTATAAATCAAAAGTTATAGACAATTTAGTTCGAAAATGCCAAGTCGATCAGCTAGTTATTATGATTATTCTAAAGTGATCACTGCTGCTCGTTGAGCAAAGCCTTATAGATAAAGCATAATGCATGGCATCAAGCAGTTTGGGATAGATTTGATAACTTGAATGCTTTGTTGTATCTATTTATATAATAAATTTTGTCACAATATAGAAAATTGAGTTAGCTCAAGGTGAACATTGGATTCGTGTTATTCTGAGCTATAAATCAAAAGTTTTAGATGATTTAGTTCAGACACGTTAAGTTGATCGTCTAGTTAATATGATCATTCTAAACTAATCATTGCTCCTCATTGAGCAAAGGCTTAGAGATAACTCATGATGCATGGCATCACGCAGTTTGGGACAGATTGGAATACTTGAATACTTTTTCATATCTATTTCTATCTTAAATTTTATCGCAATATAGAAAATTGAGCTAGATTAATGTGGACATTCGATTCATGTCATTCTAGCTCTTAATCAAATGTTACGGACGATTTAGTGCGGACATGCCAAGTTGATCGGCCATTTTAAATGATCATTCTAAAGTAATCATTGGTGTTCATTGAGTAAAGGCTTAATAATGAAGCATAATGCATGGAATCACGCAGTTTTGGATTGATTGGATTACATGGACGCTATTTTGTTTCTAATTCTGTCTAAAATTTTGTCACAATATATAAAACAAAGCTAGTTTAACATTTGGATTTGTGTCATTCTGAGCTATAAATCAAAAGTTATAAACAATTTATTGCAGACATGTCAAGTTGATCGGGCACTTAAAATGATCCTTCTAAACTGATGATTGGTGCTCATTAAGTAAAGGTGTATAAATGAAGCATAATTCATGACATTAAAAAGTTTTGGATGGATTTGATGACTTGGAGAATTGTCAAGGCAATTTTTGTCTGAAATTTTATCACAATATATTGAGCTAGCTTAACGTGGGTATTGAGCTAGTTACGTACGATTTAGCGCGGAAATGTCAAATTCATCGGCCATTTAAAATGATTATTCTAAAGTGATCATTGGTGCTCATTGAGTAAAGGCTTATTAATGAAGCATAATGCATGATATCACGTAGTTTTGGATAGATTGGATTACCTGAACGCTATTTCGTATCTAATTCTATCTAAAACTTTTTAAAATATAGAAAATTAGCTAGCTTAACATGGAAATTGGTATTTGTGTCATTTTGAGCTATAAATGAAAAGTTATTGATAATTTACTGTAGGCATGTCAAGTTGATCGGGCAATTAAAATAGTCATTCTAAAGTGATCATTGGTGCTTATTGAGTAAAGGCTGATAAATGAAGCCTAATGCATGAACTTACACAGTTTTGGATGGATTTGATTACTTGGAGAATTTTTCGAGGCAATTTTAGTCTGAAATTTTATCACAATATAGAAAATTGAGCTACTTTAACTTGAGTATTGGATTCGTGTCATTCAAAGCTCTTAATCAAAAGTTACGGACGATTTAGTGCGGAAATGTCAAGTTGATTGGCTAGTTAAAATGATCATTCTAAAGTGATCATTGGTGCTCATTGAATAAAGACTTTTAAATGAAGTATAATGCATGGCATCGCCCAGTTTTGGATAGATTGGATTACACGGACGCTACTTCGTATCTAATTCCTTCTAAAATTTTGTGACAATATGGACGATTTAGTGCAGAGATGTCAAGTTGATCGAATAGTTAAAATGATCATTCTAAATTGATCACTGGTGCTCATTGAGTAAAGGCTTATAAATGAATCATAATACATGACATTACCCAGTTTTGGATGGATTTAACTGCTGGGAGAATTTGTCAAGGCAATTTTAGTGTGAAATTTTATCACAATATAGAAAATTGAGCTAGCTTAACATGGGTATTGGATTTGTGTCGTTCTGAGGTATAAATCAAAAGTTATAGACAATTTAGTTTGAAAATGCCAAGTCGATCAGCTAGTTATTATGATTATTCTAAAGTGATCACTGCTGCTCGTTGAGCAAAGCCTTATAGATAAAGCATAATGCATGGCATCAAGCAGTTTGGGATAGATTTGATAACTTGAATGCTTTGTTGTATCTATTTATATAATAAATTTTGTCACAATATAGAAAATTGAGTTAGCTCAAGGTGAACATTGGATTCGTGTTATTCTGAGCTATAAATCAAAAGTTTTAGATGATTTAGTTCAGACACGTTAAGTTGATCGTCTAGTTAATATGATCATTCTAAACTAATCATTGCTCCTCATTGAGCAAAGGCTTAGAGATAACTCATGATGCATGGCATCACGCAGTTTGGGACAGATTGGAATACTTGAATACTTTTTCATATCTATTTCTATCTTAAATTTTATCGCAATATAGAAAATTGAGCTAGATTAATGTGGACATTCGATTCATGTCATTCTAGCTCTTAATCAAATGTTACGGACGATTTAGTGCGGACATGCCAAGTTGATCGGCCATTTTAAATGATCATTCTAAAGTAATCATTGGTGTTCATTGAGTAAAGGCTTAATAATGAAGCATAATGCATGGAATCACGCAGTTTTGGATTGATTGGATTACATGGACGCTATTTTGTTTCTAATTCTGTCTAAAATTTTGTCACAATATATAAAACAAAGCTAGTTTAACATTTGGATTTGTGTCATTCTGAGCTATAAATCAAAAGTTATAAACAATTTATTGCAGACATGTCAAGTTGATCGGGCACTTAAAATGATCCTTCTAAACTGATGATTGGTGCTCATTAAGTAAAGGTGTATAAATGAAGCATAATTCATGACATTAAAAAGTTTTGGATGGATTTGATGACTTGGAGAATTGTCAAGGCAATTTTTGTCTGAAATTTTATCACAATATATTGAGCTAGCTTAACGTGGGTATTGACCTAGTTACGTACGATTTAGCGCGGAAATGTCAAATTCATCGGCCATTTAAAATGATTATTCTAAAGTGATCATTGGTGCTCATTGAGTAAAGGCTTATTAATGAAGCATAATGCATGATATCACGTAGTTTTGGATAGATTGGATTACCTGAACGCTATTTCGTATCTAATTCTATCTAAAACTTTTTAAAATATAGAAAATTAGCTAGCTTAACATGGAAATTGGTATTTGTGTCATTTTGAGCTATAAATGAAAAGTTATGGACGTTAGTGCAGGCATGTCAAGTTGATCGGGCAGTTAAAATAACCATTCTCAATTTATCATTGGTGCTCAATGAGTAAAGGCTTATCAATGAAGCATAATGCATAACATTACACAGTTTTTGATGGATTTGATTACTTGGAGAAATTGTCAAGACAATTTTAGTGTGAAATTTTATCACAATATAGAAAACTGAATTAGCTTAACGTGGGTATTGGATTCGTGTCATTCTGAGCAATAAATCAAAAGTTATAGATGATTTAGTTCGGACGTGTCAAGTTGATCGGCTAATTAATATGATCATTCTAAACTGATCATTGCTGCTCATTGAGTAAAGGCTTATTAATGAAGCATAAAGCATGAAATCAAGCAGTTTGGGATAGATTGGATTATTTGAATGATTTGTCGTATCTTTTTTTATCTTAACTTTTGTCACAATATTGAAAATTGAGCTAGCTCAAGGTGAACATTGGATTCGTATCATTCTGAGTAATAAATCAAAAGTTATAGACGATTTAGTTCGGATATGTCAAGTTGATGGGCTAGTTAATATGATCATTCTAAACTGATCATTGCTGCTCATTGATTAAAGGCTTATAAATGAAGCATGATGCATGGCATCACACAGTTTGGGATAGCTTGGATTACTTGGATTCTTTGTTTAATCTATTTCTATCTTGAATTTTATCAAAATATAGAACATTGAGCTAGCTTACCGTGGACATTGAATTCGTATCATTCTGAGCTATACATCAAAAGTAATAAACAATTTAGTTTGAACATGTCAAGTTGATCAACCAGTTAAAATGATCAGTCTACACTTATCATTGCTGCTCATTGAGCAAAGGCTTATAAATGAAGCATAATGCATGGCATCACGTAGTTTGGGACAGATTGGAATACTTGGATACTTTGTCATATCTATTTCTATCTTAAATTTTGTCACAATATAGAAAATTGAGCTAGCTCAACATGGACATTGGATTCGTGTCATTCTAAGCTCTAAATCAAAAGTTACAGACAATTTAGTGCGGACATGTGAAGTTGATCGGCCTGTTAAAATGATCATTCTAATGTGATCATTGGTGCTCAATGAGTAAAGGCTTATTAATGAATCATAAAGCATGGCATCACGTAGTTTTGGATAGATTGGATTATATTTATGCTTTGTCATATCTAATTCTTGCTCAAATTTTGTCAAAATATAGCAAACCATGCCAGCTTAACGTGTACATTGGATTCAAGTCATTCTGAGTTATAAATCAAACGGTGTATACGATTTAGCGCATACATGTCATGTTGATTGCTAGTTAAAATGATCATTTTAAACTGATCATTGGTGCACATAGAGTAATGGCTGATAAATGAAGCATAATGCATGATATTACGTAGTTTGGATAGATTTTATTACGTAATTTTAGTCTTATATTTTATCATAATATAGAAAATTGAACTAGCTTTAAGTGGACATTGGATTCGGGTCATTCTGAGCTCCAAATCAAAAATTACGGACGATTTAGTGCGGAAATGTCAAGTTGATCGCCCTGTTAAAATGATCATTCTAAAGTGATCATTGGTGCTCATTGAGTAAAGGTTTATAGATGAAGCATAATGCATGGCATCAAACAGTTTGGGATAGATTGGATTACTTGAATGCTTTGTCGTATCTATTTCAATCATAAATTTTGTCACAACATAGAAAATTGAGTTACCTCAAGGTGAACACTGGATTCGTGTTATTTTGAGCTGTAAATCAAAAGTTATAGATGATTTAGTTTAGACATGTCAAGTTGATCGTCTAGTTAATATGATCATTCTAAACTAATCATTGCTGCTCATTGAGCAAAGGCCTAGAGTTGACGCATGATGCATGGCATCACGCAGTTTGGGACAGATTGGAATACTTGGATACTTTATCTTATCTATTTCTATCTTGAATTTTTTCACAATATAGAAAATTGTGCTAGCTTAACGTGGACATTGGATTCGTGTCATTCTGAGCTCTAAATCAAAAGTTGCCGATGATTTAGTGCAAACATATTAACTTGATCGGCCATGTAAAATGATCATTATAAAGTGATCATTGGTGCTCATTGAGTAAAAACTTATTAATGAGGCATAAAACATGGCATCACGCAGTTTTGGATAGATTGGATTATATTGACGGGTTGTCATATCTAATTCTTATTTTGTCAAAATATAGCAAATCCAACTAGCTTAATGTGGACATTGGATTCAAGTCATTATGGGCTATAAATCAAAAGTTATATACGATTTAGTGCAAACATGTCAACTTGATCGCAGGTTAAAATAATCATTTTAAACTAAGCATTGGTGCTCATAGAGTAAAAGCTTATAAATGAAGCATAATGCATGACATTACGCTGTTTGGATAGATTTGATTACTTGAAGGATATGTCCAAGCAAATTTAGTCCTAAATTTTATCACAATATAGAAAATTGAGCTAGATTAACGTGGAAATTGGATTCGTGTCATTCTGCCCCATAATCAAACGTTACGGACGATTTAGTATGGACATGTCAAGTTGATCGGCCAGTTTAAATGATCATTCTAAAGTGATCATTGGCGCTCATTGAGTAAAGGCTTAATAATAAAGTATAATGCATGGAATCACTCGGTTTTGAATAGATTGGATTACATGGACACTACTTCGTTTCTAATTCTGTCTAAAATTTAGTCAAAATATAGAAAACAAAGCTAGCTTAACATGGACATTAGGATTTGTGTCATTCTGAGCTATAATTCAAAAGTTATAAACAATTTATTGTAGACATGTCAAGTTGATCGGGCACTTAAAATGATCATTATAAAGTGATGATTGGTGCTCATTAAGTAAAGGCGTATAAAAGAAGCATAATTCATGACATTAAAAAGTTTTGGCTCGATTTGATTCCTTGGAGAATTTGTCGAGGCAATTTTAGTATGAAATTTTATCACAATATATAAAATTGAGTTAGATTAATGTGGGTATTGGATTCGTGTCATTCTTAACTCTTAAACAAAAGTTATGTACGATTTAGCGCGGACATGTCAAATTGATCGGCCAGTTAAAATGCTCATTGAGTAAATGCTTGTTGATGAAGCATAATGCATGACATCACGTAGTTTTGGATCGATTGGATTACTTGGACGCTATTTCGTATCTAATTTTTTCTGAAATTTTGTAAAAATATAGAAAATGAGCTAGCTTAACGTGGAAATTGGGATTTGTAACATTCTGAGCTATAATGTTATGGACAATTTAATGCAGACATGTCAAGTTGATCGGGCAGTTAAAATAACCATTCTAAACTGATCATTGGTGCTCATTGAGTAAAGGGTTATAAATGAAGCATAATGCATGATATTACACAGTTTTGGATGGATTTTATTACTTGGTGAACTTTTCAAGGCAATTTTAGTGTGAAATTTTATCATAATATAGAAAACTGAGTTAGCTTAACGTTGGTATTGGATTCGTGCCATTCTGAGCTATAAATCAAAAGTTATAGACGATTTAGTTCGGACATGTCAAGTTGATCGGCTAGTTAATATGATCTTCTAAACTGATAATTGCTGCTCATCGAGTAAAGGCTTACTAATTAAGCATAAGTCATGACATCAAGCAGTTTGGGATAGATTGGATTACTTGAATGATTTGTCGTATCTATTTTTATCTTAACTTTTGTCACAATATAGAAAATTGAGCTAGCTCAAGGTGAACATTGGATTCGTATCATTCGGTGCTATAAATCAAAATTTATAGACGATTTAGTTCGGACATGTCAAGTTGATCGGCTAGTTATTATGAACATTCTAAACTGATTATTGCTGCTCATTGAACAAAGGCCTATAAATGAAGCATGATGTGTGGCATCACGCAGTTTGTAATAGATTGGATTACTTGGATGCTTTATCATATCTATTTCTATCTTGAATTTTATCACAATATACAAAATTGAGCTTTCTTACCGTGGACACTGAATTCGTATCATGTTGAGCTATACATCAAAAGTTATAGACGATTTAGTTCGGACATGTCAAGTTGATCGACCAGTTAAAATAATCATTGTATACTGATCATTGCTGCTCATTAAGCAAAGGCTTATAACGAAGCATAATGCATGACATCACGTAGTTTGGGACATATTGAATACTTGGATACTTTGTCATATCTATTTCTATCTTAAATTTTGTTACATTATATAAAATTGAGCTAGCTCAACGTGGACATTGGATTCGTGCCATTCTAAGCTCTAGATCAAAAGTTACGGATGATTTAGTGCGGACATGTGAAGTTGATCGGCCAATTAAAATGATCATTCTAACGTGGTCATTGGTGCTCATTGAGTAAAGGCTTATTAATGAATCATAAAGCAAGGCATCACGTAGTTTTGGATAGATTGGATTATATTGACGCTTTGTCATATCTAATTCTTGCTCAAATTTTGTCAAAAATATAGCAAACCATGCTAGCTTAACGTGGACATTGGATTCAAGTCATTCTGAGTTATAAATCAAACGTTATATACGATTTATTGCATACATGTCAAGTTGATCGTCTGTTAAAATGATCATTCTAAACTGATCATTGGTGCACATAGAGTAAAAGCTTATAAATGATGCATAATGCATGATATTACGTAGTTTGGATAGATTTGATTACGCAATTGTAGTCTTAAATTTTTATCATAATATGAAAATTGAGCTAGCTTAACGTGGACATTGGATTCGGGTCATTTTGAGCTCTAAATAAAAAATTACGGACGATTTGTGCGGAAATGTCAAGTTGATCGCCATGTTAAAATGATCATTCTAAAGTGGTCATTGGTGCTCATTGAGTAATGGCTTATTAATGAAACATAATGCATGGCATCACGCAGTTTTTGATAGATTGGATTAAATGGATGCTATTTGGTTTCTAATTCAATCTAAAATTTTGTTATAATAAAAAAAACAAAGTATGCTTAACATGGACATTGGATTCATGTCATTCCGAGCTAAAAATCAAAAGTTATGGACGATTTAGTGCGGACATGTCAAGTTGATCGGCCAGTTTAAATGATCATTCTAAAGTGATCATTGGTGCTCATTGAGTAAAGGCTTAATAATGAAGCATAATGCATGGAATCACATGATTACATGGACACTATTTCGTTTCTAATTCTGTCAAAATTTTTTGTCACAATATATAAAACAAAGCTAGCTTAATGTGGGCATTGGGATTTGTGTCATTCTGAGCTATAAATCAAAAGTTATAAATGATTTATTGCAGACATGTCAAGTTGATCGGGCACTTAAAATGATCAAACTAAAGTGATGATTGGTGCTCATTAAAAAAGGCGTATAAATGAAGCATAATTCATGACATTACAAAGCTTTGAATGGATTTGATTACTTGGAGAATTTTTCGAGGCAATTTTAGTATGAAATTTTATCACAATATATAAAATTGAGCTATCTTAATGTGGGTACTGGATTCGTGTTATTCTTAGCTCTTAATCAAAAGTTACGTACGATTTAGCGCGGACATGTCAAATTGATCGGCCAGTTAAAATGATCATTCTAAAGTGATCATTGGTACTCATTGAGTAAAGGCTTGTTGATGAAGCATAATGCAAGACATCACGTAGTTTTGGATAGATTGGATTACCCGGACGCTATTTCGTATCTAATTTTGTATGAAATTTTGTAAAAATATAGAAAATGAGCTAGCTTAACGTGGAAATTGGGATTTGTGTCATTCTGAGCTATAAATGAAAAGTTATGGACGATTTAGTCCATACATGTCAAGTTGATCGGCCAGTTAAAATGATCATTCGAAAGTGATCATTGGTGCTACTTAAGTAAAGGCTTATTAATGAAGCATAAAGCATGACATCAAGTAGTTTTGGATAGATTGGATTATATTGACCATTTGCCATATCTAATTCTTGCTCAAATTTTTTCAAAATTTTGCAAACCAAGCTAGCTTAATCTGGACAATGGATTCAAGTCATTCTGAGCTATAAATCAAAAGTTATATATGATTTAGTACAAACAAATCAAGTTGATCGCCAGTTAAAATGATCATTCTAAACTGAACATTGGTGCTCATAGAGTAAAGGCTTATAAATGAAGCATAATGCATGATATTACGTAGTTTCGATATATTTGATTACACAATTTTAGTCTTAAAATTTATCACAATATAGAAAATTGAGCTAGCTTAACGTGGACATTGGATTCGTGTCATTCTGAGCTCTTAATCAAAAATGACGGACGATTTAGTGCAGAAATGCCAAGTTGATCGGCCTGTTAAAATAATCATTCTAAAGTGGTCATTGGTTCTCATTGAGAAAAGGATTATTAATGAATCATAATGCATGGTATCACGCATTTTGGATAGATTGGATTACATGGAGGCTATTTCGTTTCTAATTCTATCTAAAATTTTGTCACAATATAAAAGCAAGGCTTGCTTAACATGGACATTGGATTCGTGTCATTCCGAGTTATAAATCAACAGTTATGGACGATTTAGTGCAGACATGTCAAGTTGATCGGTTAGTTAAAATGATTATTCTAAACTGATCACTAGATCTCATTGAGGAAAGGCATATAAATGAAGCATAATGCATGACATTACAAAGTTTTGGATAGATTTCATTACTTGGAGGATTTGTCGAGGCAATTTTACTCTGAAATTTTATCACAATATAGAATATTGTGCTAGCTTAACGTGGGGATTGAATTCGTGTCATTCTGAAATATAAAGCAAAAGTTATAGACGATTTAGTCCGGACTTGTCAAGTTGATCGGCTAGCTAATATGATAATTCTAAACTGATAATTGCTGCTCATTGAGCAAAGGCTTATAAATGAAACATAAAGCATGGCATCACGCAATTCTGAATAAATTGTATTGCTTGGATGCTTGGTCGAATCTATTTTTATCTTAAATTAAGTCACAATATAGAAAAATGAGCTAGCTTAACGTGGACATTGGATTCGAATCATTTCGAGCTATAATCAAAAGTAATAAACGATTTAGTTTGGTCATGTCAAGTTGATCGGCCAGTTAAAATAATCACTCTAAACTAGTCATTGGTGCTCATTGAGTAAATGCTTATATATAATCACTCTAAACTGAAGCATAATGCATTGCATCACACAATTTTGAAAAGATTGGATTAGTTAGATGCTTTGTTTTATCTATTTCTGTCTCAAATTCTTCACAATATAGAAGATTGAGCTAGGTTAACGTAGGCATTGTATTCTTTTCATTCTGAGCTTAAATCAAAAGTTACGGATGATTTAGCGCAGACATGTCAAGTTGATTGGCCAGTTAAAACGATCATTCTAAATTGATCATTGGTGCTCCATGAGTAAAGGCTTATTAATGAAGCATAATGCATGGTATCACACAGTTTTGGATAACTTGGATGACTTGAACGCTTTTTGGTATCTGTTTCTGCCTCAAATTTTTTCACTATGTGTGAAATTGAGCTAGCTTAATCTGGTCATTCGATTCGTGTCATTTTGAGCAATAAATCAAAAGTTACAAACGATTTAGTGCGGACTTGTCAAGTTGATCGGCCAGTTAAAATGATCATTCTAAACTGATCATTGGTTCTCATTGAGTAAAGACTTATAAATAAAGCATAATGCATGGCATCGCACTGTGTTAGATAGATTGGATTACTTGGACGATTTGTCATATTTATTTCTGTCTAAAATTTTGTCACAATATGGAAAATTGCGCTAGCTTAATGGGGCATTGGATTCGTATAATTCTGAGCTATAAATCAAACGTTACGAATGATTTACAGCAGACATGTGAAGTTGATCGGCCAGTTAAAATGATCAGTCTAAACAAATCATTGGTTCTCATTGAGTAAAAGCCTATAAATAAAGCATAATGCATGTCATCACACTGTTTTAGATAGATTGCATTAATTGGATGTATTGTCGTATCTATTTTTGTCTCAAAATTTTGTCACAATTTAGAAAATTGAGCTACCTTAACATGGGCATTGGATTGATGTCATTCTGAGCTCTATTTCAAAAGTTAGGGACGATTTAGTGCCGACATGTAAAGTTGATAGGCCAATTAAAATGATCATTGTTTCTCATTAAGTAAAGGCTTATAAATGAAGCATAATGAATTGCATCACGCAACTTTGGAAAGATTGGATTACTTGGATGCTTGTCGTACATATTTCTGTCTCAAAGTATAGAAGATTTAGCTAGCTTAACGTGGGCATTGTATTCGTTTCATTCTGAGCTTAAATCAAAAGTTACGGATGATTTAGTGCAGACATGCCAAGTTGATCGGCTAGTTAAAATGATCGTTCTAAACTGATCATTGGTGCACCTCGTGTAAAGGCTTATTAGTGAAGCAAAATACATGGAATCACGCACTTTTGGATAGATTGGATTTCTTGAGCTTTTTGGTATCTGTTTCTGCCTCAAATTTTGTCACTATATAGGAAATTGAGCTAGCGTAACGTGGGCATTGGATTTGTGTAATTCCGAGCTCTAAATCAAAAGTTATGGGCGATTTATTGCGGATATGTCAAGTTGATCTGTGAGTTAAGATGATCATTCTAAAGTGTATCATTGGCGCTAATTGAGTAAAGGCTTATAAAAAAGCATAATGCATTGCTTCGCGCAGTTTTGGATAGATTGGATTACTTTGATGCTTTGTCGTATATATTTCTGTCTCAAATTTTGTCACAATATAGAAAATTGAGCAAGCTTAATGTGGGCATTGGATTCATGTCATTCTGAGATCTAAATCAAAAGTTACGTACGATTTAGTGCGGATATGTCAAGTTAATCGGTCAGTTAAAATGATCATTGTAAACTGATCATTGGTGCTAACTAAGTAAAGGCTTATAAAAGAAGGAAAATGTATTGCATCACGTAGTTTTGGATAGATTGGATTACTTGTACGCTTTGTCGTACTGATTTTTGTCTTAAATTTTGTCACAATATAGATAATTGAGCTAGCTTAACATCAGCACTGAATACATGTCATTCTATGCTCTAAATGAAGCATAATGCATTGCATCACTCAATTTTGGAAAGATTGGATTACTTGGATGCTTTATTGTATATATTTCTATCTCAAATTTTGTCACAATATAGAAGATTTAGCTAGCTTAACGTAGGCATTGTAGTCTTTTCATTCTGAGCTTAAATCAAAAGTTACGGATGATTTAGTGCAGACATATCAAGTTGATTGGCTAGTTAAAATGATCGTTCTAAACTGATCATTGGTGCTCCTTGAGTAAAGGCTTATTAGTGAAGAATAATGCATGGCATCACACAGTTTTGGATAGATTAGATTACTTAGACTCTTTGTCGTATCTATTTTTGTCTCAAATTTTGTCACTATATAGGAAATTGAGCTAGCGTAACATGGGCACAGGATTCGTGTCATTCCGAGCTCAAAATCAAGAGTTACAGACTATTTGGTGCGGAAATGTCAAGTTGATCGGCCAGTTAAAATGATCATTCTAAACTCATCATTGGTGCTCATTGAGTAAAGGCTTATAAATGCATTATAATGCAAGACATCACGCAGTTTTGGATAGACTGGATTACTTGGACGCTTCATTGTATTTATTTCTATCTCAAATTTTGTCACAATATAGAAAATTGAGCTATCTTAATATGTGCGTAGGATTCGTGTCATTTTGAGCTATAATATAAAGTTATGAACGATTTAGTGTAGACATGTCAAGGGTATCGGCAAGTTAAAATGATCAGTCTAACCTGATCATTTCTTCTCATTGAGTAAAAGCTTATAAATAAAGCATAATGCATGACATAACACTGTTTTAGATAGATTGGATTACTTGGACACCTTGTCGTATCTGTTTCTGTCTCAAATTTTGCCACAATATAGAAAATTGAGCAAGCTTAACGTGGACATTGAAATCGTGTCATTCTGAGCTCTAAATCAAACGTTACGGACGATTTAGTGTGGACGTGTAGTTAAAATGATCATTCTAAACTGATCATTGATGCTAGTTGAGTAAAGGCTTATCAAAGAAACATAATGCATTGCATCACATAGTTTTGGATAGATTGGATTACTTGGACGCTTTGTCGTATCTATTTCTGTCTCAAATTTTTTCACAATACAGAAAATTGAGCTAGCTTAACGTGGGCATTGGATTGGTGTCATTCTGACCTCTAAATCAAAAGTTATGGACAATTTTGTGCGGACATGTCAAGTTTATCAGCCAGTTAAGATGATCATTCTAAACTGATATTTGGTACTCATTGAGTAAAGGCTTATAAATGAAACGTAATGTGTGGCATCATGCAGTTTTGGATATATTGGATTACTCCAGTTTTGTCACATATCGAAAATTTAGATTTACTTAACGCGAGAATTGGATTCATGTCATTCTGAGGTGTAAATCAAAAGTTACACACGATTTATTGTTGACATAGTAAATCGGCCAGTCAAAATGGTCATTCTAAACTTATCATTGGTGGTCACTGAGTAAAGGCTTACAAATAAAGTACAATGCATTGCATTACAGTTTTGGATAGATTGGATACATTGGACGCTTTGTCGTTTCTATTTCTGTCTCAAATTCTATCACAATATAGAAAATTTAGCTAGCTTAACGCATGCTTTGGATTCATGTCATAATAAGCTTAAATAAAATGTTACAGACGATTGAGTGCAAACATGTCAAATTGATCGGCCATTTAAAATGGTCATTCTAAAGTTATCACTGGTGCTCCTTTAGTAAAGGCTTATTAATGAAGCATAATGCATGGCACCACGCTATTTTGGATAGATTGGATTATTTGGATGTTTTGTCATATCTATTTCTATCTCAAATTTTGTCACAATTTAAAAATTTGAGCTAACTTAACGGTTGCATTGGATTTGTGTCATTCAAATCTATAAACCCAAAGTTATAGACGATTTAATGCAGACAAGTCAAGCTGATTGTCCAATTAAAATAATCATTCTAAATTGATCATTAGTGCTCATTGAATAAAGGGTTATAAATGAAGCATAATGCATGACATTACACAGTTTTGGATAGATTGCATTACTTGGATACTTTGTCGTATCTATTTCTGTCTCAAATTATATCAAAATATAGAAAATTGAGCTTGCTTAACGTGGGCATTGGATTCATGTCATTTTGAGCTTTAAATCAAAAGTTATGGAAGATTTATTGCCGAAATGTCAAGTTGATCGGCCAGTTAAAATTATCATTCTAAACTAATCATTGGTGCTCTTTGAGTAAAGGATTATAAATGAAGCATAATGCATAGCATCACGCTGTTTTAGATATATATGGATTACTTGGATGCTTTGTCGTATCAAATTTTATCTCAAATTTTGTTACAATATAGAAAATTGAGGTAGCTTAACATGGGTATTAGATTCGTGTCATTCAAAGCTAGTTACGGACAATTTAGTGCAGACATATCAAGTTGATTGGCCAGTTAAAATGATTATACTAAACTGATCATTAGTGCTTATTGATTAAAGGCTTATAAATGAAGCATAATGCGTGACATTACGAAGTTTTGGATAGATTGGATTACTTGGACGCTTTGTCTTATCTATTTCTGTTCAAATTTTGTTGAAATATAGAAAATTGAGCAAGCTTAACGTGGGCATTGGATTTATCTCATTCTAAGCTCTAAATAAAAAGCTATGGACGATTTAGTGTCCTGAAGTCAAGTTGATCGGCCAGTTAAAATGATCATTTTAAATTGATCATTGCTGCTCATTGAGTAAAGGCATAGATGAAGCATAATGCATTGCATCACGCAGTTTTGGATAGATTGTATTTTTTGGACGCTTTGTAGTATCAAATTCTGTTTCAAATTTTGTCACAATATAGAAAATTGAGGTAGCTTAACATGGGCATTAGATTCTTGTCATTCAAAGCTAGTTATGGACAATTTAGTACAGACATGTCAAGTTGATCGACTAGTTAAAATGATCATACTAAACTGATCATTAGTGCTCATTGAGTAAAAGCTTATAAATGAAGCATAATGCGTGACATTACCAAGTTTTGGATAGATTGGATGACTTGGACACTTTGTCTTATCTGTTTCTGTTCAAATTTTGAAAAAAATATAGAAAATTGAGCAAGCTTAACGTGGGCATTGGATTTATGTCATTCTAAGCTCTAAATAATAAAGTTACAGATGATTTAATGCCGGCAAGTCAAGTTGATCGGCCAGTTAAAATGATCATTTTAAACTGATCATTGCTACTCATTGTGTAAAGGCTTATAGATGAAGCATAATGCTTTGCATCACGCAGTTTTGGGAAGATTGGATTACTTGGTTGCTTTGTCGTTTGTTTCGGTTTTAAATTTTGTCACAATATAGAAAATTGACCTAGTTTAATGTAGGAGTTGGATTAATGTCATTTTGAGCTTCAATCAAAAGTTACGGACGATTTAGTGCAGATATGTCAATTTGATCGTCCAGTTAAAATGATCATTCCAAACTGATCATTTGTGCTCCTTGAGTAAAGGCTTATTAATGAAGCATAATGCATGGCATCACGCAGTTCAAGATAGATTTGATTACTTATACGCTTTCCCTTATCTAATTCTGTCTCAAATTTTGTGACAATATAAAAACTCAATCTAGCTTAACGCGAGCATTGGAGTCGTGTCATTCTAAGCTATTTATATCAAAAGTTAAAGTTGATTTAGTGCAGACATTTCAAGTTGATTGGCCAGTTAAAATGATTATTATAATCTGATCATTGGTGCTCATTGAGTAAAAGCTTATAAATGAAACATAATGCATGACAATACGCAGTTTTGGATAGATTTGATTACTTGAAAGATTTGTCAAAGCAATTTTAGTCTTAAATTTTATCACAATATAGAAAATTGACTAGCTTAACGTGGCCACTGGATTCGTGTCATTTTGAGCTTCAAATCAAAAGTTGTAGGCGATTAAGTACGGAGTTAAAATGATCGATCTTAACTGATTATTGGTGCTCATTGAGTAAACGTTAATAAATGAAGCATAATGCATGGCATCACGCCGTTTGGGATAGATTAGATTATTTAAAAGCTATGTCGTATCTATTTCTGTCTCAAAATTTGTCATAATATAGAAATTGAGGTAGCTTACCATGAGCATTGGATTCATGTCATTTTGAGCTCTAATTCAAAACTTACGGCCAATTTAGTGTGGAAATATCAAGATGATCGGCTAGTTAATATGATGATTATGAACTGATCACTGGTGCTCCTTGAGTAGAGGCTTATAAATGAAGCATATTGCATGACATCACGGATTTTGGGACAGATTGGATGATTTGGATGCTTTTTTCATATCTATTTATGTCTGAGATTTTGTCACAATATAGAAACCAAAGCTAGCTAAACGTTAGCATTGGATTCGTGTCATTTTCAGCTCTAAATCAAGAGTAAGGACAATTTAGTGCAGACATGTCAAGTTGATCGGCCTGTTAATATGATCATTCGAAACTGATCAATGGTGCTCATTGAGTAAAGGCTTATAAATGAAGCACAATGCATGGCATCACGCATTTTAGGATAGATTTGATTACTTGGATGCTTTGTTTTATCTCTTTATGTCTCAAAATTTTTCACAATATAGAACCTTGAGCGAGCTTAACGTGGACATTGGATTCGTGTTATTCTGAGCTATAAATCAAAAATGAGGGACGATTTAGTTCAGACATGTCAAGTTGATCGGCCAGTTAAAATGATCATTCTAAACTGATCATTGATGCTCATTGAGTAAAGGCTTATAAATGATGCACCATGCATGGCATCACGTATTTTTGAATATATTGGATTGCTTGGGCACTTTGTCGTATCTATTTTTATCTCAAATTATCTCACAATATATAAGCTTGAGCTAGCTTAACGTGAGCACTGGATTCGTGTCATTCTGAGCTATAAATCAAAAGTTATGGAATTTAGTGTAGACATGTCAAGTTGGTCGGCCAGTTAAAATTATCATTCTAAACTAATCATAGATGCTCATTGACAAAAGGCTTATAAATGAAGCATAATGCATGGCATCACACAAATTGGGATAGATTTGAGTTCTTGCATTCTTTGTCGTATCTATTTCTTTCTTAAATTTTGTCACAATATAGAAAATTGGCTACATTAACGTGGAATTTGGATTCATGTCATTTTGAGCTATAAATCTAAAGTTATGGATGATTTAGAGCACGCATGTCAAGTTGATCTGCCAGTTAAATTAATCATTCTAAACTGATCATTGGTGTTCATTGAAAAAAGGTTTATAAATGAATCATAATGCACGACATTACGTAGTTTTTGATAGATTTTATTACTTGGAGGATTTGTCGAAGTGATTTTAGCCTAAAATTTTATCACAATATTGAAATTTGAACTACCTTAACGTAGGCATCGGATTTGTGTCATTTTGAGCTCTAAATCAACAGTTACAGACAATTTAGTGAGGACATGTCAAGTTGATCGCCTAGTTAATATGATCATTCTAAACTGATCATTGATGCTCATTGAGTAAAGGATTATAAATGAAGCATAATATATGGCATCACACAGTTTGGGATAGATTGGATTACTTGGATTCTTTATCGTATCTATTTTTTTCTCAAAATTTATCACAATATAGAAAATTAAGCTAGCTTAACCTGGGAATTGAATTTTTGTCATTTTGGGCTATAAATCAAAAGTTAGGGACGATTTAGTGTATACGTGTCAAGTTGATCGGCCAGTTAAAATGATCATTCTAAAAGAATCATTGGTGTTCATTGAGTAAAGGCTTATAATTGAAGCATAATGCATGACATTACGCAATTTTTGATAGATTTGATTACTTGGAGGTTTGTCGAAGCAATTTTAGTCTAAAATTTTATCACACAATAAAAAATTGAGCTAGATTTGATTACTTGGAGGCTTTGGTTTTGTGTCATTCTGAGCTCTAAATAAAAAGTTACGGATGATTTAGTGCGGACATGTGAAGTTGAATTGGCCAGTTAATATGATAATTGTTAACTGATCATTGGTGCTCATTGAGTAGAGGCTTATAAATGAAGCATAATGCATTGTATCACATGGTTCGGGATTGATTGGATTACTTGGACGCTTTGTCATATCTATTTCTGTCTCGAATTTTGTCACAATATAGAAACTTGAGCTAGCTTAATGTGGGCATTGGATTCGTGACATTCTAAGCTCGAAATCAAAAGTCATGGAAAATTTAGTACAGATATGTCAAGTTCATCGGCCAGTTAGTATGATCATTCTAAACTGGTCATTAGTGCTCATTAAGTAAAGGCTTATAAACAGAGCATAATGCATGGCATAAGGCATGTCATAACGCATTTTGGGATAAATCAGATTACTTGGATCTTTTGTCGTATCTATTTCTGTCTAAAAATTTGTCACAATATAGAAAATTCAGCTAGCTTAACGTGGGCGTTTGACTCGTATCATTCCGAGCAACATATTAAAAGTTACGGACGATTTAGTGTAGACATGTCAAATTGATCGGGTAGTTAAAATGATCATACTAAACTGACCATTTGTGCTTATTGAGTTAAGGTTTATAAATGAAGGTCAATGCATGACATCACGAAGTTTTGGATAGATTGGATTACTTGGACGCTTTATCGTATCTATTTTTGTCTAAAATTTTGTCACAATATAGAATATTGAGCTAGCTTAACGTGGGCTTTGGATTTGTGTCATTCTGAGCTCTAAATCAAAAATTACAGACGATTTAGTGGAGACATGTCAAGTTGATGGGCAAGTTAAAATGATCATTGTTAACTGATCATTGGTGCTCATTGAGTAGAGGCTTATAAATGAAGCATAACGCATGGCATCGCCCTGTTCGGGATAGATTGGATAACTTACACGCTTTGCAGTATCTATTTTTGTCTAAAATTTTATCACAATATAGAAAATTGAGTTAGGTTAATGTGTACATTTGATTTGTATCATTTTGAGCTCTAAATCAAAAGTTACGGACGATTTAGTGCGGACATATCTAGTTGGTCAGCTAGTGAATATGATCATTCTAAATGGAACATTGTTGCTCATTGAGTAAAGGCTTATAAATGAAGCATAATGCATGGCATCACACAATTTGGGATTGATTGTATTACATGGACGCTTTGACGTATCTATTTTTGTCTAAACTTTTCTCACAATAGAAAATTGAGCTAGCTTAACGTGGGCTTTGGATGTGTGTCATTCTGAGCTCTAAACCAAAAGTTACTGATGATTTAATGTGGACATGTCATGTTGTTGTGCCAGTTAATATGATAATTCTAAACTGATCATTGGTGCTTATTGAGTAAAGGCTTATAAATGAAGCATAATGCATGGCATCACGTAGTTTGGGACAGACTGAATAATTTGGATGCTTTTTAGCATCTATTTGTGTCTCAAATTTCATCACAATACAGAAACTTGAGCTGGCTTAACATGAGATTTAGATTCGTGTCATTCAGGGTTCTAAATCAAAACTTACGGACGATTTAGAACATACAAGTCATGTTGATCGGCCAGTTAAAATGATCATTCTTAAGTGATCATTGGTGCTCCTTGAGTTGAGGCTTATAAATGAATAATAATGCATGACATTACACACTTTTTGATATATTTGATTACTTCTAGGATTTCTATAAGCATATTTAGTTTTAAATTTTATCACAATATTGAAAATTGAACTCGCTTAACGTGGGATTTGGATTTCTGTCATTCTGAGCTCTAAATCAAAACTTACAGACTATTTAGTGCGAACATGCCAAGTTGATCGGCCAATTAATAAGATCATTCTAAACTCATCATTACAGCTCATTGAGTAAAGGCTTATAAATGAAGCATAATGCATGACATCACGTAGTTTGTAAAAGATTGGATTACTTGGATGCTTTGTCGTATTTCTATCTCAAACTTTGTCACAATATAGAAAGTTGAGCTAGCTTAACGTGAGCATTGGATTCGTGTCATTCTGAGCTATAAATCAAAAGTTACCAACGATTTAGTGCTGACATGTCAAAATGATTGTCCTACTAAAATGATAATTCTAAACACATTATTGATGCTCATTGAGTAAAGGCTTATAAATGAAGCACAATGCATGGCATAACGTAGTTTTGGATATATTGGATTAATTGGATGCTTTGTCGTATCTATTTCTCTCTTAAATTTTGTCACAATATAGAAAATTGAGCTAGCTTAACGTGGGCTTTGGATGTGCGTCATTTTTGAGCTTTAAATCAAAAGTTACTAATGATTTAGTGTTGACATGTCAAGTTGATCGGCCAGTTAAAATGATCATTCTTAACTGATTATTGGCGCTCATTTAGTAGAGGCTTATAAATGAAGCGTAATACATGGCATCACGAGTTTGAGATAGAGTGGATAATTTGGACGGCTTTTACCATCTATTTGTATCTCAAAATTTGTCACACTATATAAACTTGAGCTAGCTTAACGTGGGCTTTGGATTCGTATAATTCTGAGTTCTAAATCAAAAGTTACCGACGATTTAGAACATACCTGTCAAGTTGATCGGCCAGTTGGAATGATCATTCTTAAGTGACCATTGGTGCTCCTTGAGTTGAGGCTTATAAATGAAGCATAATGCATGACATTACGCATTTTTTTGATAGATTTGATTACTTGTAGGATTTCTATAAGCAAATTAGTCTTAAATTTTATCACAATATTGAAAATTGAGCCAGGTTAACGTTGGCTTTGGATTTGTGTCATTCTGAGCTCTAAATCAAAAGTTACAGACAATTTAGTGCAAACATGCCATGTTGATCGGCCAGTTAATATGATCATTCAAAACTGATCATTGGTGCTCATTGAGTAAAGGCTTATAAATGAAGCATAATGCATGGCATCACGTAGTTTGGGAAAGATTGGATTACTTGGAAGCTTAGTCATATCTATTTCTATCTCAAATTTTGTCACAATATAGAAAATTGAGATAGCTTAACGTGGGCATTGGATTCCTGTCTCTAAGTTATAAATCAAAAGTTACAGACGATTTAGTGCAGACATGTCAAGTTGATTGGCCAGTTAGAATGATCATTCTAAACTGATCATTGATGATCATTCAGTAAAAGTTTATAAATGAAGCATAATGCATGGCATCACACATTTTGGGATAGATTGGATTACTTGAATTTTTTTGTATCTATTTTCATCTCAAAATTTGTCACAATATAGAAAATTGAGCTAGCTTAACGTGAACATTGGATTCGTGTCATTCTAAGCTATAAATCAAAACTTAAGGACGATTTAGTGCAGACATGTCAAGTTGATCACCCAGTTAAAAAGATCACTCTAAACTGTTCGTTGATACTCGTTGAGTAGAGGCTTATAAATGAAGCATAATACATGGCATCACGGAGTTTGGGATTGATTGGATAACTTCGATGATTTTTTGCATCTATTTTTGTCTTAAAGTTTTTTACCATATAGAAACTTAAACTAGCATATCGTGGGCATTGGATTTGATTCATTCAGAGCTCGAAATCAAAAATTACGAAAAACTTAGTGCATACATGTCAAGTTGATTGGCGAGTTAATATGATCATTTTAAACTGATCATTGGTTATCATTGAGTAAAGGTTACTTTGTCGTATCTATTTTTTCCTCAAAATTTGGCACAATATAGAAAAAGCAGCTAGCTTAACGGGGGCATTTGATTCGTGTCATTCTCAGCTATAAATAAAAAGTGACGGACGATTTAGTGCAGACATGATAAAATGATTGGCCAGTTCAAATGATCATTCTAAACTGATCATTGACGACCAATAAGTAAGGTTTATAAATTAAGCAGAATCCATGACATCATGCAATTTTGGATATATTGGATAACTTGGACGCTTTTTCTTATCTATTTTGGTTTCAAAATTTGTCACAATATAGAAACTAGAGCTAGCTTATCCTGAGAATTGGATTCGTATCATTCTGAGCTCTAAATCAAAAGTTACGGACAACTTAGTGCAGACATGTCAAGTTGATCGGCAGGTTAATATGATCATTCTAAACTGATCATTGGTGCTCATTAACAAATGGCTTACAAATGAAGCATAATGCATGGCATCAAACATTTTGGGATAGATTGGATTACTTGGATGCTTTGTCATATTTATTTCTGTCTCAAAATTTGTCACAATATAGAAAATTGAGGTAGCTTAATGTGGGCATTGGATTTATGTCATTTTGAACTATAAATCAACACTTAAGGACGATTTAGTGCAGACATATCAAGTTGCTCGGCCAGTTAAAATAATCATTCTAAACTGATTATTGATACTTTAGAGGCTTATAAATGAAGCATAATACACAACATCACGGAGTTTGGGATAGATTTGATAAGTTGGTCGCTTTTTCGTATCTATTTCAGTCTCAATTTTTGTCACCATATAGAAACTTTAGCTAGTTTAACGTGGGCATTGGATTCGTGTCATTCTGAGGGATAAATCAAAAGTTAAGAAAAATTTAGTGCAGAAATGTGAAGTTGATTGGCCAGTTAATATGATCATTCTAAACTGGTCATTGGTGCTCACTGAGTAAAGTCTTATAAATGAAGCATAATGCATGGCATCACGCATTTTGGGATAAAGTGAATTAATTGGATGACTTGTTGTATCTATTTCTGTCTCATAATTTGTCACAGTATAGAAAATTGAGCTAGCTTAACGTGGACATTGGATTTGTGTCATTTTGAACTATAAATAAGAACTTAAGGACGATTTAGTGCAAACAAGTCAAGTTGATCGGCGAGTTAAAATAATCATTCTAAACTGATTATTGATACTTTAGAGGGTTATAAATGAAGCATAATACACGACATCATGGAGTTTGGGATAGATTTGATAAGTTGGACACTTTTTCGTATCTATTTATGTCTCAATTTTTGTCACCATATAGAAACTTGAGCTGGTTTAACGTGGGCATTGGATTCGTGTCATTCCGAGGGATAAATCAAATGTTAAGAAAAATTTAGTGCAGAGATGTCAAGTTGATTGGCCAGTTAATATGATCATTCTAAACTGATCATTGGTGCTCATTGAGTAAAGTGTTATAAATGAAGCATAATGCATGGCATCACGCATTTTAGGATAGAGTGAATTATTTGGATGATTTGTTGTATCTATTTTTGTCTCAAAATTTGTCACAATATAGAAAATTCAGCTACCTTAACGTGGGCATTGTATTCGTGTCATTCTAAGCTATAAATCAAAAGTTACGGACGATTTAGTGCAGACATGTCAAGTTGATCGACCAGCTAAAATGATCGTTTTAAACTGATCATTGATGCTCATTGAGTAAGGGCTTACAAATGAAGCACAATGCATGACATCACGCTGTTTTGAATAGATTGGATTACTTGGACGCCTTGTCGTATCTATTTTTGTCTCAAATTTTTTTCCAATATAGAAACTTGAGCTAGCTTAACATGGGCTTTGGATTCGTGTGATTCTGAGCTATAAATCAAAAGATACGGACGATTTAGTGCAGACATGTCAAGTTCATCGGCCAGTTAATATGATCATTCTAAACTGATGTTTGGTGCTCTTTGAGTAAAGGCATATAAATGAAGCATAATGCATGGCATCACGTATTTTGAGATAGATTGGATTACTTGGATGCTTTGTCGTATCTATTTCTGTCTCAAATTTTGTTACAATATATAAAATTGAGCTAGCTTAACGTGGGCTTTCGATTTGTGTCATTCTGAGCGGTAACCAAAACTTACAGACGATTTAGTGGGGACTTCTCTAGTTGATCGACCAGTTAAAATGATCATTCTAAACTGATCATTGGTGCTCATTCAGTAAAGGCTTACAAATGAAACATAATGACATCACACAGTTTGGGACATAAGTGATTACTTGTATGCTTTGTTGTATCTATTTTTGTCTCAAAATTTGTCACAATATACGAAATTGAGATAGCTTAATGTGGGCATTGGATTCGTGTCATTCGAAGCTGTAAATCAAAAGTTATGATGATTTAGACATAAGTTGATCAGCCAGCATCACGCAGTTTCGGACATATTGGATTAATTGGACGCTTTGTCGTATAAATTTATGCCTCAAATTTTGTCACAATATAGAACATTGAGCTAGCTTTACGTGGGCTTTGGATTTGTGTCAATGTGAATTCTAAATCAAAAGTAACGGACGATTTAGTTCGGACATGTCAAGTTGATCGGCCAATTAAAAGATCATTCTTAATTGATTATTGGTGCTAATTGAGTAGAGGCTTATAATTGTAGTATAATGCATGGCATCACGCGATTCGGGATAGATGGAATAACTTTGACATTGGTGCTCATTGTAGTGTAATTGTAGTATCTACTTATATCTCAAATTTTGTCACAATATAGAAACTTCAGCTAGCTTAACGTTGACATTAGATTCGTGTCATTATGAGATCTAAATCAAAAGCTACGGATGATTTAGTGTGGACATGTCAAGTTCATCGGCCAGTTAATATGATCATTCTAATCTGATCATTGGTGCTCATTGAGTATAGGCTTATAAATGAAGCATAATGCATGGCATTACACAGTTTGCATGTAATGGATTACTTGGATGCTTTGTCATACCTATTTATGTATCAAATTTTGTCACTATATATGAAATTGAGGTAGCTTAACGTGGCCATTGGATTCGTGTCATTCTGAGATATCAATCAAAAGTTATAGATGATTTGGTGCAGACATATCAAGTTGACCAACGAGTTAAAATGATCATTCTTAACTGATCACTGGTGCTCATTAACTAAAGGCTTATAAATTAAGCATAATGCATGGCATCATGCAGTTCGGGATAGATTGGATAACTTGCACGCATTGTCATATCTATTTATGTCTCAATTTTGTCACAATATAGAAACTTGAGTTAACTTAACGTGGGCATTGGATTCGTGTCATTGGTTACGGACTATTTTATGCAGACATGTCAAGCTGGTCGGCCAGTTAAAATGATCATTCTAAACTAATCATTGGTTCTCCTTGAGTAAAGGCTTATAAATGAAGCTTAATGCATTACATTACATAGTTTTGGATAGATTTGATTACTTGGAGCATTTGTCGAAGCATTTTTAGTTTTAAAGTTTATCACAATATTGAAAATTGATCAAGCGTAATGTGGGAATTGGATTTGTGTCATTCGGAGCACTAAATCAAAAGTTAAGGATGATTTAGTCCGCACATGTCAACTTGATCGAACAGTTAAAGTGATTATTATAAACTGATAAATGGTGCTCATTGATTAAAGGCTTATAAATGAAGCATAATGCATGACATCCCGAAGTTTGAGATAGATTGGATTACTTGGACGCTTTGTCGTATCTATTTCTGTCTCAAGCTTTTGTCACCTCGTGGGCATTGGATTCGTGTCATTCTGAGCTCTAAATCAAAAGTTATAAAAGATTTAGTGCTGACATGTCGAGTTGATGGGCAAGTTAAAATGATCATTTTAGACTGAGTATTGGTGGTCATTGAACAAATGCTGATAAATGAATCATAATGCATGGCAACACACAGTTTGGATTATATTGGATTACTAGGAGGCTTTGTCGTGTCTATTTAAGTCTAAAATTTTGTCACAATATAGAAAATTGAGCTTGCTTAACGTGGCCATTGGATTCGTGTCATTCTGAGATATAAATCAAAAGTTATAGATGATTTGGTGCAGACATATCAAGTTGATCAACAAGTTAAAATGATCATTCTTAACTGATCACTGGTGCTCATTGAGTAAAGGCTTATAAATTAAGCATAATGCATGGCATCATGCAGTTCAGGATAGATTGGATAACTTGCACGCATTGTCATATCTATTTATGTCTCAATTTTGTCACAATATAGAAACTTGAGTTAACTTAACGTGGGCATTGGATTCGTGTCATTGATTATGGACTATTTTGTGCAGACATGTCAAGCTGGTCAGCCAGTTAAAATGATCATTCTAAACTAACAATTGGTTCTGCTTGAGTAAAGGCTTATAAATGAAGCATAATGCATTACATTACACAGTTTTGGATAGATTTGATTACTTGGAGCATTTGTCGAAGCATTTTTAGTCTTAATGTTTATCACAATATTGAAAATTGATCAAGCGTAATGTGGGAATTGGATTTGTGTCATTCTGAGCTCTAAATCAAAAGTTAAGGATGATTTAGTCCGCACATGTCAACTTGATCGACCAGTTAAAGTGATTATTCTAAACTGATAAATGGTGCTCATTGATTAAAGGCTTATAAATGAAGCAAAATGCATGACATCCCAAATTTTGAGATAGATTGGATTACTTGGACGCTTTGTCGTATCTATTTCTGCCTCAAAATTTTGTCACCACGTGGGCATTGGATTCGTGTCATTCTGAGCTCTAAATCAAAAGTTATAAACGATTTAGTGCTGACATGTCGAGTTGATGGGCAAGTTAAAATGGTCATTTTAGACTGAGTATTGGTGGTCATTGAACAAATGCTGATAAATGAATCATAATGCATGGCAACACATAGTTTGGGTTATATTGGATTACTAGGAGGCTTTTTCGGGTCTATTTAAGTCTTAAATTTTGTAACAATATAGAAAATTGAGCCTCCTTAACGTGGGCATTGGATTCATAGGCATTTACGATTTGGTGCGGACATGTCAAGTTGATCGGCTAGTTAAAATGATCATTCCAAATTGAACGTTGGTGCTCATTGTGTAAAGACTTATAAATTATGCACAATGCATCTCATCACGCAGCTCGAGATAGATTGGATTACTTGGATGCTTTGCTTATATAATTCTATGTCAAGTTTTGTCATAATATAGAAAATTCAGCTAGCTTAACTTGGGGATTGGATTCGTGCCATTCTTATCTCTAAATCAAAAGTTACGGTTGATATAGCGCGGACATGTCAAGTTGATCGACCTATTAAAATAACCATTCTAAATGAATCATTAGTGCTCATCGAGTAAAGGCTTATAAATGAAGTATAATGCATGGCATCACGTAGTTTTTGAAAGATTGGATTTCTTGGACACTTTGTAGTATCTATTTATGTCTCAAATTTTGTCACAATATAGAAAATTGAGCTAGCTTAACGTGGACATTGGATTCGTGTCACTCTAAGCTCTAAATAAAAAGTTACGGACGATTTAGTGCAGACATGACAAGTTGATCGGCGAGTTAAAAAGATCATTCTAAACTTATCATTGGTGCTCCTTGAGTAAAGGCTTATAAATGAAGCATAATGCATGACATTACACAGTTTTGGATAGATTTGATTACTTGGAGGATTTTTCGAAGAAGTTCTTGTATTAAATTTTATCACAATATTGAAAATTGAGCTAGCTTAACGTGGGCATTGAATTTGTGTTATTCTGATATCTAAATCAAAAGTTACGGATGATTTAGTGCAGACATGTCAAGTTGATCGACCTGTTAAAAAGATCATTCTAAACTGATCATTGGTGCTCATCGAGTAATGTCTTATAAATGAAGTATAATGCATGGCATCACTCATTTTTTGATAGATTGGATTACCGGTATGGTTTGTCATATCTATTTCTATCTCAAATTTTGTCCCAATGTAGAAAATTGAGCTAGCTTAAGGTGGGCGAATTGGATCCGTGTTATTCTAAGCTATAAATCAAAATTTACGAACGATTTAGTGCAAATATGTCAAGTTGATCGACCAGTTAAAATGATCATTCTAAAATGATCATTTGTGCTCATTGAGTAAAACCTTATAAATGAAGCATAATGCATGACATTACGTAGTTTTGGATAGATTTGATTACATGTAGGATTTTCTGAAGCAATTTTAGTTTTAAATATTACTACAATATATAAAATTGAGCTAGCTTAGCATGGGCATTGGATTGGTGTCATTCTAAGCTCCAAATCAATAGTTACGTACGATTTAGTGCGGATATTTCAAGTTGATTGGCCAGTTAAAATGATCATTCTTAACTAATCATTGGTGCTCATTTAGTAAAGGCTTATAAATGAAGTATAATGCATGGCATCACGAAGTTTGGCATAGATTGGATTACTTGGATGATTTGCCGTATCTGTTTCTGTCTCAAATTTTGTCACAATATAGAAAATTGCGCTAGCATAACCTAGGCATTGGATTCGTGTCATTCTGAGATCTAAATCAAAAGTTACGGAAGATTTAGTGTGGTATGTCAAGTTGATCGGCCAGTTAATATGATTATTCTAAACTGAAAAATGGTGCTCATTGAGTAAAGGCTTATAAATGAAGCATAATGCATGGCAATACGAAGTTTGGTATTGATTGGATTACTTGGATGATTTGTCGTATCTATTTCTATCTCAAATTTTATCATAATGACGTGGGCATTGGATTCGTGTCATTCTGAGCTCTAAATCAAAAGTTACAGATGATTTGGTGCGGACATGTCAAGGTTATCGACCATTTAAAATGTTCATTCCTAACTGATCTTTGGTACTCATTGAGTAAAGGTTATAAATGAAGCATAATGCATGGCATCACGAGGTTTGGGATAGATTGGATTACTTGGACAATGTGTCTTATCTAATTCTATCTCAAACTTTGTCACAATATAGAAAATTGAGCTAGATTAATGTGGGCATTGGATTCATGTCATTCTGAGCTCTAAATCAAAAGCTATGGATGATTTAGTGTGGACATATCAAGTTGATCGGCCAGTTAATATGATTATTCTAAACTTACAAATGGTGCTCATTGAGTAAAAGCTTATAAATGAAGCATTTTGCATGGCATCAGACAGTTCGGGATATATTGGATTACTTGTACGCTTTGTCGTATCTATTGTTGTCTCAAATCTAGTCACAATATAGAAAACTGAACTAGCTTAACGTGGGCTTTGGAATCGTGTCATTCTGAGCCCTAAATCAAAAGTTACAGACGATTTAGTGCACACATGTCAAGTTGATCGGTTAGTTAATATGATTATTCTAGACTGATAAATGGTGATCATTAAGTAAAGGCTTATAAATAAAGCATAATGCATGGCATCACAAAGTTTGGGATATATTGGATTACTTGGACGCTTTGTTGTATATATTTCTGCCTAAAAGTTTGTCACATTATAGAAAATTGAGCTAGCTTGACGTGGGCATTGGATTTATGTCATTCTGAGCTCGAAATCAAAAGTTACGGACGATTTAATGCGGACATGTCAAGTTGATCGGCCAATTAAAATGATCATTCTAAACTAATCGTTGGTGCTCATTGAGTAAAGGCTTATAAATGAAGCATAATTCATGGCGTCACGCAGTTTGGGATGGATTTGATTACTTGGATGCTTTGTCGTATCTATTTCTGTCTCCAATTTTTTGACAATATAGAAAATTGAGCTAGCTTAACCTGGGCATTGGATTCGTGTCATTATGAGCTCTAAATCAAATGTTAGAGACAATTTAATGCGGACATGGGAACTTGATCGGCCTGTTAAAATGATCACTCTAACCTGATCATCGGTGCTCATTGAGGAAAGGCTTATAAATGAAGAATAATGCATCGTATCACGCTGTTTTGAATAGATTGGATTACACAATTTGTCGTATCTATTTTTGTCTAAAATCTAGTCACAATATAGAAATTTGAGCTATCTTGACATGGGCACTGGATTCGTGTCATTTTGATCTCTAAATAAAAAGTTATAGACCATTTATTGTACACATGTCAAGTTGATCGAGCTGTTAAAATGATCATTCAAAACAGATCATTGATGCTCATTGAGTAAAGGCATATAAATGAAGCATAAGGCATGGTGTCACGCAATTTTGTATAGATTTGATTACTTGGATTTTTTGTCGAAGCAATTTTAGTTTTAAATTTTATTACAAGATAGAAAATTGAGCTAGCTTAACGTGGACATTGGATTCGTGTTATTCTGAGCTCTAAATCAAAAGTTATAGACCATTTAGTGCGGACATGTTAAGTTGATCAGCCTGTTCAAATGATCATTCTAAACTAACCATCGGTGCTCATTAAGCAAAGGCTTATAAATGAAGTATAATGCATCGCATCACGAGTTTTGAATAGATTGGATTAATTGGACGCTTAACGTGGACATTGGATTCGTGTCATTCAGAGCTCTAAATCAAAAGTTACACATAGTGCGAACATGTCAAGTTGATCGGTCAGTTAAAATGATCATTCTAAACAGATCGTTTATGCTCATTGAGTAAAGGCTTATAAATGAAGCACAATGCATGACATTACACAGTTTTGGATATAATTGATTACTTGGAAGTATTTTTTGAAGCAGTTTCAGTCTTAAATTTTATCATGGTACAGAAAATAAAGCTAGCTTAACGTGGGCATTGGATCCATGTCATTCTGAGCTCTAAATGAAAAGTTATAGACGATTTAGTGCGGACATGTTAAGTTGATGAGCCCGTTAAAATGATCATTCTAAGCTGGTCATTGGTGCTCATTGAGCAAAGGCTTATAAATGAAGTATACTACATCAAATCACGCTATTTTGAATAGATGGGATTACTTGGACGCTTTGTCGTATCTATTTCTTTATCGAATTTTGTCACAATGTAGAAAATTGAGCTATCTTAATGTGGGCAAATTGGATCCGTGTCTTTCTAAGCTATAAATCAAAATTTACGAACGATTTAGTGAAAACATGTCAAGTTGATTGGCTAGTTAAAATGGTCATTCTAAACGGATCATTTGTGCTCATTGAGTAAAGGCTTATAAATGAAGCATAATGCATGACATTACACTGTTTTGGATACATTTGATTACATGTAGGATTTTCCGAAGAAATTTTTATTTTAAATACTATTACAATATATAAAATTGAGCTAGGTTAACTGTGGGAATTGTATTCGTGTCATTCGGAGCTCTAAAACAATAGTTACGTACGATTTACTGCGGACATGTCAAGTTGATCGGCCAGTTAAAATGATCATTCGTAACTGATCGTTGGTGCTCCTTGAGTAAAGGCTTAAAAATGAAGCATAATGCATGGCATCACACAGTTAAGCATGGATTAGATTACTTGGACAATGTGTCGTATCAATTTCTATCTCAAATTTTTTCACAATATAGAAAATTGAGCTAGCATAACCTAGGCATTGGATTCGTATCATTCCGAGCTCTAAATCAAAAGTAATGGAAGATTTAGTGCAGGATGTCAAGTTGATCGGCCAGTTAATATGATTATTCTAAACTGATAAATGGTGCTCATTGAGTAAAGGCTTATAAATGAAGGTTAATGCATTGCAATACGAAGTTTGGGATTGATTGGATTACTTGGACGCTTTGTCATATCTATTTATATCTCAAATTTTGTCACCATGACGTGGGCATTGGATACGTGTCATTCTGTGCTCTAAATCAAAAGTTACGAACGATTTGGTGCGGACATGTCAATGTTATCGACCATTTAAAATTATCATTCCTAACTAATCGTTGGTACTCATTGAGTAAAGGCTTATAAATGAAGCATAATGCATGGCATCACACAGTTTGGGATTGATTGGATTACTTGGACAATGTGTCATATCTAATTCTATCTCAAACTTTGTCACAATATAGAAAATTGAGCTAGCTTAACGTGGGCATTGGATTCGTGTCTTTCTGAGCTCTAAATCAAAAGTTATAGATGATTTAGTGTGCACATATCCAAGTTGATCGGGCAGCTAATATGATTATTCTAAACTTACAAATGGTGCTCATTGAGTAAATGCTTATAAATGAAGCATAATGCATGGCATCAGACAGTTTGGGATATATTGGATTACTTGTACGCTTTGTCGTATCTATTGCTGTCTCAAATCTAGTCACAATATAGAAAATTGAACTAGATTAACGTAGGCTTTGGATTCTTGTCATTCTGAGCTCAAAATCAAAAGTTACAGACGATTTAGTGCACACGTGTCAAGTTGATCGGCCAGTTAATATGATTATTCTAGACTGATAAATGGTGATCATTGAGTAAAGGCTTATAGATAAAGCATAATGCATGGCATCACCAAGTTCGGGATATATTGGATTACTTGGACGCTTTGTCGTATCTATTTCTGCCTAAAATTTTGTCACATTATAGAAAATTGAGCTAGCCTAACGTGGGCATTGGATTTGTGTCATTCTGAGCTTGAAATCAAAAGTTATGGACGATTTAGTGCGGACATGTCAAGGTCATCGGCCAATTAAAATGATCATTCTAAACTAATCGTTGGTGCTCATTGAGTAAAGGCTTATAAACGAAGCATAATGCATAGCGTTACACAGTTTGGGATGGATTGGAATACTTGGATGCTTTGTCGTATCTATTTATGTCTCAAATTTTGTCACAATATAGAAAAATGAGCTAGATTAACGTGGGCATTGGATTAGTGTCATTATGAGCTCTAAATCAAAAGTTTGAGACGATATAATGCGAACATGGGAAGTTGATCGGCATGTTAAAATGATCACTCTAACCTGATCATTGGTTCTCATTGAGTAAAAGGCTTATAAATGAAGCATAATGCATGGCATCATGCAGTTCGGGATAGATCGGATTAGACGATTTGTCATATCTATTTTTGTCTCAAATCTAGTCACAATATAGAAATTTGAGCTATCTTAACATGGGCACTGGATTCGTGTCATTTTGAGTTCTAAATCAAAAGTTATAGACCATTTATTGTACACATGTCAAGTTGATCGAGCTGTAAAAATGATCATTCTAAACAGATCATTGATGCTCATTGAGTAAAGGCATATAAATAAAGCATAATGCATGGTGTCACGCAATTTTGTATAGATTTGATTTGTTGGAGTTTTTGTCGAAGCAATTTTAGTTTTAAATTTTATTTCAAGATAGAAAATTGAGCTAGTTTAACGTGGACATTGGATTGGTGTCATTCTGAGCTCAAAATCAAAAGTTATAGACCATTTAGTGCGGACATCTTAAGTTGATTAGCCTGTTTAAATGATCATTCAAAACTGATCATCGGTGCTCATTGAGCAAAGGCTTATCAATGAAGTATAATGCATCGCATCACGCTGTTTTGAATAGATTGGATTACTTGGACTCTTAACGTGAACACTGGATTCGTGTCATTCAGAGCTCTTAATCAAAAGTTACACATAGTGCGGAAATGACAAGTTGATTGGTCAGTTAAAATGATCATTCTAAACAGATCGTTTGTGCTCATTGAGTAAAGGCTTATAAATGAAGCATAATGCATGACATTACACAGTTTTGGATATAATTGATTACTTGGAGGATTTTTTGAAGCAGTTTCAATCTTCAATTTTATCATGATATAGAAAATAACGCTAGCTTAACGTGGGCATTGGATTCATGTCATTCTGAGCTCTAAATGAAAAGTTATAGACGATTTAGTGCGGACATGTTAAGTTGATGAGCCTGTTAAAATGATCTTTCTAAGTTGATCATTGGTGCTCATTGAGTAAAGGCTTATAAATGAAGCATAATGCATGGCATCACGCAGTTTGGCATAGATTGGATTACTTGGACGATGTGATGTATCTATTTCTGTCTCAAATTTTGTCACAATATAGAAAATTGAGCTAGCATAACCTAGGCATTGGATTCTTGTCATTCGGAGCTCTAAATCAAAAGTTACGGAATATTTAGTGCGGGATATCATGTTGATCGGCCAGTTAATATGATTATTCTAAACTGATAAATGGTGCTCATTGAGTAAAGGCTAATAAATGAAGCATAATGCATGCCAATACGAAGTTCGGGATTGATTGGATTACTTGGACACTTTGTCGTATCTATTTATATCTCAAATTTTGTCACAATGACGTGGGCATTGGATTCGTGTCATTCTAAGCTCTAAATCAAAAGTTATGGATTATTTAGTGCGGAAATGTCAAGTTGATCGACCTGTTAAAATGGCTATTCTAAACTGATCATTAGTGCTCATCTAGTAAAGGCTTATAAATGAAGAATAATGCATCGCATTAGGCAGTTTTGCATTAATTGGATTACTTGGTTGGTTTGTCGTATTTTTTTCATATTTCAAATTTTGTCACAATATAGAAAATTGAGCTAGCTTAACGAAGGCATTGGATTCGTGTCATTCTCAGCTCTGAATCAAAAGTAACGGATGATTTAGTGCAGACATATCAAGTTGATTGGTTAGTTAAAATGATCATTTTTAACTGATCATTAGTGCTCATTGAGTAAAGGCTTATAAATGAATCATAATGCATGGCATCACGCATTTTGGGATATATTCGATTACTTAGATGCTTTTTGTATATATTTATGTCTCAAATTTTGGCACAATATAGAAACTTGAGCAACCTTAACGGGGGCATTGGATTCGTGTCATTCTGTGCTCTAAATCAAAAGTTATGGACGATTGAGTGCGGACATGTCAAGTTGATCGACCTGTTAAAATGACAATTCTAAACTGATCATTAGTGCTCTTTGAGTAAAGGCTTATAAATGAAGAATAAAGTGGATTACTTGGTCGCTTTGTCGTATTTTTTATGTCTCAAATTTTGTCACAATATAGAAAATTGAGCTAGCTTAACATGCACAGTGGATTCATGTCATTCTGAGCTCAAAATCAAAAGTTACGGACTATTTCATGCATACATGTCAAGCTGGTCGGCCAGTTAAAATGATCATTCTAAAATAATCATTGGTGCTCCATGAGTAAAGGCTTATAAATGAAGCATAATGCATGACATTACACAGTTTTGGATAGATTTGATTATTTGGAGCATTTGTCGAAGCATTTTTAGTATTAAAGTTTATCACAATATTTAAAATTGAGCAAGCGTAATGTGGGAATTGGATTTGTGTCATTATGAGCTCTAAATCAAAAGTTAAAGATGATTTCGTCCGCACATGTCAAGTTGGTTGACCAGTTAAAGTGATACTCTAAACTGATAAATGGTGCTCATTGATTAAAGGCTTATAAATGAAGCATAATGCATGATATCACGAAGTTCGAGATAGATTGGATTACTTGGACGCTTTGTCGTATCTATTTATGTCTCAAAAATTTTGTCATAATATAGAAAATTGAGCTAGCTTACCGTGGGCATTGGATTCGTGTCATTCTGAGCTATCAATCAAACGTTACGGATGATTTAGTGCAAACATTTCAAGTCGATCGGCCCGTGAAAATGATCATTATAAACTGATCATTGGTGCTTATTTAGAAAACGCTTATTAATGAAGGATATTGCATGGCATCACGTAGTTTTGGATAGATTGGATTATTTGTACGATTGGTCATATCAAACGTTGTCTCACATTTTGTCACAATATAAAAAATTTAGCTAACTTAACATAGACAATGGATTCATGTCATTTTGAGCTATAAATCAAAACTTATGGACGATTTATTGCAAACATGTCAAGTTGATCGGCCATTTAAAATGATTAATCTAAACTGATCATTAGTGCTCATTGAGTAAACGCTTATAAATGAATAATAGTGCTAGACATTACACAGTTTTGGATAGATTTGATTACATGGAGGATATTTCGAAGATATTTTAGTCTTAAAGTTTATCACAATATTGAAAATTGAGCTAGCTTTACGTGGGCAATGGATTCGTGTCATTCCGAGCTCTAAATAAAAAGTTACATACGATTTAGTACTAACATCTCAAGTTGGTTGGCCAGTTAAAATGATCATTCTAAATTGATCATTGGTGCTAATTGAAATAAGGCTTATTAATGAAACATAGTGCATGACATTACGCAGTTTTGGATAGATTTGATTACATGGCAGATATGTCTAAAAAATTTTAGTCTTAAATTTTATCACAATATTGAAAATTGAGCTAGCTTAACGTGGGCATTGGATTCGTGTTTTCTGAGTTCTAAATCAAAAGTTATAGACGATTTAGTGCTCACTTGTCAAGTTGATCGGCCATTTAAAATGATCATTCTAAATGATCATTGGTGCTCATTAAGTAAGAGTTTATAAATGAACCATAATGCATGGCATCACGCAGTTTTGGATAGATTGGATTACTTGGAGGCTTTGTTGCATCTATTTATATCTCAAATTTTGTCACACTATAGACAATTGAGCTAGCTTAACGTGGGTATTGGATTCATGTCATTCTGAGCTATAAATAAAAAGTTACGGAAGATTTAGTACGGACATGTCAATTTGGTAGGCCAGTTAAAATGATCATTCTAAAATGATCATTGGTGATCATTGAGAAAAGGCTTATTAATGAAATATAATGCATGACATTACGTAGTTTTGAATAGATTTTATTACATGGCCGATATGTCTAAAAAATTTTAGTTTTAAATTTGATCACAATATTGACAATTGAACTCGCTTAACGTGGGCATTGGATTCGTGTCTTCTGTGCTCTAAATCAAAAGTTATAGACGATTTAGTGCTGACATGTCAAGTTGATCAGCCAGTTCAAATGATCATTGGTGCTAATTGAGTAAAAGCTTATAAATGAAGCATAATGCATGGCATCACGCAATTTTTGATAGATTGGATTACATCGAGGCTTTGTTGTATCTATTTCTGTCTCAATTTTTGTCACAATATAGAAAATTGAGCTAGCTTAATGTGAGCATTGGATTCATGTCATTCTGAGCTATAAATCAAAAGTTTAAATGATTTAATGCAGACATGTCAAGTTGATAGGCCAGTTAAAATGATCATTTTAAACGGATCATTGGTGCTCATTGAGAAAAGGCTTATAAATTAAAAATAATGCATGACATTACGCAGTTTTGGACAGATTTGATTACATGGAGGATATGTCTAAGAAATTTTAGTTTTATATTTTATCACAACATTGAAAATTGAGCTAGCTTATAATGGGCGTTTGATTCATGTCATTCTGAGCTCTCAATCAAAAGTTACATACGATTTAGTGATGATGTGTCATGTTGATCGTCCAGTTAAAATGATCAGTCTAAATTGATCATTGGTGCTTATTGAATAAAGGCTTGTAAATGAAGCAAAATGCATGACATCACTCAGTTTTGAATGGATTGGATTACTTGGAGTCGTATCTATTTCTGTATCAAATTTTGTCACAATATAGAAAATTGAGATAGCTTAACGTAGGCAATGGATTTGTGTTATTTTGAGTTTTAAATCAAAAGTTCCAGACGATTTAGGGATGACTTCTCAAGTTGATGGGCCAGTTAAAATGATCATTCTAAACTTATCATTAGTGCTTATTGATTAAAGGCTTATAAATGAAACATAATCCATGGAATCACACAGTTATGGATAGATTGGATTACTTGGACGCTTTGTAGTATTTCTGTCTCAAATTTTGTCACAATATAGAAAATTTAGCTAACTTAATGTGGGCATTGGATTCATGTCAATCTGAGCAATAAATCAAAAGTTACAGACGATTTATTGTAGACACGTCAAGTTGATTGGTCAGTTAAAATGATCATTCTTAATTGATCATTGATGCTCATTGAGTAAAGGCTTATAAATGAACTATAATGCATGATATCACGCATTTTGGGATAGAATGGATTACTTGGACAACTTATCGTATATATTTTTGTCTCAAATTTTGTCACAAATAGAAAAGTAAGCTAGCTTTACGTGGACATTGGATTCATGTCATTCGGAGCTATAAATCAAAAGTTATGGAAGATTTAGTGCCCACATGTCAAGTTGATTGGCCTGTTCAAATGATCATTATAATTTGATCATTGGTGCTCATTGACTAAAGGCTTATAAATGAAGCATAATGCATTGCATAAAGAAGTTTGTTATAGAATGTATTACCTGAAAGACTTATCATATCTATTTCTGTTTTAAATTTTGTGAAAATATAAAAAATTGAGCTAGCTTAACGTGGGCATTGGGTTCGTGTTAGTCTGAGATAAAAATCAAAAGTTACGGAAAATTTAGTGCAGACACATCAAGTTGATCGACCAGTTAAAATGATTATTCTAAATTGATCATTGGTACACATTGAGAAAAGGCTTATTAATGAAACATAATGCATGACTACGCAGTTTTTAATAGATTTGAGTACATGGCCGATATGTCTAAAAAATTTAGTCTTAAATTTTATCACAATATTGAAAATTTAGCTAGCTTAACGTGAGCATTGGATTCATGTCTTCTGAGCTCTAAATCAAAAGTTATAGACGATTTATTGCTGAAATGTCAAGTTGATCGGCCAGCTAAAATGATCATTCTAAACTGAACATTGGTGGTTAATGATTAAAGGCATATAAATGAAGCATAATGCATGGAATCACGCAGTTTTGGATAGATTGGATTACTTGTATGCTTTCCTATCTATTTCTGCCTCAGATTTTGCCACAATATAAAACATTGAGCTAGCTTAACGTGGGCATTGGATTCGTGTCGTTCAAATATATGAATAAAAAATTACGGATGATTTTGTGCAAACATGTCAAGTTGATCGGCCAATTAAATTTATCTTTCTAAACTGATCATTGGTGCTCTTTGAGAAAAGGCTTATTAATGAAGCATAATGCATGGCATCACACAGCTTTGGATACATTGGACTACTTGGATGCTTTGTCGTATCAAATTTTGTCTTGAATTTTGTCACGTTATAGAACATTGAGCGAGCTTAACGTGGACATTGGATTCCTATCATTCTGAGCTGTAAATCAAAACTTATGGACGATTTAGTGCAAACATGTTAAGTTGATTGGCCAGTTAAAAAGATCATTCTAAATTGATCATTGGTGCTCATTGAGAAAAGGCTTATAAATGAACCATCATGCATGACATCACACAATTTGGCATAGAATGCATTACTTGGACGAGTTATAGTATATATTTTTGTCTAGAATTTTGTCACAATATAGAAAATTGAGTTTTCTTAACGTGGACATTGGATTCATGTCATTCTGATCTATAAATCAAAAGTTATGCAAGATTTAGTGCAAAAATGTCAAGTTGATCGGCCAATTAAAATGATCATTCTAAACTGATCATTGATGCTCATTGACTAAAGACTTATAAATAAAGCATAATGCATGGCTTCACGCAGTTTGGAATAGAATGTATTACTTAGACGATTTGTCGTATCTATTTCTGTCTGTAATTTCATCATAATATAAAAATTGAGCTAGCTTAACGTGGACATTGGTTTCGTGTCACTCTGAGCTATAAATTAAAAGTTACGGATGACCTAATGCGTACACGTCAAGTTAATCGGCCAGTTAAAATGGTAATTCTAAACTGATCATTGGTGTTCATTGAGAAAATGCTTATTAATGAAAAATAATGCATGACATTACGCAGTTTTGGATAGATTTGATTACATGGCCGATATGTCTAAAAAATTTTAGCCTTAAATTTTATCACAATATTGAAAATTGAGCTATCTTAAAGTGGAATCACGTAGTTTGGGATAGACTGGATTACTTGTAAGCTATTTTATATCGATTTCTTTCTTAAATTTAGTCACAATATAGAAAATTGAGCTAGGTTAACATCGGCATTGAATTTGTGGCATTTTGAGCTCTAAATCAAAAGTTACAGATGATTTAGTGCGTACATGTCAATTTGATTGGCAAGTTAAAATAATTATTCTAAACTGATAATTGGTGCTCATTCAGTAAAGACTTATAAAGCATAATGCATGGCAACATGCAGTTTTGGATAGATTGGATTACTTGGACGCTTTGTCATATCTATTTCTATCTCAAGTTTTGTCACAATATAGAAATACGAGCTAGCATAACGTGGGCATTGGATTCTTGTCATTTTAACGTGGCCAGTTAAAATGATCATTCTAAAATGATCATCGATGCTCATTGAGTAAAGGCCAATAAAGGAAGCATAATGCATGACATTACCCAGTTTTTGATAGATTTGATTATTTGGCGGATTTGTCGAAGCAATTTTAGTCTTAAATTTTATCACAATATAAAAATATGAGTTAGCTTAACGTGGGGAATTGGATTTGTGTCATTCTGAACTCTAAATCCAAATTTTTAGACGATTTAGTTCGGACATGTTCAAGTTGATTGGCTAGTTAATATGATCATTCTAAACTGGTCATTGGTGCTCACTGAGTAAAGGCTTATAAATGAAGCATAATGCATGGCAGCACAAAGTTTAGGATAGATTGGATTACTTGAATGCATTGTCGTATCTCTTTATGTCTTAAATTTTATCAATTTCTAGAAAATTGAGCTATATTAATGTGGGCATTGGATTCATATCATTATGAGCTCTAAATAAAACGTTATAGACAATTTAGTTTGATCATGTCAAGTTTATCGGCTTGTTAATATGACCATTCTAAGCTAATCATTGGTACTCATTTAGTAAAGTCTTATAAATGAAGCATAATGCATAGCATCACGCAGTTTTTGATAGATTGGATTACTTAGACTCTTTGTAATATCTATTTTGTCTCAAATTTTTATCACAATATAGAAAATTGAGCTAGCTTAACGTGGGCATTGGTTTCATATCACAATTTAGTGCGGACATGCCAAGTTGATTGGCAAGTTAAAATGATCATTCTAAACTGACCATTGGTGCTCATTGAGTAAAGGCTTATAAATAAAGCATAATACATGGCATCACGTAGATTTGGATTTATTGGATTACTTGGACGTTTTGTCGTATCTATTTCTATCTCAAATATTGTCACAATATAGAAAATTGAGCTAGATTAAGGTGGGCAATGGATTCGAGTCATTCCGAGCTCTAAATCAACAGTTACAAACAATTTAATGCGGACATACCAAGTTGATTGGGAAGTTAAAATGATCACTATAAACTGATCATTGGTGCTCATTGAGTAAAGGGTTATAAATGAAGCATAATACATGGCATCACATAGATTTGGATAGATTGGATTACTTGTATGCTTTGTCGTATTGATATCGGTCTCAAATATTTTCACAATATAGAAAACTGAGCTAGCTTAATGTGGGCGTTGGATTCGTGTCATTCTGAGCTCTGAATTAAAAGTTACGGACGATTTAGTGCGGACATGTCAAGTTGATGGGCAAATTAAAATGATCATTATAAACTGAGCATTGGTGCTCATTGCGTAAAGACTTATAAATGAAGCATAATGCATGGCATCAAGCAGTTTTGGATAGACTGGATTACTTGGACGCCTTGTTGTATCTATTTCTGTCTCAAATATTGTCACAATATAGAAAATTGAGCTAGCTAAACGTGGGCGTTGGGTTCGTGTCATTCTGAGCTCTAACTAAAAAGTTACGGACGATTTAGTGCGGACATATTAAGTTAACCGGCAAGTTAAAATAATCATTCTAAACAGAGCATTGGTTCTCATTGAGTAAAGGATTATAAATGAAGCACAATACATGGCATCACGTAGATTTGGATTGATTGGATTACTTTTATGCTTTGTCGTATCTATTTCTGTTTCAAATATTGTCACAATATAGAAAATTGAGCTAGCTTAAGATGGGCATTGGATTCGAGTCATTCCGAGCTCAGAATCAAAAGTTATGGACGATTTGGTGCGGACATGCCAAGTTGATCGGGAAGTTAAAATGATCATTCTAAACTGAGCATTGGTGCTCATTGAGTAAAGGATTATAAATGAAGCATAATGCATGGCATCACGCAATTTTGGATATATTGGATTACTTGTACGCTTTGTCGTATCTGTTTTTGTCTCAAATAATTTTCACAATATAGAAAATTTAGCTAGGTTACGTTGGCATTAGATTCCGGTCATTCTGAGCTCTAAATCTAAAGTTACGGACGATTTAGTGCGGAAATACCAAGTTGATCGGGAATTTAAAATGATGATTCTAAGCTGAGCATTGGTGCTCATTGAGTAAAGGCTTAGAAATGAAGCATAATACATGGCATCACGTAGATTTGGATAGATTGCATTACTTGGACTCTTTGTCTTATCTATTTTGGTCTAAAATATTGTCACTATATATAGAAAATTGAGCTAGCTTACCGTGGGCATTGGATTCGAGTCATTCTGATCTCTAAATCAAAAGTTACCTACGATTTATTGCGGACATGCCAAGTTGATCGGCAAGTTAGAATGATCATTCTAAACTTAGCACTGGTGCTCATTGAGTAAAGGCTTATAAATGAAGCATAATGCATGGCATCACGCTGTTTTGGATAGATTTGATTTCTTGTATGCTTTGTCGCTTGTATTTTTGTCTCAAATATTCTCAAAATATAGAAAATTGAGTTAGCTTAACGTTGGCATTTGATTCATGTCATTTTGAGCTCTAAATAATAAGTTACAGACAATGTAATGCTGACAAGTCAAGTTGATCGACAAGTTAAAATGATCATTCTAAACTGATCATTGGTACTCATATAGCAAAGGCTTATAAATGAAGCATAATGCATGGCATCATGCAGTTTTGGATAGTTTGGATTAGTTGGACACTTTGTCGTATCTCATTCTGTCTCAAATATTGTCCCAATAGAGAATATTGAGGTAGCTTGACGTGGGCGTTGGATTCGTGTCATTTTGAGCTCTAAATCAAAAGTTACTGACGATTTAGTGCGGATATGTCAAGTGGATCAGCAAGTTAAAATGATCATTGTAAATTGAGCATTAGTGCTCATAGAGTAAAGGATTATAAATGAAGCATAATACATGGCATCACGTAGGATTGGATTGATTGGATTAATTGGACGCTTTGTCGTATCTATTTCTGTCTCAAATATTGTCACAATATTGAAAATTGAGCTAGCTTAAGGAGGGCATTGGATTCGAGTCATTCCGAGCTCTAAATCAAAAGTTACGGACGATTTAGTGCGGACATACCAAGTTGATTGGGAAGTTAAAATGATAATTCTAAACTGAGTATTGGTGCTCATTGAGTAAAGGCTTATAAATGAAGCATAATACATGGCATCACGTAGATTTGGATAGATTGGATTAGTTGTCGTATCGATTTATGTCTCAAATATTGTCACCATATAGAAAATTGAGCTAGCTTTACGTGGGCGTTGGATTTCATGTCATTCTGAGCTCTAAATCAGAAGTTACGGATGATTTAGTGCGGACATGTCAAGTTGATTGGCAAATTAAAATGATCATTATAAACTGAGCATTGGTGCTCATTGATTAAAGACTTATAAATGAAGCATAATGCATGGCATCAACCAGTTTTGGATAGATTGGATTACTTGGACAATTAGTCGTATCTATTTCCGTCTCAAATATTGTCACAATATAGAAAATTGAGCTAGCTTAACGTGGGCGTTGGGTTCGTGTCATTCTGAGCTCTAAATCAAAAGATAGGGACGATTTAGTGCCGACATGTCAAGTTGATCGGCAAGTTAAAATGATCATTCCACACTGAGAATTGGTTGTCATTGACTAAAGGCTTATAAATGAAGAATAATACATGGCATCACGTAGATTTGGACGCTTTGTCCTATCTATTTCTGTCTCAAATATTATCACAATATAGTTAATTGAGGTAGCTTAAGATGGGCATTGGATTCAAGTCATTCCGAGCTCTAAATCAAAAGTTACGGACGATTTAGTGCGGACATACCAAGTTGATTGGGAAGTTAAAATGATAATTCTAAACTGAGTATTGGTGCTCATTGAGTAAAGGCTTATAAATGAAGCATAATACATGGCATCACGTAGATTTGGATAGATTGGATTACTTGTATGCTTTGTCGTATCGATTTCTTTCTCGAATATTGTCACAATATAGAAAATTAAGCTAGCTTAATGTGGCCATTGGATTCATGTCATTCTGAGCTCTAAATCAAAAGTTGAGGACGATTTAGTGTGGAAATGTCAAGTTGATTTGGCAAATTAAAATGATCATTATAAACTGAGCATTGGTGCTCATTGATTAAAGACTTATAAATGAAGCATAATGCATGGCATCAAACAGTTTTGGAGAGATTGGATTAGTTGGACGATTTGTCGTATCTATTTCTGTCTCAAATATTGTCACAATATAGAAAACTAAGCTAGCTTAACGTGGGCGTTGGGTTTGTATCATTCTGAGCTCTAAATCCAAAGTTAGGGACGATTTGGTGCGGTCATGTCAAGTTGATCGGCAAGTTAAAATGATCATTCTACACTGAGAATTGGTTCTCATTGAGTAAAGGCTTCTAAATGAAGAATAATACATGGCATCACGTAGATTTGGATTGATTGGATTACTTGGACGCTTTGTCGTATCTATTTCTGTCTCAAATATTATCACAATATAGAAAATTGAGGTAGTTTAAGATGGGCATTGGATTCCAGTCATTCCGAGCTCTAAATAAAAAGTTACGGCCGATTTAGTGCGGACATGCCAAGTTGATCGGGACGTTAAAATGATCATTCCAAACTGAGCTTTGGTGCTCATTGAGTAAAGGCTTATGATGAAGCATAATGAATGGCATCACACAATTTTGGATAGATTGGATTACTTGTACGCTTTGTTGTATCTATTTTTGTCTCAAATAATTTTCACAATATAGAAAATTGAGCTAGCTTAACGTTGGCATTGGATTCTTGTCATTCTGAGCTCTGAATCAAAAGTTACGTACGATTTAGTGCAAACATGTGAAGTTGATCGGCAAATTAAAATGATCATTATAAATTGAGCATTTATGTTCATTGAGTAAAGGCTTATAAATGAAGCATAATACATGGCAACACCTAGATTTGAATATATTGGATTACTTGGACGCTTTGTCATATCTATTTCTATCTCAAATAATGTCACAATATAGAAAATTGAGCTACCTTAACGTGTGCATTGGAGTCGAGTCATTCCGAGCTCAATCAAAAGTTACGAACGATTTAGTGCGGACATACCAAGTTGATTGGGAAGTTAAAATGATTATTCTAAACTGAGCATTGGTGCTCATTGAGTAAAGGCTTTTAAATGAAGCATAATACATGGCATCACGTAGATTTGGATAGATTGGATTAGTTGTCGTATCGATTTATGTCTCAAATATTGTCACCATATAGAAAATTGAGCTAGCTTTACGTGGGCGTTGGATTTCATGTCATTCTGAGCTCTAAATCAGAAGTTACGGATGATTTAGTGCGGACATGTCAAGTTGATTGGCAAATTAAAATGATCATTATAAACTGAGCATTGGTGCTCATTGATTATAGACTTATAAATGAAACATAATGCATGGCATCAAACAGTTTTGGATAGATTGGATTAGTTGGACGATTTGTGGTATCTATTTCTGTCTCAAATATTGTCACAATATAGAAAATTGAGCTAGCTTAACGTGGGCGTTGGGTTCGTGTCATTCTGAGCTCTAAATCAAAAGTTAGGGATGATTTAGTGCGGACATGTCAAGTTGATCGGCAAGTTAAAATGATCATTCTACACTGAGAATTGGTTGTCATTAAGTAGAGGCTTCTAAATGAAGAATAATACATGGCATCACGTAGATTTCGATTGATTGGATTACTTGGACGCTTTGTCATATCTATTTCTGTCTCAAATATTATCATAATATAGAAAATTGAGGTAGCTTAAGATGGGCATTGGATTCGAGTCATTCCGAGCTCTAAATCAAAAATTACGGCCGATTTAGTTCGGACATGCCAAGTTGATCGGGAAGTTAAAATGATCATTCTAAACTGAGCTTTGGTGCTCATTGAGTAAAGGCTTATCATGAAGCATAATGAATGGCATCACACAGTTTTGGATAGATTGGATTACTTGTACACTTTGTCGTATCTATTTTTGTCTCAAATAATTGTCACAATATAGAAAATTGAGCTAGCTTAACGTTGGCATTGGATTCCTGTCATTCTGAGCTCTAAATCAAAAGTTACGTACGATTTAGTGCAGACATGTGAAGTTGATCGGCAAATTAAAATGATCATTATAAATTGAGCATTTGTGCTCATTGAGTGAAGGCTTATAAATGAAGCATTGTACATGGCAACACCTAGATTTGGATAGATTGGATTACTTGGACGCTTTGTCATATCTATTTCTGTCTCAAATAATGTTACAATATAGAAAATTGAGCTACCTTAACGTGGGCATTGGAGTCGAGTCATTCCGAGCTCATTCAAAAGTTACGGACGATTTAGTGCGGAAATACCAAGTTGATTGGGAAGTTAAAATGATTATCCTAAACTGAGCATTGGTGCTCATTGAGTAAAGGCTTATAAATGAAACATAATACATGGCATCACGTAGATTTGGATAGATTGGATTACTTGTACGCTTTGTCGCATCGATTTCTGTCTCAAATATTGTCACAATATAGAAAATTGAGCTAGCTTTACGTGGGTGTTGGATTCATGTCATTCTGAGCTCTAAATCAGAAGTTACGGACGATTTATTGCGGACATGTCAAGTTGATTGGCAAATTAAAATGATCATTATAAATTGAGCATTGGTGCTCATTGATTAAAGACTTATAAATGAAGCATAATGCATGGCATCAACCAGTTTTGGATAGATTGGATTACTTGGACAATTAGTCGTATCTATTTCCGTCTCAAATATTGTCACAATATAGAAAATTGAGCTAGCTTAACGTGGGCGTTGGGTTCGTGTCATTCTGAGCTCTAAATCAAAAGATAGGGACGATTTAGTGCCGACATGTCAAGTTGATCGGCAAGTTAAAATGATCATTCCACACTGAGAATTGGTTGTCATTGACTAAAGGCTTATAAATGAAGAATAATACATGGCATCACGTAGATTTGGACGCTTTGTCCTATCTATTTCTGTCTCAAATATTATCACAATATAGTTAATTGAGGTAGCTTAAGATGGGCATTGGATTCAAGTCATTCTGAGCTCTAAATCAAAAGTTACGGTCGATTTAGTGCGGACATGCCAAGTTGATCGGGAAGTAAAAATGATCATTCTAAACTGAGCTTTGGTGCTCATTGAGTAAAGGCTTATCATGAAGCATAATGAATGGCATCACACAGTTTTGGATAGATTGGATTACTTGTACGCTTTGTCGTATCTATTTTTGTCTCAAATAATTTTCACAATATAGAAAATTGAGCTAGCTTAACGTTGGCTTTGGATTCCTGTCATTCTGAGCTCTGAATCAAAAGTTACGTACGATTTAGTGCGGACATGTGAAGTTGATCGGCAAATTAAAATGATCATTATAAATTGAGCATTTGTGCTCATTGAGTAAAGACTTATAAATGAAGCATAATACATGGCAACACCTAAATTTGGATAGATTGGATTACTTAGACGCTTTGTTGTATCTACTTCTGTCTCAAATAATGTCACAATATAGAAAATTGAGCTAGCTTAACGTGGGCATTGTTTTAATGTCATTATGAGTTCTAAATCAAAAGTTAGGAACGATTTAGTGTGGATATGTCAAGTTGATCGGCCAGTTAAAGTGATCATTCTAAACTGATCATTGGTGCACATTGATTAAAGGTTTATAAATGAAGCATAAGGCATTTAGTGTCAGCATAAATGAAGCATAATTCTAAATGATTTAGTGTGCATGTCAAGTTGATCACCTAGTTAAAGTGATCATTCTAAACTGATCACTGGTACTCGTTAAGTAAACGCTTATAAATGAAGCATAAAGCATGGCATCACGCAGTTTGGGATAGAGTGGATTACTTGGACGCTTTGTGGTATCTAGTTATGTCTCAAATATTTTCACAATAAAAAAAATTGAGCTAGCGTAATGTGGGCATTGGATTCGTGTTATTCCGAGCTCTAAGTCAAAAGTTATGGACAACTTAGTGCGGGCATATCAAGTTGATCAGCCAGTTAAAGTGATCATTCTAAACTGATCATTGGTGCTCATTGAGTAAAGGCTTATAGATGAAGCATAATGCGTGAAATTACGCAGTTTGGGATAGATTGGATTACTTGGACGCATTGTCATATATATTTCTGTCTCAAATTTTGTCACAATATAGAAAATTGAGCTAGCCTAATGTGGGCATTGGATTCATATCAGTTTTAGCTCTAAATCATTAGTTACAGACGATTTAATGCATAAATGTCAAGTTGATCGGGCAGTTATAGTGATCATTCTAAACTGATTATTGGTGCTCTTTGAGTAAATGCTTATTTATAAAGCATAATGAATGGCATCACGCAGTTTTAGCTAGATTGAATTAGTTGAACGCTTTTTCATATATATTTCTGTTTCAAATTTTGTCACAATATCGAAAATTGAGCTACCTTAACGTGGGCATTGGATTCGTGTTATTCAGAGCTCTAAATCAAAAGTTACGCACGATTTAGTGCGGATATGTCAAGTTGATCGCCTACTTAAAGTGATCATTCTAAACTGATCATTGGTACTCGTTAAGTAAACACTAATAAATGTAGCATAAATCACGGCATCACGCTGTTTGGGATAGAGTGGATTACTTGGTTGTATCCATTTCTGTCTCAACTTTTGTCTCAATATAGAAAATTGAGCTAGCTTAACATGGGCATTGGATTCGTGTCAGTTTAAGCTATAAATCATAAGTTACGGATGATTTAATACAGAAATTTCAAGTTCATCGGGCAAATAAAGTGATCATTCTAAACTGATCATTGGTGTTCATTGAGTAAAGGCTTATAAATGAATCATAATGCATGAAATCACACAATTTTAGCTATACTGCATTACTTGAACGCTTTTTGATATCTATTTGTTTCTCAAATTTTGTCACAATATAGAAAATTGAGCTACCTTAACGTGGGTATTGGATTCTTGATATTCCCAACTCTCAATCAAAAGATACGGATGATTTAGTGCAAATGTCAAGTTGATCGCCTAGTTAAAGTGATCATTCTAAACTGATCATTGGTACTCGTTAAGTAAACGCTTCTAAATGAAGCATAAACATGGCATCACGTAGTTTGGGATAGAGTGGATTACTTGGACGCTTTGTCGTATCTAGTTCTGTCTAAACTTTTTTCAATCTATAGAAAATTGAGCTACATTAACGTGGGCATTGGATTCGTGTCATTCTGAGCTCTAAATCAAAAGTTACGGACGATTTAGTGCGGGCATATCAAGTTGATGGGCCAGTTAAAGTGATCATTCTAAACTGATCATTAGTGTTCATTAAGTAAAGGCTTATAAATGAAGCATGATGCATGACAACACACAGTTTGGGATAGATTGGATTACATGGATGCTTTGTCGTATCTACTTTTGTCTCAAATTTTGTCACAATATAGAAAATTGAACTAGCTTAACGTGGGCATTGGATTCATGTCATTCTGAGCTCTAAATCAAAAGTTAGGAACGATTTAGTGTGGATATGTCAATTTGATCGGCCAGTTAAAGTGATCATTCTAAACTGATCATTGGTACTCGTTAAGTAAACGCTTATAAATGAAGCATAAATCGTGGCATCACGCTGTTTGGGATAAAGTGGATTACTTGGTTGTATCTATTTCTGTCTCAAATTTTGTCTCAATATAAAAAATTGAGCTAGCTTAACGTGGGCATTGGATTCGTGTTAGTTTAATCTGTAAATCATAAGTTACAGACGATTTAATACGGAAATTTCAAGTTGATCGGGGAGTTAAAGTGATCATTCTAAACTGATCATTGGTGCTCATTGAGTAAAAGCTTATAAATGAATCATAATGCATGCCACCACATAGTTTTAGCTATACTAGATTACTTGAACACTTTTTCATATCTATTTGTTTCTCAAATTTTGTCACAATATAGAAAATTGATCTACATTAACGTGGGCATTGGATTCGTGATATTCTAAGCCCTAAATCAAAAGTTACGGACGATTTAGTGCGCATGTCAAGTTGATCTCCTAACTAAAGTCATCATTCTAAACTAATCATTGGTACTCGTTAAGTAAACGCTTATAAATGAAGCATAAAGCATGGCATCACGCAGTTTGGGATAGAGTGGATTACTTGGACGCTTTGTCGTATCTAGTTCAACCTCAAATTTTTTCAAAATATCGAAACTTTGAGCTAGCTTAACGTGGGCACTAGATTCGTGTTATTCTGAGCTTTAAATAAAAAGTTACACACGATTTAGTGCGGGCATATCGAGTTGATCGCCTACTTAAAGTGATCATTCTAAACTGATCATTTGTGCTCATTGCTAAAGGCTTATAAATAAATCATAATGCATGGCATCACACAGTTTTGGCTAGATTGGATTACTTGAACACTTTTTCATATCGAGTTCTATCTCAAATTTTGTCACAATATAGAAAATCGAGCTAGCTTAACGTGGGCATTGGATTTGTGCCAATTTTAGGTCTAAATCATAAGTTACGGATGATTTAATGCGGACATGTCAAGTTGATCAGGCTGTTAAAGTGATCATTCTAAACTTATCATTGGTGCTCATTGACTAAAGGCTTATCAATGAAGCATAATGCATGGCTTCACGCAGTTCGGGACAGATTAGATTACATGGACGCTTTGTCTTATCTATTTCTGTCTCAAATTTTGTCAACATATAGAAAATTGAGATTGCTTAACGTGGGAATTAGATTTGTGTCATTCTGATAGATCAAAAGTTACAGGTGATTTAGTGCGGACATGTGAAGTGCATCGTCCAGTTAAAGTGATCATTCTAAACTGATCAATGGTGATCGTTGAGTAAAGGCTTATAAATGAAAGGTAATGAATGATATCACACTGTTTGGGATAGATTGGATTACTTGGACGCTTTTCGTATCTATTATTGTCTAAAATTTTGTCACAATATAGAAATTTAGATAGCTTAACGTGGGCATTGGATTTGTGTCATTCTGAGCTCTAAATCAAAAGTTATAGACGATTTAGTTTGGACATGTCAAGTTGATCGCCTAGTTAAAGTGATCATTCTAAACTGATCATTGGTGCTTATTGAGTAAAGGCGTATAACTGAAGCATAATGCATTGCATCACACAGTTCAGGATAGATTGGATTACATGGACCATTTGTCTTATCTATTTGTATCTCAAATTTTGTCAAAATATAGAAAATTGGGATAGCTTAACGTGGGGTTGAGATTCATGTCATTCTGAGTTCTAAATCAAAAGTTATTGGCGATTTAATGCGGACATGTCAAGTTGATCGCCTAGTTAAAATGATCATTCTAAACTGATCATTGGTGCTCATTGCGTAAAGGCTTATAAATGAATCATAATGCAAGACATCATGCAGTTTTAGCTAGATTGGATTATTTGAACACTTTTTCATATCTATTTATGCCTCAAATTTTGTCACAATATAGAAAATTGAGCTACCTTAGCGTGGGAATTAGATTCGTGTTATTCGGAGCTCTAAATCACAAGTTACGGACGATTTAATGCGGAAATTTCAAGTTGATCGGGCAGTTAAAGTGATCATTCTTAACTGATCATTCGTGCTCATTGAGTAAAGGCTTATAAATGAATCGTAATGCATGCCACCACACAGTTTTAGCTATACTGGATTACTTGAACACTTTTTCATATATATTTGTTTCTCAAATTTTGTCACAATATAGAAAATTGAGCTACATTAACGTGGGCATAGGATTCGTGATATTCTGAGCCCTGAATCAAAAGTTACGGACGATTTAGTGCGTATGTCAAGTCTATCGCCTAATTAAAGTGATCATTCTAAACTGATCATTGGTACTCGTTAAGTAAACGCTTATAAATGAAGCATAAAGCATGGCATCATGCAGTTTGGGATAGACTGGATTGCTTGGACACTTTGTCGTATCTAGTTCTACCTCAAATTTTTTCAAAATATAAAAAATTGAGCTAGCTTAATGTGGGCATTGGATTCGTGTTATTCTGAGCTTCAAATAAAAAGTTACACACGATTTAGTGCGGGCATATCAAGTCGATCGCCTAGTTAAAGTGATCTTTCTAAACCTATCATTGGTGCTCATTGACTAAAGGGTTATAAATAAATCATAATGCAAGGCATCACGCAGTTTTGCATAGATTGGATTACTTGAACACTTTTCATATCGATTTTTGTCTCAAATTTTATCACAATATAGAAAATCGAGCTAGCTTAATGTGGGCATTGGATTCGTGTCAATTTTTTAGGTTTAAATCATAAGTTACGGATGATTTAATGCGGACATGTCAAGTTTATCGGGCAGTCAATGTGATCATTCTAAACTTATCATTCGTGCTCATTGAGTAAACGCTTATAAATGAAGCATAATGCATGGCTTCACGTAGTTCGGGATAGATTAGATTACATGGACGCTTTGTCTTATCTATTTCTGTCTCAAATTTTGTCAAAATATAGAAACTTCAGCTTGCTTAACGTGGGCATTAGATTCGTGCATTCTGAGTTCTAAATCAAAAGTTACAGGTGATTTAGTGCGGACATGTGAAGTTGATTGGCCAGTTAAAGTGATCATTTTAACTGATCAATGGTGATCGTTGAGTAAAGGCTTATAAATGAAAGATAATGCATGATATCACACTGTTCGGGATATATTGGATTACTTGGACGTTTAGTCATATCTATTATTGTCTCCAATTTTGTCACAATATAGAAATTGAGATAGCTTAACGTGGGCATTGGATTTGTGTCATTCTGAGCTCTAAATCAAAAGTTACAGACGATTTAGTGTGGACATGTCAAGTTGATCGCCTAGTTAAAGTGATCATTCTAAACTGATCATTGGTGCTTATTGAGTAAAGGCTAATAAATGAAGCATAATGCAATGCATCATGCATTTCAGGATAGATTGGATTACATGGACGCTTTGTCTTATCTATTTCTGACTCAAATTTTGTCAAAATATATAAACTTCAGCTTGCTTAACGTGGGCATTAGGTTCGTGTCATTCTGAGGCCTAAATCAAAAGTTACAGGTGATTTAGTGCGGACATGTGAAGTTGATCGGCCAGTTAAAGTGATCATTTTAAACTGATCAACGGTGATCGTTCAGTAAAGGCTTATAAATGAAAGATAATGAATGATATCACATTGTTCGGGATATATTGGATTACTTGGATGCTTTGTCGTGTCTATTATTGTCTCAAATTTTATCACAATATAGAAATTGAGATAGCTTAACGTGGACATTGGATTTGTGTCATTCTGAGCTCTAAATAAAAAGTTACAGACGATTTAGTGCGGACATGTCATGTTGATCGCCTAGTTAAAGTGATCATTCAACTGATCATTGGTGCTTATTTAGTAAAGGCTTATAAATGAAGCATAATGCATTGCATCATGCAGTTCAGGATAGATTGGATTACATGGACGCTTTGTCTTATCTATTTCTGTCTTAAATTTTCTCAAAATATAGATACTTCAGCTTGCTTAACGAGGGCATTAGATTCGTGTCATTCTGAGCTCTAAATCAAAAGTTATAGGTGATTTTGTGATGACATGTGAAGTTGATCGGCCAGTTAAAGTGATCATTTTAAACTGATCAATGGTGATCGTTGAGAAAAGGCTTATAAATGAAAGATAATGCATGATATCATACTGTTCGGGATATATTAGATTACATGAACGCTTTGTCGTATCTATTATTGTCTCAAATTTTGTCACAATATAGAAATTGAGATAGCTTAACGTGGGCATTGGATTTGTGTCATTCTGAGCTCTAAATCAAAAGTTACAGACGATTTAGTGCGGACATGTCAAGTTGATCACCTAGTTAAAGTGATTATTCTAAACTGATCATTGGTGCTTATTGAGTAGAGGCTTATAAATGAAGCATAATGAATTGCATCCTGCAGTTCAGGATAGGTTAGATTACATGGACGCTTTGTCTTATCTATATGTATCTCAAATTTTGTCAAAATATAGAAAATTGAGATAGGTTAACGTGGTCATTAAATTCGTGTCATTCTGAATTCTAAATCAAAAGTTACAGGCGATTTAGTGCGGACATGTCAAGTTGATCATATAATTAAAATGATCATTCTAAACTCATCATTGGTACTCATTAAATAAATGCTTACAAATGAAACATAATGCATGGCATCACGTAGTTTTGGCTATATTAGATTTCTTGAACACTTTTTCGTATCTATTTCGGTCTCTAATTTTGTCCTAATATAGAAATTGAGCTAGCTTAACGTGGGCATTGGATTTGTGTCATTTTGAGCTCTAAATCAAAAGTTACAGTCGATTTAATGCGAACATGTCAAGTTGATCGCCTAGCTAATGTGATCATTCTAAACTGATCTTTGGTGCTCATTGTGTAAACACTTATAAGTGAAGTAAAATGCATGGCATCACGCAGTCTAAGATAGATTGGATTATGTAGACGCTTTGTCTTATCTATTTCTGTCTCAAATTTTGTCAAAAAATAGAAAATTGAGCTAGATTAACGTGGGTGTTAGATTTGTGTCATTCTGAGCTTTAAATCAAATGTTATAGTCAATTTAGTGCGGACATGTGGAGTTGATCGGCCAGTTAAAGTGATCATTCTAAACTGATCATTTGTGCTCGTTGAGTAAAGGCTTATAAATAAAGGATAATTCATGATATCACGTAGTTCGGGATAGATTGGATTTCTTGGACGCTTTGTCGTTTCTATTTTTCTCTCAAATTTTGTCACAATATTAAAAATTGAGATCGCTTAACGTGGGCATTGGATTCGTGTTATTTTGAGCTCTAAATCAAAATTTGTAGACATTTTACTTGGAGGACTTGTGGAGTTGATCATCCAGTTAAATTGATCATTATAAACTAATCATTGGTGCTCATTGATTAAAGGCTTATAAATGAAGCATAATGCATGATATCACGTAGTTTTGGAAAGATTTGATTACTTGGAGGACTTGTTGAAGCAATTTTAGGCTACAAATTTATCACAATATAACAAAAATTGAGCTAGCTTATCGTGGGCATTGGATTCGTGTCAGTCTGAGCTCTAAATCAAAAGTTACGGACGATTTAGTGCGAATGTCAAGTTGATCGCCTAGTCAAAGTGATCATTCTAAACTGATCATTGGTACTCGTTAAGTAAACGCTTCTAAGTGAAGCATAAAGCATGACATCACGCAGTTTGGGATAGAGTGGATTACTTGGACGCTTTGTCGTATCTAGTTCTGTCTCAAATTTTTTCAAAACATAGAAAATTGAGCTAGCTTAACGTGAACATTGCATTCGTGTCATTCGGAGCTCTAAATCAAAAGTTAAGGATGATTTAGTGCGGGCATATCAATTTGATGGGCCAGTTAAAGTGATCAATCTAAATTGATCATTGGTGCTCATAAAGGCTTATAAATGAAGCATGATGCATGACAACATGCAGTTTGGGATAGATTGGATAAGTTGGACGCTTTGTCGTATCTATTTCTGTTTCATATTTTGTCACAATATAGAAAATTGAGCTAGCTTAACGTGGGCATTGGATTAAAGTGATCATTCTAAATTTATCATTGGTGCTCATTGACTAAAGGCTTATAAATGAAGCATAATGCATGGCTTCACGCAGTTCGGGACAGATTAGATTACATGGACGCTTTGTCTTATCGATTTCGGTCTCAAATTTTGTCAAAATATAGAAAATTGAGCTTGCTTAACGTGGGCATTAGATTCTTGTCATTCCTAGCTCTAGATCAAAAGTTACAGGTCATTTAGTGCGGACATATGAAATTGATCGCCAAGTTAATGTGATCATTCTAAACTGATCAATGGTGATCATTGAGTAAAGGCTTATGAATGAAAGGTAATGAATGATATCACACTGTTCGGGATATATTGGATTACTTGGACGCTTTGTAGTATCTATTACTGTCTTAAATTTTGTCACAATATATAAATTGAGATAGCTTAACGTGGGCATTGGATTTGTGTCATTCTGAGGTCTAAATAAAAAGTTACAAACGATTTAGTGTGAACATGTCAAGTTGATCGCCTAGTTAAAGTGATCATTCTAAACTGATCATTGGTGCTTATGGAGTAAGGCTTATAAATGAATCATAATGCATTTCATAACGCAGTTCAGGATAGTTTGGATTACATGGACGCTTTGTCTAATGTATTTGTATCTCAAATTTTGTCAAAACATAGAAAATTGAGATAGCTTAACGTGGGCATTAGATTCATGTCATTCTGAGTTCTACATCAAAAGTTATAGTCGATTTAGTGCGGACATGTCAAGTTGATCGCCTAGTTAAAATGGTCATTTTAAACTGATGATTGGTACTCATTAAATAAATGCTTAAAAATGAAACATAATGCATGGCATCACGCAGTTTTGGCTATATTGGATTTCTTGAACACTTTCTTGTATCTATTTCTGTCTCGAATTTTGTCACTATATAGAAATTGAACTAGCTTAACGTGGGCATTGGATTTGTGTCATTCTCAGCTCTAAATCAAAAGTTATAGACGTTTAGTGCGGACATGTCAAGTTCATCGCCTAGTTAAAGTGATCATTCTAAACTGATCATTAGTGCTTATTGAGTAAAGGCTTACAAATGAAGCATAATGCATTGCATCACGCAGTTCAGGAGAGATTGCATTACATTGACGCTTTGTCTTATCAATTTGTATCTCAAATTTTTTCAAAATATAGAAAATTGAGATAGCTTAACGGGGATTAGATTCATGTCATTCTGAATTCTAAATCAAAAGTTACAGGCGATTTAGTGCGGACATGTCAAGTCGATCGCCTAGTTAAAATGATCATTCTAAACTGATCATTGGTATTCATTAAATAAACGCTTAAAAATGAAACATAATGCATGGCATCACACAATTTTGGCTATATTGGATTTCTTGAACACTTTGTCGTATCTATTTCTGTCTGAAATTTTGTCAAAATATAGAAAATTGAGCTAGCTTAACGTGGGCATTAGATTTGTGTCATTCTGAGCTTTAAATTAAAAGTTATAGGCGATTTAGTGTGGACATGTGCAGTTGATCGGCCAGTTAAAGTGATCGTTCTAAACTAATCATTGGTGCTCATTGAGTAAGGGCTTTTAAATGAAGGATAATGCATGATATCACGTAGTTCGGGATAGATTGGATTACTTCAACGCTTTTTCATATCTATTTGTTTCTCAAATTTTGTCACAATATAGAAAATTGAGCTACCTTCACGTGGGCATTTGATTCGTAATATTCTGAGCCCTAAATCAAAAGTTACGGACGATTTAGTGCGCATGTCAAGTTGATCGCCTAGTTGAAGTGATCATTCTAAACTGATCATTTGTACTCGTTAAGTAAATGCTTATAAATGAAGCATAAAGCATGGCATCACGCAGTTTGGGATATAGTGGATTTGTTGGACGCTTTGTCCTATCTAGTTCTACCTCAAATTTTTTCAAAATATAAAAATTTAAGCTAGCTTAACGTGGGCATTCGATTCATGTTATTCTGAGCTTTAAATAAAAAGTTACAGATGATTTGCGGGCATATCAAGTTGATCGCGTAGTTAAAGTGATCATTCTAAACTGATCATTGGTGCTCATTGACTAAAGCCTTATAAATAAATCATAATGCATGGCATCACGCAGTTTTGGCTAGATTGGATTACTTGAACGCTTTTTCATATCGATTTCTGTCTCAAATTTTGTCACAATATAGAAAATCGAGCTTGCTTAACGTGGGCATTGGATTCGTGTCAATTTTTTATGTCTAAATCATAAGTTACGGATTATTTAATACGGACATGTCAAGGTTATCGGGCAATTAAAGTGATCATTCCAAACTTAGTGCTCATTGAGTAAAGGCTTATAAATGAAGCATAATTTATGGCTTCACGCAGTTCGGGATAGATTAGATTACATGGACGCTTTGTCTTATCTATTTCTGTCTCAAATTGTGTCAAAATATAGAAAATTAGGATTGCTTAACGTGGGCATTAGATTTGTGTCATTCTGGGCTCTAGATCAAAAGTTACAGGTTATTTAGTGCGGACATGTGAAGTTGATCGGCCAGTTAAAGTGATCATTCTAAACAGATCAATGGTGATCGTCGAGTAAAGGCTTATAAATAAAAGATAATGCATGATATCACACTTTTTGGTATATATTGGATTACATGGACGCTTTGTCGTATCTATTATTGTCTCAAATTTTGTCACAATATAGAAATTGAGATAGCTTAACGTGGGCATTGGAATTGTGTAATTCTGAGCTCTAAAACAAAAGTTACAGACGATTTAGTGCGGACATGTTAGTTGATCGCCTAGTTAAAGTGATCATTCTAAACTAATCATTGGTGCTTATTGCATAAAGGCTTATAAATGAAGCACAATGCATTGCATCACATAGTTCAGGATAGATTGAATTACATGGACGCTATGTGTTATCTATTTGTATCTCAAATTTAGTCAAAATATAGAAAATTGAGATAGGTTAACGTGGTAATGATTCGTGTCATTCTAAGTTCTAAATCAAAAGTTACTGGAAATTTAGTGCGGACATGTCAAGTTGATCGCCTAGTTAAAATGATCATTCTAGTCTGATCATTGGTACTCATTAAATAAATGCTTACAAATGAAACATAATGCATGGCATCACGCAGTTTTTGCTACATTGGATTTCTTGAACACTTTTTCATATCTATTTCGGTATCGAATTTTATCACAATATAGAAATTGAGCTAGCTTAACATGGGCATTGGATTTGTGTCATTTTGAGCTCTAAATCAAACCCTTTAGTGAGAACATGTCAAGTTGATCGCCTAGTTAATGTGATCATTCTAAACTTATCTTTGGTGCTCATTGAGTAAACGCTTATAAATGAATTATAATGCATGGCATCACGCAGTTCAGGACAGATTAGATTATATAGACGCTTTGTCTTATCTATTTCTGTCTCAAATTTTTGGTCATAATTTAGAAATTTGAGCTAGCTTAACATGGGCATTAGATTTGTGTCATTCTGAGCTCTAAACCAAAAGTTATAGGCAATTTAGTGCAGACATGTGAAGTTGATCGACCAGTTAAAGTGATCATTCTAAACTGATCATTGGTGCTCATTGAGTAAGGGCTTTTAAATGGCTTTGTCGTATCTATTTTTGTCTCAAATTTTGTCACAATATAGAAAATTGAGCTAGCTTAACGTGGGCATTGGATTCGTGTTATTATGAGCTCTAAATCAAAATTTATAGACATTTTACTTGGAGGACTTGTGGAGTTGATCACCCAGTTAAATTGATCATTCTAAACTGATCATTGGTGCTCATTGATTAAAGGCTTATAAATGAAGCATAATGCATGATATCACGCAGTTTTGGAAAGATTTGAGTACTTGGAGGACTTGTTGAAGCAATTTTAGCCTTAAAAATTTATCACAATATAAAACAATTGAACTAGCTTATCTTGGGCATTAGATTTGTGTCAGTCTGAGATCTAAATCAAAAGTTACGGCCGATTTAGTGCGGACATGTAAAGTTGATCGGCCAGTTAAAGTGATCATTCTAAATTGATCATTGGTGCTCATTTGAGTAAAGGCATATAAATGAAGCATAATGCATGATATCCCACAGTTCGGGATAGATTGGATTACATGTATGCTTTGTCGTATCTATTTCTGTTTCAAATTTTGACACAATATAGTAATTGAGCTAGCTTAACATGGACATTGGATTCGTGTCATTCTGAGCTCTAAATCAAAAGTTACGGATGATTTAGTGCAGACATGTTAAGTTTATCGGCCAGTTAAAGTGATCATTTTAAACTGATAACTGGTGCTCATTGAGTACAGGCATATAAATGAAGCATAATGCATGACATCACGGAGTTTGAGATATATTGGATTACTTGGGCGCTTTGTCGTATCTATTTCTACCTCAAATTTCATCACAATATAGAAAATTGAGCTTGCTTAACATGGGCATTGGATTCGTGTTATAATGAGTTTTAAATCAAAAGTTACAGACGATTTAATGCAGACATGTCAAGTTGATCGCCTAGTTAAAGTGATCATTCTAAACTGATCATTGGTGCTCATTGAGAAAAGGATTATAAATAAATCATAATGCACGGCATCACGCAGTTTTGGGTAGATTGGATTACTTGAACACTTTTTCATATCGATTTAATCTCAAATGTTGTCACAATTTAGAAAATATAGCTAGCTTAACGTGGGCATTGGATTTGTGTCAAGTTTAGGTCTAAATCATAAGTTACAGATGATTAATGCGGACATGTCAAGTTGATCGGGCAGTTAAAGTGATCATTCTAAACTTATCATTGGTGCTAATTGAGTAAAGGCTTATAAATGAAGCATAATGCATGGCTTCACGCAGTTCGGGATAGATTAGATTACTGGACGCTTTGTCTTATCTAGTTCGGTCTCAAATTTTGTCAAATTATAGAAAATTGAGCTTGCTTAACGTGGCCATTAGATTTGTGTAATTCTGAGCTCTATATCAAAAGTTACAGGCGATTTAGTGCAGACATGTGAAGTTGATCGGCCAGTTAAAGTGATCATTCTAAACTGATCATTTGTGCTCATTTAGTATAGGCTTATAAATGAAGGATAATGCATGATATCACACTGTTCAGGATAGATTGGATTATTTGGACGCTTTGTCGTATCTATTATTTTCTGAAATTTTGTCAAAGTATAGAAATTGAGATAGCTTAACGAAGGCATTGGATTCGTGTCATGCTGAGCTCTAAATCAAAAGTTACGGATGATTTAGTGCGGACATGTCAAGTTGATCGGCCAGTTAAAGTGATAATTCTAAACTGATCATTAGTGCTCATTGAGTAAAGGCTTATAAATGAAGCATAATGCATGGAATCATGCAGTTTTAGCTAGATTGGATTCCTTGAACGTTTTTCGTATCAACTGCTTTCTCAAATTTTATCACAATATAAAACATTGAGCTAGTTTAACGTGGGCATTCGATTCGTATCATTTTGCGGTCTAAATTAAAGGTTACAGATGATTTAGTGCAGACATATCAAGTTGATCGGTCAGTTAAAATGATCATTCTTAACTGATTATTGGTGCTCATTGAGTAAAGGCTTGTGAATGAAGCATAATGCATGTCATCACGCACTTCGGGATAGATTGGATTAGTTGGACGCATTATCTTACCTATTTCTGTCTCTAATTTTGTCGCAATATAGAAAATTTATCTAGCCTAACGTGGGCATTAGATTTGTGTCATTTTGAGCTCTGAAATATAAGTTATGGAAGATTTAGTGTGGACATGTCAAGTTGTTCGGCCAGTTAAAGTGATCATTCTAAACTGATCATTGGTGCTCATTAATTAAACACTTATAAATGAAGCACAATGCATGGCATCACGCAGTTCGGGTTAGATTGGATTACATGGATGCTGTGTCATATCTATTTTTGTCTCATATTTTGTCAAAATATAGAAAATTGAGCTAGCTTAACGTGGGCATAAGATTTTTGTCATTTTGAGCTATAGATCAAAAGTTACAGGCGATTTATCGTGGATATGTGAAGTTGATCGGCCCGTTAAAGTGATCATTCTAAACTGATCATTGGTGCTTGTTGAGTAAGGGCTTTTAAAAGAAGCATAATGCATGATATCACGGAGCTCGGGATAGATTGGATTTCTTGGAAGATTTGTCGTATCTATTTTTGTCTCAAATTTTGTCACAATATAGAAAATTGAGTTAGCTTAACGTGGGCATTGGATTCGTGTTGTTATGCGCTCTAAATCAAAATTTATAGACATTTTACTTGGAGGACTTGTGGAGTTGATAGCCCAGTTAAGTTGATCATTATAACCTAATCATTGGTGCTCATTGATTAAAGGCTTATAAATGGATTACTTGAACGCTTTTTCGTATCTATTTCTTTTTCAAATTTTATCACAATAAAGAAACTTGAGATAGCTTAACGTTTCCATTGGATTCGTGTCATTATGAGCTATAAATCAAAGGTTATGGACGATTTATTGCAGACATATCAAGTTGATCGCCTAGTTAAATCGATCATTCTAAACTGATCATTGGTGCTCACTAAATAAAGGCTTTCAAATGAAGCATAATGGCATGCCATCATGTAGATTTTGATAGAATTAGTTACTTAGATGACTTGTCGAAGCCATTTCAGTCCTAAATTTTATCGCAATATAAAAACTTGAGATAGCTTAACGTGGGCATTGAATTCGTGTCATTTGGAGCTCTAAATCAAAACCTACGAACGACTTTGTGCGGACATGTAAAGTTATTTGGTCAGTTAAATTGATCATTCTTAACTGATCATTGGTGCTCATTGAGTAAAGGCTTACAAAGGAAGCATAATGCATTGAATCACGTAGTTCGTGATAGATTGGGTTACATGGACGCTTTGTCATATCTATATTTGTCTCAAATTTTGTCAAAATATAGAAAATTGAGCTAGCTTAATGTGGCCATTGGATTCGTGTCCTTCTGAGTTCTAAATCAAAAGTTAGTACGATTTAGTGTGGACATATTAAGTTGATCGGCCAGTTAAAGTGATTATTCTAAACTAATCACTGGTGTTCATTAAGTAAATGCTTATAAATGAAGAAAGATGCATGGCATCACGCAGTTTTGGCTAGCTTGGATTTCTTGAACGTTTTTTGTATCTATTTCTGTCTCAAAATGTGTCAAAATATAGAAAACTGAGCTAGCTTAATGTGGGCATTGGATTCGTGTCATTGTGAGCTATAAATCAAAAGTTATGGACGATTTAGAGCACGCATGTCAAGTTGATCGTCCAGTTAAATTGATCATTCTAAAACTATAATCAAAGTTTTGGCTAGATTGGATTTTTTGAACGCTTTTTCGTATGTATTTCAATTTCAAATTTTGTCATAATATAGAAAATTTAACTAACTTAACATGGGCATTGGATTCGTATTATTCTAAGCTCTAAATCAAAACTTACAGACGATTTAGTGCGGACATGTCAAGTTCATCTGCCAATTAAAGTGATCATTCTAAATGGATCATTGGTGCTCATTGAGCAAAGGCTTATAAATGAAGCATAATGCATGGCATCACGCAGTTTTTGCTAGATTGGACTACTTGAAGACTTTTTCCTATCTATTTCTGTCTCAAGTTCTATCACAATATTGAAATTTGAGGTAGCTTAACGTGGGCATTGGATTCGTGTCAGTTTGAGCTCTAAATCATAAGTTACAGACGGTTTAACCTGGACATGTCAGGTTGATCGGTCAGTTAAAGTAATCATTCTAAACTATCATTGGTACTGATTGAGTAAAGGCTTATAAATGAAGCATAATCATTGAATCACACAGTTCATGATAGATTGGATTATATGGACGCTTTTTGTATCTATTTCTATCTTAAACTTTGTCACAATATAGAAAATTGACCTAGCTTAACGTGGGCATTGGATTCGTGTCATTATGAGCTATAAATCAAAAGTTATGGACGATTTAGTGCGTACATGTCAAGTTGATATCCCAGTTAAATTGATCATTCTAAACTTATCATTGGTTCTAATTGAGTAAACGCTTATAAATGAAGCTCTATATAGAAAATTGAGGTAGCTTAACTTGGGCATTGGATTCGTGTCATTCAGAGCTATAAATTAAAAGCTATGGACAATCTAGTGCGGATATGTCAAGTTGATCGACGAGTTAAAATAATCTTTCTTAAGTGATCATTGGTGCTCATTGATTAAAAGCTTATAAATGAAGCATAATGCATGGCACAATGCAGTTTGGGATAGATTGGATTACTTGGACACTTTTTTGTCTCTATTTCTGTCTATAATTTTGCCAAATTATAGAAAATTGAGCTAGCTTAACGTGGGCATTGGATCCCTGTCATTCGGAGCTCTAAATCAAAAGTTCCGAACGACTTTGTGGGGACATGTAAAGTTTATCGGTCAGTTAAATTGATCATTCTTAACTGATCATTGGTGCTCATTGAGTAAAGGCTTATAAAGGAAGCATAATGCATGGCATCACGCAATTCGGGATAGATTAGATTACTTGGATGCTTTGTCGTATCTATTTATGTTTCAAATTTCGGCACAATATAAAACATTGAGCTTGCTTAACGTGGGCATTAGATTCGTGTCATTCTGAGCTCTAAATCAAAGTTTACGGACAATTGAGTGCGGATATGTCAAGTTGATCGCCCGATTAAAATGATCATTCTAAAGTGATCACTGGTGCTCATTAAGTAAACGCTTATATATGAAGCATAAATCATTGCATCACGCAGTTTGGCATAGATTCGATTACTTGGACGCTTTGTCGTATCTAGTTCTCTCTCAAATTTTGTCACAATATAAAAATTTGAGTGAGATTAATGTGGGCATTGGATTCGTGAAATTTTGAGCTCTAAATCAAAAGTTACAGATGATTAAATGCGGACATGTGAAGTTGATCGGCCAGTTAAATTGATCATTCTATACTGATCATTTGTGCTCAATATGTAAAAGCTTATATATGAAGCATAATCCATGGCATCACATAGTCAGGGAGAGATTGTATTACTTGGGTGCTTTGTCGTATCTATTTCTGTCTCAAATGTTTTCACAATATAGGAAATTGAGGTAGCTTAATGTGGGCATTGGATTTGTGTCATTCTGAGCTACAAATCAAAAGTTAAGGACTATTTAATGTAGACGTGTCAGGTTGATCGGCGAGTTAAAATAATGATTCTAAATTGATCGTTGATGCTGATTGGGTAAAGGCTTATAAAATTAAGCATAATGCATGGCATCATGCATTTTTGGATATATTGGACTACTTAGACACTTTGTCGTATCTATATCTGTCTCAAATTTTTTTACAATGTAAAACATTTAGCTAGCTTAACTTGGGCTGTGGATTTATCTCATTATGAGCTCTAAATCAAAACTTACGGATGATTTATTGCAGACATGTCAAGTTTATCGGCGAGTTAAAATGATCATTGGTGCTCATTGAGTAGAGGGTTATTAATGAAGCATAATGCATGGCATTACACAATTCGGGATAGATTGAATAACTTGGACGCTTTGTCGTATCTATTTCTGTCTCAAATTTTGTTACAATACAGAAACTTGAGCTAGCTTAACGTGGGCATTGGTTTTGTGTCATTTCGAGCTCTAAATCAAAAGTTATGGACAATTTAGTGCGTACATGTCAAATTGATCGGCCAGTTAATATGATCATTCTAAACTGATCACTGGTGCTCGTTGAGTAAAGACTTATAGATGAAGCATAATGCATGGCATCACACGGTGTGGGATAGATTTGACTTGGATACTTTGTCATATCCTTTTCTGCATCAAATTTTGTCACAATATAGAAACTTGAGCTTGGTTAAGGTGGACGTTAGATTCGTGTCATTTTGAGATATGAATCAAAAGTTACAGATGATTTAGTGCAATTAAAATGATCATTGTAAACTGATCACTGATGCTCACTGAGTAAAGGCTTTTTAATGAAGCATAATGAATGGCGTCATGCAGTTTGGGATAGATTGGATTACTTGGACGCTTTGTCGTATCTTTTTTGTCTCAAATTTGTCACAATATAGAAACTTGAGCGAGCTTAATGTGGGCATTGGATTTGTGTCATTCTGAGCTCTAAATCAAAAGCTACAGACAATTTAGTGTGGACATGTTTAGTTGATCGACAAGTTAATATGACCATTCTAAACTGATCATTGGTGCTCATTGAGTAAAGTCTTATAAAGAAGCATAATGCATGGCATCACGCAACTTGGGATAGAATGCATTATTTGGATGTTTTGTCGGTTCTATTTCTATCTCAAATTTTGTCACAATATAGAAATTGAGCTAGCTTAATGTCATCATTGGATTCATGTCATTCTCAACTACAAATAAAACTTTAAGGGCGATTTAGTGCAGATATGTCAAGTTTAGCGGCTAGTTAAAATGATCATTATAAACTGATCATTTCTGCTCATTGAGTAAAGGCATCATTCTAAACTGATCATTTATGTTCATTGAGTAAAGGCATATAGATGAAGCATAATGCATGGCATCTTAGATACTTTGGATTACTTGGATGCTTTGTCGTATTTATTTCTCTCTCAAATTTTGTCACAATATAGATATTGATCTAGCTTAACATGAACTTTGGATTTGTGTAATCATTCTGAGATCTAAATCAAAAGTTAGGCACGATTTTGGACGGACATGTCGAGTTGATCGGCAAGTTAAAATGATCATTATTAACTGATCACTGGTGCTCATTGAGTAGAGGCTTAATAATGAAGCATAATGCATGGCATCACGCAGTTTGAGATAGATTGGATAACTTGAATGCTTTGTCGTATCTTTTTCTATCTCAAATTTTGTTATGATATAGAAACTTGAGCTAGCTAAACGTGGGCAGTGGATTTGTGTCATTCTAACTTCTAAATCAAAAGTTACAGAAGATGTAGTGCCGACATGTCATGTTGATCGGCGAGTTAATATGAGCATTCTAAACTGATCATTGGTGCTCATTGAGTAAAGGCTTATAAATGAAGCATAATGCATGGCATAACGCAGTTTGGGGTAGAATGGATTACTTGGATGCTTTGTCATGTCTAGTTCTGTCTCAAATTTTATCACAACATAGAAATTGAGCTACCTTAACGTGGGCTTTGGATTTTTGTCGTTTTGAGCTCTAATTCAAAAGTTACGGATGATTTGGTGCAGACATGTCATGTTTATCGGCCAGTGAAAATGATCATTATTAAAAACTTATCATTGGTGCTCATTGAGTAGAGGCTTATTAACGAAGCATAATGCATGGCATCACACAGTTCAAGATAGATTGGATAACTTGGACACTTTGTCGTATCTATTTCTGTCTCAAATTTTGTTACAATACAAAAACTTGAGCTAGCTTAACGTGGGCATTGGATTTGTGCTATTCTGAGCTCTAAATCAAAAATTATGGACAATTTAATCCGGACATGTCAATTTGATTGGCACGTCAATATGATCATTCTAAACTTATCATTGGTTTCATTGAGTAAAGGCTTATAAATGAAGTAATTCATGGCATCATTCAGTTTAGGATATAATTGATTACTTGGATGCTTATTCGTGTCTACTTATGCCTCAAATTTTGTCACAATATCAAAAATGGAGCTAGCTTAATGTCAGCATTGGATTCGTGTCATTCTGATTTAAAAATCAAAAGCTACGGACGATTTTCTGATCACATGTCAAGTTGATCGGCCAGTTATTCTGATCATTAGTGCTCATTATGTAAAAGCTTATATATGAAGCATAATCCATGGCATCACGTAGTCTGGGATATATTATATTACTTGGATGCTTTATCATATCTATTTCTATCTTAGAAGTTTTCACAATATAGGAAATTGAAGTAGCTTAACGTGGACATTGGATTTGTGTCATTCCGAGCTACAAATAAAAAGTTTAAGGACGATTTAATGTAGACCTGTCAAGCTGATCGGCGAGTTAAAATAATGATTCTAAACTGATCATTAATGCCGATTGAGTAAAAGCTTATAAAATGAAGCATAATGCATGGCATCACATATTTTTGGATATATTGGACTACTTAGACACTTTGTCGTATTTGTATCTGTCTCAAATATTTTTACAGTGTAAAAAATTTAGCTAGCTTAACCTGGGCTATGGATTTATGTCATTATGAGCTCTAAATCAAAACTTACTGATGATTTAGTGCAGACATGTCAAGTTTATCAGCGAGATAAAACGATCATTATTAACTGATCATTGGTGCTCATTGAGTAGAGCGTTATCAATGAAGCATAATGCATGGCATTACACAGTTTGGGATAAATTGAATAACTTGGACGCTTTGTCGTATCTATTTGTGTCTCAAATTTTGTTACAATACAGAAACTTGAGCTTGCTTAACGTGGCCATTGGATTTGTGTCATTCCGAGCTCTAAATCAAAAGTTATGGACAATTTAGTGCGTACATATCAAGTTGATGGGCCTGTTAATATGATCATTCAAAACTGATCACTAGTGCTCGTTGAGTAAAGACTTATAGATGAAGCATAATGCATGGCATCGCACAGTGTGGGATAGATTTCATTAGTTGGATACTTTTTCATATCCATTTCTGCGTCAAATTTTGTCACGATATAAAAACTTGAGCTTGGTCAAGGTGGAAGTTAGATTCGTGTCATTTTGAGATATAAATCAAAAGTTACGGATGATTTAGTGCAGATATGTGAAGTTTATCGGCAATTAAAATGATCATTCTAAACTGATGACTGATGCTCATTGAGTAAAGGCTTTTAATGAAGCATAATGCATGGCTTCACGCAGTTTGGGATAGATTGGATTACTTGGATGCTTTGTCGTATCAATTTTTGTCTCAAATTTTGTCACAATATAGAAACTTGAGCGAGCTTAATGTTGGCATTGGATTTGTGTCATTCTGAGTTCTAAATCAAAAGCTACAGACAATTTAGTGTGGACATGTTTAGTTGATCGACCAGTTAATATGACCATTCTAAACTGATCATTGGTGCTCATTGAGTAAATGCTTATAAATGAAGCACAATGCATGGCATCACAGAATTTGGGATAGAATGGATTATTTGGATGTTTTGTCTGGTCTATTTCTATCTCAAATTTTGTCACAATATAGAAAATTGAAGCTAGCATAATGTCATCATTGGATTCATGTTGTTCTCAGCTACAAATAAAAATTTAAGGGCGATTTAGTGCAGACATGTCAAGTTTAGCGGCAAGTTAAAATGATCATTATGAACTGATCATTGATTGTCATTGAGTAAAGGCGTATAGATGAAGCATAATGCATGGCATCTTAGATACTTTGGATTACTTGGATGCTTTGTCGTATTTATTTCTCTATCAAATTTGGCCACAATATAGATATTAATCTAGCTTAACATGAACTTTGGATTTGTGTCATTTTGAGATGATTTAGGATGGACATGTCGAAATCAAAAGTTACGCACGATTTAGGATGGACATGTCGAGTTGATCGGCATGTTAGAATGATCATTATTAACTCATCACTGGTGCTCATTGAGTAGATGCTCAGTAATGAAGCATAATGCATGGCATCGCGCAGTTTGGGATAGATTGGATAACTTGAACGCTTTGTCGTATCTTTTTCTATCTCAAATTTTGTTACGATATAGAAACTTGAGCTAGCTAAACGTGGGTAGTGGATTTGTGTCATTCTAACTTCTAAATCAAAAGTTACAGAAGATTTAGTGCTGACATGTCAAGTTGATCGGCGAGTTAATCTGATCATTCTAAACTGATCATTGGCGCTCATTGAGTAAAGGCTTATAAATAAAGCATAATGCATGGCATAACACAGTTTGGGATAGAACGGATTACTTGGATGCTTTGTCGTGTCTATTTCTGTCTCAAATTTGTCACAATATAGAAATTGAGGTAGCTTACTGTCGGCATTTGATTCCTATCATTCTGAGCTACAAATCAAAACTTAACGACAATTTAAGGCAGTCATCTCAAGTTTATCAGCAAGTTAAAATGATCATTCTAAACTGATCATGGATGCTCATTGAGTAAAGGGTTATAAATGAAGCGTAATGCATGGCCACTTAGATACTTTGGATTACTTGGATGCTTTGTCATATTTATTTCTCTTTCAAATTTTGTCACAATATAGAAATTGAGGTAGCTTAACATGAACTTTGGATTTGCGTCATTTTGAGATCTAAATCAAAAGTTACCCACGATTTAGGACGGACATGTCAAGTTGACCGGCATGTTAAAATGATCATTATTAACTGATCTCTAGTGCTCATTGAGTAGAGGCTTATTAATGTAGCATAATGCATGGCATCATGCAGTTTGGGATAGATTGGATAACTTGAACGCTTTGTCGTATCTATTTCAATCTCAAATTTTGTTACAGTATAGAAACTTGAGCTAGCTAAACGTGGGCAGTGGTTTTGTGTCATTCTATGTTCTAAATCAAAAGTTTCAGACGATTTAGTGCAGACATGTCAAGTTTATCGGCCAGTTAAAATGATCATTATTAACTTATCATTGGTGCTCATTGAGTAGAGGCTTATTAATTAAGAATATCGCATGGCATCACACAGTTCAAGATAGATTGGTTAACTTGGACACAATGTCGTATCTATTTCTGTCTCAAATTTTGTTTTAATACAAAAACTTGAGCTAGTTTAACGTGGGACAAGTCATGTTTTTCGGCAAGTTAAATTATCATTCTAGACTGATCATTGATACTCATTGAGTAAAGGCTTATAAAGGAAGTATAATGCATGGCATAACACAATTTTAGATAGTTTGCATTACTTGGATGCTTTCTCGTATCTATTACTCTCTCAAATTTTTTCACAATATAGAAACTGATCTAGCTTAACGTGGGCTTTGCATTTGTGTCCTTCTGACCACTATATCAAAAGTTACAGACGATTTGGTGCTAACATGTCAAGTTGATCGGCCAGTTAATATGATCATTGGTGCTCATTATGTAAAAGCTTATATATGAAGCATAATCCATGGCATCACGTTGTATGGGATAGATTGCATTACTTGGATACTTTGTCGTATCGATTTCTGTCTCAAATGTTTTCACAATATAGGAAATTGAGGTAGCTTAACAAATTAAAAGTTAAGGACGATTTAATGTAGACGTGTCAGGTTGATCGGCGAGTTAAAATAATGATTCAAAACTTATCATTGATGCTGATTGAGTAAAGGCTTATAAAATGAAGCATAATGCATGGCATCACGCATTTTTGGATATATTGGACTACTTAGACACTTTGTCGTATCTGTATCTGTCTCAAAAATTTTTACAATGTAGAAAATTTAGCTAGCTTAACCTGGGCTATGGATTTATGTCATTATGAGCTCTAAATCAAAACTTATGGATGATTTGGGAAGACATGTCAAGTTTATCGGCGAGTTAAAATTATCATTATTAACTGATTATTGGTGCTCATTGAGTAGAGGGTTATTAATGAAGCATAATGCATGGCATTACACAGTTCGGGATAGACTGAATAACTTGGATGCTTTGTCGTATCTATTTCTTTCTCAAATTTTGTAACATTACAGAAGTTTGAGCTAGCTTAACGTGGGCATTGGATTTGTGTCATTCTGAGGTCTAAATCAAAAGTTATGGACAATTTAGTGCGTACATGTCAAGTTGATCGGCCAATTAATGTGAACATTCTAAACTGACCATTGGTGCTCGTTGAGTAAAGACTTATAGATGAACCATAATGCATGGCATCGCGCAGTGTGGAATAGATTTGATTACTTGGATACTTTGTCATATTTATTTTTGTATCCAATTTTGTCACAATATAGAAACTTGAGCTTGGTTAAGGTGGACGTTAGATTTGTGTCAATTTGAGATATAAATCAAAGGTTACGGATGATTTAGTGCAGATATGTCAAGTTAATCGGAAACTAAAATGATTATTCTAAACTGATCACTGATGCTCATTGAGTAAAGGCTTATAAATGAAGCATAATGCATGTCATCACGCAATTTGGGATAGATTGGATTACTTGGACGCTTTTTCGTATCTATTTTTGTCTCAAGTTTTGTCACAATATAGAAACTTGATCGAGCTTAATGTGGGCATTGTATTTGTGTCATTCTGAGCTCTAAATCAAAAGCTATAGACAATTTAGTGTGGACATGTTAAGGTTATCGACCAGTTAATATGACCATTCTTAACTGATCATTGGTGCTCATGAGTTGATCGACCAGTTAATATGACCATTCTAAATGAAGCTTAATGCTTGGCATCACCCAGTTTGGGATAGATTTGATTACTTTGATACTTTGTCGTAATCTATTTTTGCATCAAATTTTTCACCATATAGAAACTTGAGTTAGGTTAATGTGGGCATTAGATTCGTGTCATTCGCAGCTTTAAATCAAAAGTTATGGGCGATATAGTAGAGATGTCTCAAGTTGATCGGAAAGTTAATATGATCATTTTTAGCTGATCATTGATGCTCTTTGAGTAAAGGGGTATAAATAAATAATGCATGGAATCACGCAGTTTACGATAGATTTGATTACTTGGATGCTTTGTCATATGTATTTTTGTCTTAAATTTTGTTACAATATAGAAACTTGAGCTAGGTTAACGTGGGCATTAGATTCGTGTCATTTTTAGCTATAAATCAAAATTACTTAAGATTTAGTGCAAACATGTGAAGTTGATCACACATTTAAAATGATCATTATAAACTGATCATTGATGCTCATTGAGTAAAGGCTTATAAATGAAGCATAATGCATGACATAACGCTGTTTTGGATAGAATGGATTACTTGGATGCTTTGTTGTATCTATTTATGTTTCAAATTTTGTCACAATATGGAAACCCGAGCTAGCTTAAGGTGGGCTTTAGAGTTGCGTCATTTTGAGCTGTAAATCAAAAGTTACAAACAATTTAGTGCAGACATGTCAAGTTGATCGACCAGTTAAAATGATCATTCTCAACTGATCGTTGATGCTCATTGTGTAAATGCTTATAAATGAAGCATAATGCATCGCATCACGGAGCTTTGGAAATAATGGATTATTTGGACACTTTGTCGTATTTAATTATGTCTCTAATTTTGTCACAATTTAGGAAATTTAGCTAACTTAACGTGGGCATTGGATTCGTGTCATTCTGATCTATAAATCCAAAGTTAGAAACGATTTAGTGCAGACATGTCAAGTCAATTGACCAGTTACAATGATCATTATAAACTGATCATTGATGCTCATTGAGTAAATGCTTATAAATGAAGCATAATGCATGGCATCACGCAGTGTTCGATAGATTGGATTACTTGGATGCTTTATCATATCTATTATTGTCTCATATTTTGTCACAATATAGAAAATTGAGCTACTCTGACGTGGGTTTTGGATTTGTGTTATTCTCAGCTCTAAATCAAAAGTTACGGACAATTTAATGTGGAAATGTCAAGTTTATCGGCCAGTTAAAATGATCATTTTTAACTGACATTGATGCTCATTGGGTAGAGGCTTAAAACTGAAGCATAATGCACTGCATCACATAGTTTGGGATAGATTGGATAACTTGAACGCTTTGTTGTATCTATTTCTATTTCAAATTTTGTCACAATATAGAAACTTGTGCTAGCTTAACGTGGGCATTGGATTCATGTCATTCTGAGCTATAAATCAAAAGTTACAGGTGATGTAGTGCGGACATGTCAAGTTGATCAGCAAGTTAATATGATCATTGGTGCTGATTGAGTAAAGGCATAAAAATGAAGTATAATGCATGGCATCACGCACTTTTTGATAGATTGGATTACTTGGATGCTTTATTGTATCTATTTTTGCCTCAAATTTTGTCACAATATAGAAACTTGAGCTAGTTTAACGTGGGTTTTGGATTTGTGTTATTCTGAGCTCAAAATCAAAATTTACGGAAGTTTTGGTACAGATATGTCAAGTTGATCAAACAGTTAATATAACCATTCTAAACAGATCATTGGTGCTCAATGAGAAAAGGCTATAAATGAATCATAATGCATGGAATCACGCTGTTTGAGATACGTGATTACTTGGATTCTTTGTCGTATCTTTTTGTGTCTCAAATTTTGTCACAATATAGGAAATTGAGCTAGCTTAACGTGGGCATTAGATTCGTGCCATTCTAAGCTATAAATCAAAAGTACAGATGATTTTGTGTAGACATGTCAAGATGATCGTCCAGTTACAATGATCATTCTAAACTAATCATTGATGCTCATTGAGAAATGGATTATAAATGAAGCATAATGCATGGCATCACGCAATTTTGGATTGATTGGATTACTTGGACAGTTTGTCTTATCTATTTCCATCTCAATTTTTGTCACAATATAGAGACTTGAACTAGCTTAACGTGGACAATGGATTCGTGTCATTCTGAGCTATAAATCCAAAGTTACAGACAATTTCGTGTAGACATGTCAAGTTGATTTGCAAGTTACAATGGTCATTCTTAACTGATCATTGATGCTCATTGAGTAAATGCTTATAAATGAAGCATAATGCGTGGCAAAAAACAGTTTTCAATAGATTGGATTACTTAGATGCTTTGTCGAATCTATTGCTGTTTCAAATTTTGTCACAATATATAAAATTGAGCTGGCTTAACATGGGCTTTGGATTTGTGTCATTTTGAGCTCTAAATCAGAAGTTACAGATGATTTAGTGCGGACATGTCAAGTTGATCGGCCAGTTAACATGATCAATCTTAACAGATCATTGGTGCTCATTTAGTAAAAGCTTATAAATGCAGCATAATGCGTGGCATCACGCAATTCATGATAGATTGGATATTTTGGAAACTTTGTCATAACTATTTCTATCTTAAATTTTGTCGCAATATAGAGACTTAAGCTATCTTAACGTGGGCATTGGGTTCGTGTAATTCTGAGCTCTAAATCAAAAGTTACGGACGATTTAGTGCGGACATGTCAAGTTGATATGCAAGTTAATATGATCATTCTAAACTGATCATTGGTGCTCATTGAGTAAAGGCATATAAATGAAGCATGATGTATGGCATCATGTAATTTGGATAGATTGGATTTTTTGGATGCTTGGTCTTATCTATTTCTGTCTCAAATTTTGTCACAATATAGAAACTTGAGCTAGCTTAACGTGGGCAATGGATTCGTGTCATTCTGAGCTATATTTCAAAAGTTACGAAAGATTTAGTGCAGACATGTCAAGTTGAACGGCCAGTTAAAATGATCATTCTAAACTAATAATTGATGCTCATTGAGTAAATGTTTATAAATGAAGCATAATGCATGGCATCGCACAGTTCTGGGTATTTTTGATTACTTTGACGCTTTGTCATATCTATTTATGTGTCAAATTTTGTCACACTATAGAAAATTGAGATAGATTAACGTAGCTCAAACTCAAAAGTTAAGGACGATTTAGTGCAGACATGTCAAGTTGATCGACTTGTTAAAAACTGATCACCAATGCTTATTGAGTAAAGGCTTATAAAATGAAGCATAATGGATGTTATCACAGAGTTTTGGATAGATTGGATTGCTTGGACGCTCTGTCGTATCTATTTGTATCTCAAATATGCTACAATATAGAAAACAGAGCTAGCTTAATGTGGGCTTTGGATTTATGTCATATTGAGCTCTAAATCAGAAGTTACGGATGATTTAGTACACACGTGTCAAGTTGTTCGAGCAGTTAAAATGATCACTCTAAACTGATCATTGATGCTCATTGAATAAAGGCTTATTAATGAAGCATAATGTATGGCATAACGCAGTTCGGGATAGATTGGATAACTTGGACACTTTGTTGTATCAATTTCTATCTCAACTTTTGTCACAATATAGGAAACTGAGGTAGCTTAACGTTAGCATTGGATTTGTGTCATTTTGAGCTGTAAATCAAAAGTTAGAGACGATTTAGTTCAAACATGTCAAGTTGATCGGCGAGTTACAATGATCATTGTAAACTGACCATTGATACTCATTGACTAAAGGGTTCAAACTGAAGCATAATGCACAGCAGCACGCAGTTTTGGATAGATTGGATTGCTTGGACGCTTTGTCGTATCTATTTATGTCTCAAATTTTGTCACAATATAGACAATTGAGCGAGCATAACGTGGGCTTTATATTTTGTCATTCTGAGCTCTAAATCAAAAGTTACAGACGATTTAGTGCAGACATGTCAAGTTGATCGGGAAGTTAAAATGATCATTCTAAAATGATCATTGGTGCTCATTGAGTACAGGCATATAAATGAAGCATAATGCATGGCACCACACAGTTTGTGATAGATATGATTATTTGGATGCTTTGTCGTACCAATTTATGTCTCAAATTTTGTCATAATAAGAAACTTGTTCTACCTTAACGTGGGCATTGAATTCGTGTAATTCTGAGCTATATATCAAAAGTTAGGGAAGATTTAGTGCAGATATGTTAAGCTGATCGGCTAGTTAAAATGATCATTCTAAACTGATCATTCATACGCATTGAGTAAATGTTTATAAATGAAGCATAATGCATGGCATCATGCAGTTTTGGATAGGTTGGATTACATTGGATGCTTTGTCGTTGCTATTTTTGTCTCAAGTTTTTTCATAATATAGAAAATTGAGCTAGCTTAACGTGAGCTTTGGATTTGTGTCATTCTGAGCTAAAAATCAAAAGTTAAGGACGATTTAGTGCAGACATGTCAAATTGATCGGCCAGTTAAAATAATGATTCTAAACTGATCATTGATGTTGATTGAGAAAAGGCTTATAAAATGAAGCATAATGCATGGCATCAAGCAGTTTTGGACAGAATGGATTACTTGGACGCTTTGTTGTATCTATTTCTGTCTCAAATTTTTGTTACAATATAGAAAATTGAGCTAGCTTAACGTGGGCTTTGGATTTGTGTCATTCTGAGCTCTAAATCGAAAGTTGCGGATAATTTATTATAGACATGTCAAGTTGTTCGACCAGTTAAAATGATCATTCTAAACTAATCATTGATGCTCATGGAGTAAAGGCTTATTAGTGAAGCATAATGCATGGCGTAACGCAGTTCGAGATAGATTGGATAACTTGGACGCTTTGTCGTATCTATTTCTGTCTCAAATTTTGTCTCAATATAGGAAATTGAGCTAGCTTAACGTCCGCATTGATTGGTGTCATTCTGAGCTACAAATCAAAAGTTACTGACGATTTAATGCAAACATGTTAAGTTTATCGGCTAGTTACAATGATCATTAAAAACTGATCACTAATGCTTATTGAATAAAGGCTTATAAAATGAAGCATAATGCATGGCATCAAGCAGTTTTGGATATATTGGATTTCTTGTACGCTTTTTCGTATCTATTTTTCTCTGAAATTTTGTTACAATAATTGAGCTAGCTTAACGTGGGCTTGGGATTTGTATCATTCTGAGCTCAAAATCAAAAGTTACGGATGATTTAGTACGGACATGTAAAGTTGTTCGGCCAGTTAAAATGATCATTCTAAACTTATCGTTGATGCTCATTGAGTAAAGGCTTATTAATGAAGCATAATGCATGACATAACGCAGTACGGGACAGATTGGATAACTTGGACACTTCGGTGTATCTATTTCTCTCTTGTATTTTGTCACAATATAGGTAATTGAGCTAGCTTAACGTTAGCATTGGATTCGAGTCATTTTTATCTATAAATCAAAAGTTAGAGACGATTTAATGCAGAAATGTAATTGATCGAATAGCTACAATGATTATTCAAAACAGATCATTAATGCTCATTGAGTAAAGGCTTCTAAATGAACCATAATGCAAGGCATCACGCAGTTTTGGATAGATTGGATTACTTGGATGCTTTGTTGTATATATTCGTGTCTCAAAATTTTTCACAATATAAAAAAATTGAGCTAACATATCGTGGGATTTAGATTTTTGTCGTTCTGAGCTCTAAATGAAAAGTTACTGACGATTTAGTGTGGACATGTCAAGTTGATCGGCAAGTTAAAATGATCATTCTAAACTGATTATTGGTGGTCATTGAGTAAAGGCATATAAATGAAGCATAATGCATGGCATCACGCAGTTTGGGATAGATTAGATTACTTGAATGCTTTTGTCATATTTATTTCTGTCTCAAATTTGGTCAATTATAGAAACTTGAGCTAGCTTAAAGTGGGTATTGGATTCGTGTCATTATAAGCTATAAATCAAAAGTTACAGACGATTTAGTGGAGACATATCAAGTTGATCGGCAGTTAAAATGATTATTCTAAACTAATCACTGATGCTCATTGAGTAAATGCTTATAAATGATGCGTAATGCATGGCATCACATAGTTTTGCATAGATTGGATCATGTGGATGCTTTGTCGTATCTATTTTTGTCTCAAATTTTGTCACAATATAGGAAACTGAGCTAGACTAACATGGGCATTAGATTCGTGTCATTCAGAGCTATAAATTTAAAGATACGGAGGATTTAGTGCACACATATCAAGTTGATCGGCCAGTTACAAGGATAATTTCAAACTGATCATTGATGCTCATTGAGTAAAGGCTTTTAAATGAAACATAATGCATGGCAACACGCATTTTTGGATAGATTGGATCAATTGGACGCTTTGTTGTATCTATTTGTGCCTCAAATTTTTTCACAATATAGAAAATTGAGCTAGCATAACGTGGGCTTCAGATTTTTGTCATTCTGAGCTCTAAATCAAAAGTTACAGACGATTTAGTGTGGACATGTCAAGTTGATCGCCTACTTAATATGATCATTCTAAACTGATCATTGCTGCTAGTTGAGCAAAAGGCTTAGATTTTGGGATAGATTTGATTACTTGGATGCTTTTTTGTATCTATTTTTGTCTCAAATTTTTCACAATATAGAAACTTGAGCAAGCTTAATGTGGGCAATTGAGTTGTGTCATTCTGAGTTGTAAATCAAAAGTTATAGACGATTTAGTGTAGACATGTCAAGTTAATCGGCCAATTAAAATGATCAATCTAAACTGATCATTGATGCTCATTGAGTAAATGTTTATAAATGTAGCGTAATGCAAGATATCACACAGTTTTGGAAAGATTGGATTACTTAGATGCTTTATCGTATCTATTTTTGTCTCAAATTTTGTCACAATATAGAAATTGAGCTAGCTTAACGTGGGCTTTGGATTTCTGTCATTTTTAGCTCTAAATCAAAAGTAATGGACGATTTAGTGCAGACATGTCAAGTTGATCAGCCTGTTAAAATGATCATTCTTAACTGATCACTGCCTCTCATTGAGTAGAGGCTTATAAATAAAGCATAATGCACGGCATCACACAGTTTAGGATAGATTTGATTACTTGGATACTTTCTTGTATCTATTTCTGTCCTAAATTCTGTCACTATATAAAAACCTGAGCTAGGTTAATGTGGGCATTAAATTTGTATCATTTAGAGCTATAAATCAAAAGTTAGGGAAGATTTAGTGCAGACATATCAAGTTGATCGGCCAGTTACAAGGATAATTTCAAACTGATCATTGATGCTCACTGAGTAAAGGCTTTTAAATGAAGCATAATGCATGGCAACAAGCATTTTTGGATAGATTGGATCAAATGGACGCTTTGTTGTATCTATTTGTGCCTCAAATTTTGTCACAACATAGAAAGTTGAGCTACCATAATGTGGGCTTTAGATTTTTGTCATTCTGAGCTCTAAATCAAAAGTTACAAACGATTTAGTGCGGACATGTCAAGTTGATCGCCTACTTAATATGATCATTCTAAACTGATCATTGCTGCTAGTTGAGCAAAAGGCTTAGATTTTGGGATAGATTTGATAACTTGGATGCTTTTTTGTATCTATCTATTTTTGTCTCAAATTTTTCACAATATAGAAACTTGAGCAAGCTTAATGTGGGCATTGGAGTTGTGTCATTCTGAGTTGTAAATCAAAAGTTATAGACGACTTAGTATACACATGTCAAGTTAATCGGCCAATTAAAATGATCAATCTAAACTGATCATTGATGCTCATTGAGTAAATGTTTATAAATGAAGCGGAATGCAAGATATGACACAGTTTTGGAAAGATTGGATTACTTAGACGCTTTATCGTATCTATTTTTGTCTCCAATTTTGTCAAAATATAGAAAATTGAGCTAGCTTAACGTGGGCTTTGGATTTCTGTCATTTTTAGCTCTAAATCAAAAGTAATGGACGATTTAGTGCAGACATGTCAAATTGATGAACCTGTTAAAATGATCATTCTTAACTGATCATTGCCTCTCATTGAGTAGAGGCTTATAAATAAAGCATAATGCACGGCATCACACAGTTTAGGATAGATTTGATTACTTGGATACTTTCTTGTATCTATTTCTGTCCTAAATTCTGTCACTATATAAAAACCTGAGCTAGGTTAATGTGGGCATTGCATTCGTATCATTTAGAGCTATAAATCAAAACTTAGGAAAGATTTAGTGCAGACATGTCAAGTTGATCGACCAGTTAAAATGATCATTCTAAACTCATCATTGATGCTCATTGAGTAAAGGCTTATAAATGAAGCATAATCCATGAGATCACGCAAATTTGGATAGATTTGTTTACTTGGATGCTTTGTCGTACCTATTTCTGTCTCAAAATTTCTCATAATATAGAGACTTGAGCTAGCTTAACGTGGGCATTGTATTCGTATCATTCTGATCTCTAAATGAAAAGTTATAGACTATTTAGTGCGGACATGTCAAGTTGATCGGCAAGTTAATATGATCATTCTAAACTGATAATTGGTACTCATTGAGTAAACGCATATAAATGAAGCATAATGCATAGCATCACACATTTTGGGATTAATTTGATTACTTGGATGCTTTTTCATATCTATTTTTGTCTCAAATTTTACACAATATAGAAACTTGAGCAAGCTTAATATGGGCATTGGAGTCGTGTCATTCTGAGTTGTAAATCAAAAGTTACAGACGATTTAGTGTAAATATGTCAAGTTAATCGGCCAATTAAAATAATCATTCTAAACTGATCATTGATTCTCATTGAGTAAATGTTTATAAATGAAGCATAATGCAAGATATCACACAGTTTTGGAATGATTGGGTTACTTAGACATTTTATCGTATCTATTTTTGTCTCAAATTTTGTGACAATATAGAAAATTGAGCTAGCTTAACGTGGGCTTTGGATTTCTGTCATTCTTAGCTCTAAATCAAAAGTAATGGACGATTTAGTGCAGACATGTCAAGTTGATCAGCCTGTAAAAATTATCATTCTTAACTGGTCATTGGCTCTCATTGAGTATAGGCTTATAAATAAAGCATAATGCATGGCATCACACAGTTTATGATAGATTTGATTACTTGGATACTTTCTTGTATCTATTTCTGTCTCAAATTCTTTCACTATATAAAAACCTGAGGTAGGTTAATGTGGGCATTAGATTCGTGTCATTTAGAGCTATAAATCAAAAGTTAGGGAAGACTTAGTGCATACATGTCAAGTTGATCGACCAGTTAAAATTATCATTCTAAACTCATCATTGATGCTCATTGAGTAAAGGCTTATAAATGAAGCATAATCCATAACATCACGCAAATTTGGATATATTTGATTACTTGGATGCTTTGTCGTATCTATTTCAGTCTAATATTTTGACACAATTTAGAAACTTGAGCTAGGATAACGTGGGCATTAGATTCGTGACATTCAGAGCTCTAAATCAAAACTTACTGACGATTTAGTGCATGCATGTCAAGTTGATTAGAAAGTTAATATGATCATTCCAAACCTATTATTGGTGCTGATTGAGTAAAGGCATATAAATGAAGCATAATGCATGGCATCACGTAGTTTGTGATAGATTTGATTATTGGATGCTTAGTCGTATCTATTTTTGTGTCAAATTTTGTCACAATATAGAAACTTGAGCTACCTTAACGTGGGCATTGCATTCATTTCATTCTGAGCTGTAAATCAAAAGTTATGAAAGATCTAGTGCAGACATGTCAAGTTGATCAGCTAGTTAAATGATAATTCTAAACTGATCATTGACGCTCATTGAGTAAATGTTTATAACTAAAGCATAATGTATGGCATCACTCTGTTTTGGATAGATTGGATTACTTGGTCGATTTGTCATATCTATTTCTGTCTCCAATTTTGTCACAACCAAGAAACTTGAGCTAGCTGAACGTGAGCTGTGGACTTGTGTCATTTTAAGCTCTAAATCAAAAAGTTACCGACGAATTGGTGCAGACATGTCAACTTAATCGGCTAGTTAAAATGATAATTCTAAACAAATCATTAATACTCATTGAGTAAATGCTTATAAATGAAGCATAATGCATGACATCACACAGATTTGGATATATTGGATTAATTATACGCTTTATCGTATCTATTTCTGTATCCAATTTCGTTACAACATAGAAACATGAGCTAGCATAACGTGGGCTTTGGATTTGTGTCATTTTAAGCAATAAATAAAAAGTTACAGACGATTTAGTGCGGACATTTCAAGTTGATAAGCAAGTTAATATGATCATTCTAAACTGATTACTGATGCTCATTGAGTAAAGGCATATAAATGAAGCATATTGCATGGCATCATGCAGTTTGGGATAGATTTGATTACTTGGATGCTTTGTCGTATCTATTTTTGTCTCAAATTCTGTCACTATATAGAAACTTGAGCTAGGTTAACGTGGGAATTATATTCGTGACATTCTGAGCTATAAATCCTAAGTTATGGACAATTTAGTGCAGACATGTCAATTTGATCGGCGAGTTAAAATGATCATGCTAAATTGATCATTGATGCTCATTGAGTAAATGTTTATAACTAAAGCATAATGCATGGCAACACGTAGTTTTAGATTGATTGGATTACTTGGTCGCTTTGTCATATCTATTTTTGTCTCGACCAAGAAACTTTAGCTAGCTTAACTCGGCCATTGGGTTTGTGTCAATCTAAGCTCTAACAAAAAGTTATGGACGACTTAGTGCAGACATGTCAACTTAATCGGCCAGTTAAAATGATGATTCTAAACTGATCATTGATGCTCATTGGGTAAATGCTTATAAATGAAGCATAATGCGAGGCATCACGCAATTTTCGATAGATTGGATTACTTAGACAGTTTGTTGTATCTATTTTATCTCAAATTTTGTCACAATATAGAAAATTGAGCTAGTTTAACGTGGAATTTGGATTTATGTCATCACAAGTTACACACGATTTAGTGCAGACATGTCAAGTTAATCAACCAGTTAAATGATCATTCTTAACTGATCACTAGTGCTCATTTAGTAGAGGCTTATAAATGAAGCATAATGCATGGCACCACGCATTTTAGGATAGATTTGATTACTTGGATGCTTTGTTGTATCTATTTTTGTCTCAAATTTTGTCAATATATAGAAACTTGAGCTAGGTTAACGTGGGCATTAGATTCGTGTCATTCTGAGCTATAAATCATAAGTTACGGATGATTTAGTGCAGACATGTCGAGTTGATCAGCAAGTTAAAATGAACATTTTTAAATGATCATTGGTGCTCATTGAGTAGAGGTTAACTTGGACGCGTTGTCGTATCTATTTCTATCTCAAATTTTGTCAGTATACATAGATTTGAGCTAGCTTAACGTGGCATTGGATTCTTGTCATTCTAATCTCTAAATCAAAAGTAACGGACGATTTAGTGTGGGCATATCATGCTGATTGGCAAGTTAATATAATCATTCTAAAGTGATCAATTGTGCTCATTGAGTAAAGGGTTATAAATAAATCAAAATGCATGGCATCACGTAGTGTGGGAAAGATTTTATTACTTGGATGCTTTGTCGTATCTATTTTTCTCTCAAATTTTGTAACAATATAGAAACTTGTGCTAGCTTAATGTGGACATTAGGTTCGTGTCATTTTTAGCTATAAATCAATAGTTACGGACGATTTAGTGTAGAAATTTCAAGTCGATCGGCAAGTTAATATGATCATTCTAAAGTGATCAACTGTAATAATTGAGTAAAGGCTTTAAATGAAGCATAATGCATGACATCACACACTTTGGGATAGATGTCATTAGTTGAATACTTTGTCGTATCTATTTCTATCTTAAATTTTTTCACAATATAGAAACTTAAGCAAGGTTAACGTGGGCATTAGATTCGTGTCATTTTGAGCTATAAATTAAAAGTTACGGAAGATTTTTTGCCGACATGTCAAGTTGATCGGCCAATTAAAATGATCATTCTACTGATCATTGATGCTCATTGAGTAAAGGCTTATAAATAAAGCACAAGGAATGACATCACACAGTTTTGGATAGATTGGTTTACTTGGATGCTTTGTTGTATTTATTGCAGTTTCAAATTTTGTCACAATCTAGAAACTTGAGCTAGCTTAACGTGGGATTTGGATTTGTGTCATTTTGAGCACTAAATCAAAAGTTACAGACGATGTAGTGAGGACATGTCAAGTTGATCGGCAAGTTAAAATGATCATTCTTAACTGATCATTGATGGTCGTTGAGTAAATGCTTTAAATGAAGCATAATGCATGGATTACATGTAAGCTTTAACGTATCTATTTCTGTCTCAAAGTTTGACACGATATAGAAAATTGAGCTGGATTAACGTCGGCATTTGATTCGTGTCATTCTGAGCTCTAAATAAAAAAGTTATGGATGAATTAGTGTGGACATGTCAAGTTTATCGGCAAGTTAAAATGATCATTCTAATCTTATCATTGATGCTCATTGAGTAAAGTCTTATAAATGAAGCATAATGCCTGGCATCACGCAGTTTTGGATAGATTGAATTACTTGGACGGTTTGTCGTATCTAATTCTGTCTAAATTTTGTAAAAGTATAGAAAATTGAGCTAGCTTTAGGTGGACATTGGATTCATGTCAATCTGAGCTATAAATTAAAAGTTACCAAAGATTTAGTGTGGACATGTCAAGTTTATCGGCAAGTTTATATGATCTTTCTAAGCTTATCATTTATGCTCATTGAGTAAAGGCAATTTTAGTCTTAAATTTTATCACAACATAGAAAATTGAGCTAGCTTAACGTGGGCATTAGATTTGTGTTATTCTGAGCTCTTAATCAAAATTTATAAACGATTTAGTTCCTACATGTCAAGTTGATCTGCTGGTCAATATGATCATTTTAAACTGATCATTCTAAAGTGATCATTGCTACTCGTTGAGCAAAGTGCATGGCATCACGCAGTTTATTATAAATGAAGCAAAATGCATGGCATCACGCAGTTTAGGATAGATTGGATTACTTGAATGCTTTGTCGTATCTACTTCTATCTTAAATTTTGTTACAATATAAAAACTTGAGCTAGCTTAAGGTGGACATTGGACTCATGACATTCTGAGCTATAAATCAAAAGTTATAGACGATTTAGTTTAGAGATGTCAAGTTGATCGGCTAGTGAATATGATCACTTTAAACTGATCATTGCTTCTCATTGAGCAAAGGCTTAGAAATCAAGCATGATTCATGGCATCACGCAGTTTGGGATATATTGGATTATTTGGATGCTTTGTCGTATCTATTTCTATCTTAAATTTTGTTACAATATAGAAAATTGAGCTAGCTTAACCAGGACATTGGATTCGTATCATTGTGAGCTATAAATCAAAAGTTTTAGACAATTTAGTTCAGACATGTCAAGTTGATCTGCCAGTAAAAATGATCATTCTAAACTGATCATTGCCACTCATTCAGCAAAGGCTTATAAATGAATCATAATGAATGGCATCACACAGTTTGGGACAAATTGGATTACTTGGATACATTGTCGCATCTATTTCTATCTTAAATTTTGTAACAACATACAAAATTGAGATAACTTAACGTGGACATTGGACCTGTGTCATTTTGAGTTGTAAATCAAAAGTTACATACAATTTAGTGCAGACATGTAGAGTTGATCGGCCAATTAGAATGATCATTCTAAAGTGATCATTGATGCTCATTGAGTAAAGGCTTATTAATGAAGCATAATGCATGGCATCATGAAATTTTGGATAGATTAGATTACATGGATGCTATTTCGTATCTAATTCTATCTGAAATTTTGTCACAATATAGAAAACCGAGCTATCTTAACATAGACATTGGGTTCGTGTCGTGCTGAGCGATAAATAAAAAGTTATTGACGATTTGGTGTACACATGTCAAGTTGATGGGACAGTGAAAATGATCATTCTAAACTGATCGTTGCCGCTCATTCAGCAAAGGCTTATAAATGAAGAATAATGCATGGCTTCCCGCAGTTTTGGATAGATTGGATTGCTTGAATGATTTGTCGTATAGATTTCTATCTTAACTTTTGTCACAGTATAGAAAACTGAGCTACCTTAACGTGGATATTGGATTCGTGTCATTCTGAGCTATAAATCAAAAGTTATGGACGATTTAGTGCAGACATGTCAAGTTGATCGGGCAGTTAAAATGATCATTCTAAACTGATCAATGGTACTCATTGAGTAAATGCTTATAAATGAAGCATAATGCATGACATTACACACTTTTGGATGGATTTGATTACTTGGAGAACTTGTCGAGGCAGTTTTAGTTTGAAGTTTTATCACAATATTGAAAATTGAGCTTAGCTTCACGTGGGGATTGGAGTCGTGTCATTCTGAGCTATAAATCAAAAGTTAGAGACGATTTAGTTCGTACGTGTCAAGTTGATCGGCTACTTAATATGATCATTCTAAACTGATCATTGCTGCTAGTTGAGCAAAGGCTATAAATGAAGCATAATGCATGGCATCACACAGTTTGGGATAAATTGGGATACTTGAATGCTTTGTTGTATCTATTTCTATCTTAAATTTTGTCACAATATAAAAAATTGAGTTAGCTTAAGGTGGACATTGGACTTCTGTCATTCTGATCTACAAATCAAAAGTTATAGACGATTGAGTTCCAACATGTCAAGTTGATCGGCTAGTTAATATGATCATTCTAAGCTGATCATTGCTTCTTATTGAGCAAAGGCTTAGAAATGAAGCATATTGCATGGCATCACACAGTTTGAAATAGATTGTATTACTTGGACGCTTTGTTTTATCTATTTCTATATTAAAGTTTGTCGCAATATAGAAAATTGAGCTAGCTTAACCTGGACACTGGATTAGTATCATTATGAGCTATAAATCAAAAGTTATAAACGATTTAGTTCAAACATGTCAAGTTGATCTGCAAGTAAAAATGATAATTCTAAACTGATCATTGCCGCTCATTCAGCAACGGCTTATAAATGAATCATAATGAATGGCATCACACAGTTTGGGACAGATTGGATTACTTGGATACTTTGTCGTATCTATTTCTATCTTAAATTTTGTAACAACATAGAAAATTGAGATAACTTAACGTGGACATTGGACCTGTTTCATTTTGAGCTGTAAATCAAAAGTTACATACGATTTAGTGCGGACATGTAGAGTTGATTGGCCAGTTAAACTGATCATTCTAAAGTGATCATTGGCGCTCATTGAGTAAAGGCTTATTAATGAAGCATAATGCATGGCATCATGCAGTTTTGGATAGATTTGATTACAAGGATGCTATTTCGTATCTAATTCTGTCTGAAATTTTGTCACAATATAGAAAACTGAGCTAGCGTAACGTAGACATTGGGTTCGTGTCATTCTGAGCGGAAAAAAATAAAAGGTTATTGACGATTTAGTGTACACATGTCAACTTGATCGGGCAGTGAAAATGATCATTCTAAACTGATCATGGCTGCACATTGAGTAAAGACTTATAAATGAAGCATAATGCATGACATTACACAGTTTTTGATGGATTTGATTACTTGGATTTTTATCTAATTTTATGTTCAAATTTTAAAATATAGAAAATTGAGCTATAATTAACGTGGATTTGTCAGCTGAGCTATAAATAAAAGTTATAGACGATTTAGTTCAGACATGTCAAGTTGATCGGCTAGTTAAAAATGATCATTCTAAACTGATCATTGGTGCTCATTGAGTAAAGGCTTATAAATGAAGCATAATGCGGATAGATTGGATTACTTTGAACGCTTTTGTCGTATCTATTCTCTTGAAATTTTGTCACAATATAGAAAATTGAGCTAGCTTAACGTGGACATTGGATTCATGTCATTCTGAGCTATAAATCAAAAGTTATGGACGATTTAGTTGACATGTCAAGTTGATCGGCGTTAAAATGATCATTCTAAACTGATCATTGGTGCTCATTGAGTAAAGCTTATAAATGAAGCATAATGATTGATTTGATTACTTGGAGGACTTGTAAACGTAATTTTAGACTGAAAGTTTATTACAATATAGAAAATTGAGCTAGCTTAAAATGGGGATTGGATTCGTGTCATTTTGAGCTATAAATCAAAAGTTATAGACGATTTAGTTCGTACATGTCAAGTTGATCGGGTTGTTATTATGATCATTCTAAACTGATCATTTTAAATTGATCATTGCTGCTCGTTGAGCAAACGCTTATAAATGAAGCATAATGCAATGCATCACGCAGTTTGGGATGGATTAGACTTTTTCACAATATATAAAATTGAGTTAGCTTAAGTTGGACATTGGACTCGTGTCATTCTGAGCTATAAATTAAAAGTTATAGACGATTTAGTTTGGGCATGTCAAGTTGATCGGCTAGTTTATATGATCATTCTAAACTGATCAATGGTACTCATTGAGTAAATGCTTCTAATTGAAGCATAATGCATGACATTACACACTTTTGGATGCATTTGATTACTTGGAGAATTTGTCGAAGCAATTTTCGTTTGAAATTTTATCACAATATTGAAAATTGAGCTAGCTTCTTATGGGGATTGGATTCGTGTCATTCTGAGCTATAAATCAAAAGTTAGAGATGATTTAGTTCGTACATGTCAAGTTGATCGGCTACTTAATATGATCATTCTAAACTGATCATTGCTGCTAGTTGAGTAAAGGCTTATTAATGAAGCATAATGCATGGCATCATGTAGTTTTAGATAGATTGGATTACATGGATGCTATTTTGTATGTAATTCTGACTGAAATGTTGTCACAATATAGAAAACTGAACTAGCTTAACGTGGATATTGGATTTGTGTCATTATGAGCTATAAATCAAAATTTATGAACGATTTAGTGCAGACATGTCATGTTGATCGGGCAGTTAAAATGATCATTGTAAACTGATCATTGGTGCTCATTGAGTAAAGGCTTATAAATGAAGCATAATGCATGACATTACACAGTTTTGGATTGATTTGATTAATTGGAGGACTTGTTGAGACAATTTTAGTCTTAAATTTTATTACAATACAGAAAATTGAGCTAGCTTAACATGGGGACTGGATTCGTGTCATTCTGAGCTACTAATCAAAAGTTATAAACGATTTAGTTCGTACATGTCAAGTTTATTGGCTACTTATTATGATCATTCTAAGCTCATCATTCTAAATTGATCATTGCTGCTCGTTGAGCAAAGGCTTATAAATGAAGCATAATGCATGGCATCACGCAGTTTGGGATATATTGGATTACTTGAATGCTTTGTCGTATCTATTTCTATCTTAAATTTTTTCACGATATAAAAAATTGAGTTAGCTTAATGTGGACATTGGACTCGTGTCATTCTGAGCTATAAATCGAAAGTTATAGATTATTTAGTTCGAACATGTCATGTTGATCGACTAGTTAGTATGATCATTCCAAACTGATCACTGTTGCTCGTTGAGTAAAGTCTTATTAATGAAGCATAATGCATGGCATCATGCAGTTTTGGATAGATAGGATTCCATGGACGCTATTTCGTATCTAATTCTGTCTGAAAATTTTGTCACAATACAGAAAACTAAGCTAGCTTAACGTGGACATTGGATTCGTGTCATTCTGAGGTATAAATCAAAAGTTATAGATGATTTAGTGCATAAATGTCAAGTTGATCGGGCAGTGAAAATGATCATTTTAAACTCATCATTGGTGCTCATTGAGTAAAGGCTTATAAATGAAGCAAAATGCATGACATTACATAGTTTTGGATTGATTTGATTACTTGGAGGACTTGTCGAGGCAATTTTAGTCTCAAATTTTATCACAATATAAGAACATGTAACTAGCTTAACATGGGGACTGGATTCGTGTCATTTTGAGCTATAAATCAAAAGTTATAGATGATTTAGTTCATACATGATCATTCTAAACTTATCGTTCTAAATTGATCATTGCTGCTCGTTGAGTAAAGACTTATAAATGAAGCATAATGCACGGCATCACGAAGTTTGGGATAGATTGGATTACTTGAATGCTTTGTCGTATCTATTTCTATCTTAAATTTTTTCACAATATATAAAATTGAGGTAGCTTAAGGTGGACATTGGAATCGTGTCATTCGGAGCTATAATCAAAAGTTTTAGATGATTTAGTTTGGACATGTCAAGTTGATCGGCTAGTTAATATGATCATTCTAACTGATCATTGCTTCTCATTGAGCAAAGGCTTAGAAATGAAGCATGATGCATGTCATCACGGATTTTGGGATAGACTGGATTACTTGGATGCTTTGTGGTATCTCTTTCTATCTTAAATTTTGTCACAATATAGAAAATTGAGCTAGCTTAACCTGGACATTGGATTCATATCATTGTGAGCTATAAATCAAAAGTTATAGACGATTTAGTTCGGACATGTCAAGTTGATCGGCCAGTTAAAAAGATCATTCTAAACTGATCATTGCTGCTCACTCATCAAAGGCTTATAAATGAAGTATAGTGTATGGCATCACGCAGTTTGGGACATATTGCATTACTTGGATACTTTGTCGTATCTATTTCTATCTTAAATTTTGTCACAACATCGAAAATTGAGCATATTAAACGTGGACATTGGACTCGTGTCCTCCTGAACTCTAAATCAAAAGTTACTGAGGATTTAGTGCGGACATGTCAAGTTGATCGGCCAGTTAAAATGGTCATTCGAAAGTGATCATTGGTGCTTATTGAGTAAAGGCTTATCAATGAAGCATAGTTAATGACATTACACTGCTTTGAATGGATTTGATTAGTTTGAGAATTTGTCGAGGCAATTTTAGTCTGAAATTTTATCACAATATAGAAAATAGAGCTAGTTTAACGTGGGCATTGGATTTGTGTCATTCTGAGATTTTAATCAAAAGTTACGGACGATTTATTGTGGACATGTCAAGTTGAACGGCCAGTTAAAATGATCATTCTAAAATGAAACATAATGCATAGCATCACACAGATTTGGATACATTTGATTACATGGATGCTATTTCGTATCTAATTCTGTCTGAAATTTGTCACAATATAGAAAACTGAGCTACCTTAACTTGGACATTAGATTCGTGTCATTCCGAGCTATGAATCAAAAGTTATTGACGATTTAGTGTAGACATGTCAAGTTGATCGTGCTGTGAAATGATCATTTTAAACTGACGATTGGTGCTCATTGAGTAAAGGCTTATAAGTGAAGCATAATGCATGATATTACAAAATTTTCTATGGATTTGATTACTTGGAGGATTTGTCGAGGCAATTTTAGTGTGAAATTTTATCATAATATAGAAAATTGAGCTAGCTTAACGTGGGGATTGGATTCGTGTCATTATGAGCTAAATATAAAAAGTTATAGATGATTTAGTTCAGACATGTCAAGTTGATCATCTAGTTAATGTGATCATTCTAAACTGATCATTGCTGCTCGTTGAGCAAAGCCTTATAAATGAAGCATAACGCATGGCTTCACACAGTTCAGGATAGATTGGATTACTTGAATGCTTTGTCGTATCTATTTTTATCTAAAATTTTGTCATAATATAGATAATTGAGTTAGTTTAAGGTGGACATTGGATTTGTGTCATTCTGAGCTATAAATAAAAAAGTTAATGATGTTTTAGGGCACACATGTCAAGTTGATCGGGCAATTAAAATGGTGATTCTAAACTGATCATTGGTGCTGATTGAGAAAAGTCTTATAAATAAAGCATAACGCATGATATTACACATATTTGGATGTATTTGATTACTTGGAGGACTTGTCGAGGCAATTTCCGTCTGAAATTATATCACAATATAGAAAATTGAGCTAGCTTAACGAGGGGATTGGATTCGTGTGATTCTAATTATAAATCAAAAGTTATAAACGATTTAGTTTGTACATGTCAAGTTGATCGGCTAGTTAATAGTGTCATTCTAAACTCATCATTCGAAACTGATCATTGTTGCTTGTTGAGCAAAGTCTTATAAATGAAGCATAATGCATGGCATCACGCAATTTGGGATAGATTGGATTACTTGAATGCTTTGTCGTATCTATTGATATCTTAAATTTTGTCACAATATAGAAAATTGAGCTAGTTTAACCTGGACATTGGATTCGTATCATTGTGAGCTATAAATCAAAAGTTATAGACGATTTAGTTCGAACATGTCAAGTTCATCTTCAAGTAAAAATGATCATTCTAAAGTGATCATTGGATCTCATTGAGTAAAGGCTAATTAATGAAGCATAATGCATGGCATCACGCAGCTTTGGATAGATTGGATTACATTGTCGCTATTTCCTATCTAATTCTGTCTAAATTTTTTGTCAAAATATAGAAAACTGAGCTAGCTTAACATGGACATTGGGATTCGTGTCATTCTAAGCTATAAATCAAAAGTTATGGATGATTTACTGTAGGCATGTCAAGTTGATCGGGCAATTAAAATAGTCATTCTAAAGTGATCATTGGTGCTTATTGAGTAAAGGCTGATAAATGAAGCCTAATGCATGAACTTATGTCATGTTGATCGACTAGTTAGTATGATCATTCCAAACTGATCACTGTTGCTCGTTGAGTAAAGTCTTATTAATGAAGCATAATGCATGGCATCATGCAGTTTTGGATAGATAGGATTCCATGGACGCTATTTCGTATCTAATTCTGTCTGAAAATTTTGTCACAATACAGAAAACTAAGCTAGCTTAACGTGGACATTGGATTCGTGTCATTCTGAGGTATAAATCAAAAGTTATAGATGATTTAGTGCATAAATGTCAAGTTGATCGGGCAGTGAAAATGATCATTTTAAACTCATCATTGGTGCTCATTGAGTAAAGGCTTATAAATGAAGCAAAATGCATGACATTACATAGTTTTGGATTGATTTGATTACTTGGAGGACTTGTCGAGGCAATTTTAGTCTCAAATTTTATCACAATATAAGAACATGTAACTAGCTTAACATGGGGACTGGATTCGTGTCATTTTGAGCTATAAATCAAAAGTTATAGATGATTTAGTTCATACATGATCATTCTAAACTTATCGTTCTAAATTGATCATTGCTGCTCGTTGAGTAAAGACTTATAAATGAAGCATAATGCACGGCATCACGAAGTTTGGGATAGATTGGATTACTTGAATGCTTTGTCGTATCTATTTCTATCTTAAATTTTTTCACAATATATAAAATTGAGGTAGCTTAAGGTGGACATTGGAATCGTGTCATTCGGAGCTATAATCAAAAGTTTTAGATGATTTAGTTTGGACATGTCAAGTTGATCGGCTAGTTAATATGATCATTCTAACTGATCATTGCTTCTCATTGAGCAAAGGCTTAGAAATGAAGCATGATGCATGTCATCACGGATTTTGGGATAGACTGGATTACTTGGATGCTTTGTGGTATCTCTTTCTATCTTAAATTTTGTCACAATATAGAAAATTGAGCTAGCTTAACCTGGACATTGGATTCATATCATTGTGAGCTATAAATCAAAAGTTATAGACGATTTAGTTCGGACATGTCAAGTTGATCGGCCAGTTAAAAAGATCATTCTAAACTGATCATTGCTGCTCACTCATCAAAGGCTTATAAATGAAGTATAGTGTATGGCATCACGCAGTTTGGGACATATTGCATTACTTGGATACTTTGTCGTATCTATTTCTATCTTAAATTTTGTCACAACATCGAAAATTGAGCATATTAAACGTGGACATTGGACTCGTGTCCTCCTGAACTCTAAATCAAAAGTTACTGAGGATTTAGTGCGGACATGTCAAGTTGATCGGCCAGTTAAAATGGTCATTCGAAAGTGATCATTGGTGCTTATTGAGTAAAGGCTTATCAATGAAGCATAATTAATGACATTACACTGTTTTGAATGGATTTGATTAGTTTGAGAATTTGTCGAGGCAATTTTAGTCTGAAATTTTATCACAATATAGAAAATAGAGCTAGTTTAACGTGGGCATTGGATTTGTGTCATTCTGAGATTTTAATCAAAAGTTACGGACGATTTATTGTGGACATGTCAAGTTGAATGGCCAGTTAAAATGATCATTCTAAAATGAAACATAATGCATAGCATCACACAGATTTGGATACATTTGATTACATGGATGCTATTTCGTATCTAATTCTGTCTGAAATTTGTCACAATATAGAAAACTGAGCTACCTTAACTTGGACATTAGATTCGTGTCATTCCGAGCTATGAATCAAAAGTTATTGACGATTTAGTGTAGACATGTCAAGTTGATCGTGCTGTGAAATGATCATTTTAAACTGACGATTGGTGCTCATTGAGTAAAGGCTTATAAGTGAAGCATAATGCATGATATTACAAAATTTTCTATGGATTTGAATACTTGGAGGATTTGTCGAGGCAATTTTAGTGTGAAATTTTATCATAATATAGAAAATTGAGCTAGCTTAACGTGGGGATTGGATTGGTGTCATTATGAGCTAAATATAAAAAGTTATAGATGATTTAGTTCAGACATGTCAAGTTGATCATCTAGTTAATGTGATCATTCTAAACTGATCATTGCTGCTCGTTGAGCAAAGCCTTATAAATGAAGCATAACGCATGGCTTCACACAGTTCAGGATAGATTGGATTACTTGAATGCTTTGTTGTATCTATTTTTATCTAAAATTTTGTCATAATATAGATAATTGAGTTAGTTTAAGGTGGACATTGGATTTGTGTCATTCTGAGCTATAAATAAAAAAGTTAATGATGTTTTAGGGCACACATGTCAAGTTGATCGGGCAATTAAAATGGTGATTCTAAACTGATCATTGGTGCTGATTGAGAAAAGTCTTATAAATAAAGCATAACGCATGATATTACACATATTTGGATGTATTTGATTACTTGGAGGACTTGTCGAGGCAATTTCCGTCTGAAATTATATCACAATATAGAAAATTGAGCTAGCTTAACGAGGGGATTGGATTCGTGTGATTCTAATTATAAATCAAAAGTTATAAACGATTTAGTTTGTACATGTCAAGTTGATCGGCTAGTTAATAGTGTCATTCTAAACTCATCATTCGAAACTGATCATTGTTGCTTGTTGAGCAAAGTCTTATAAATGAAGCATAATGCATGGCATCACGCAATTTGGGATAGATTGGATTACTTGAATGCTTTGTCGTATCTATTGATATCTTAAATTTTGTCACAATATAGAAAATTGAGCTAGTTTAACCTGGACATTGGATTCGTATCATTGTGAGCTATAAATCAAAAGTTATAGACGATTTAGTTCGAACATGTCAAGTTCATCTTCAAGTAAAAATGATCATTCTAAAGTGATCATTGGATCTCATTGAGTAAAGGCTAATTAATGAAGCATAATGCATGGCATCACGCAGCTTTGGATAGATTGGATTACATTGTCGCTATTTCCTATCTAATTCTGTCTAAATTTTTTGTCAAAATATAGAAAACTGAGCTAGCTTAACATGGACATTGGGATTCGTGTCATTCTAAGCTATAAATCAAAAGTTATGGATGATTTACTGTAGGCATGTCAAGTTGATCGGGCAATTAAAATAGTCATTCTAAAGTGATCATTGGTGCTTATTGAGTAAAGGCTGATAAATGAAGCCTAATGCATGAACTTACACAGTTTTGGATGGATTTGATTACTTGGAGAATTTTTCGAGGCAATTTTAGTCTGAAATTTTATCACAATATAGAAAATTGAGCTACTTTAACTTGAGTATTGGATTCGTGTCATTCAAAGCTCTTAATCAAAAGTTACGGACGATTTAGTGCGGAAATGTCAAGTTGATTGGCTAGTTAAAATGATCATTCTAAAGTGATCATTGGTGCTCATTGAATAAAGACTTTTAAATGAAGTATAATGCATGGCATCGCCCAGTTTTGGATAGATTGGATTACACGGACGCTACTTCGTATCTAATTCCTTCTAAAATTTTGTGACAATATAGAAAATTGTTGAGCTAGATCACTGGTGCTCATTGAGTAAAGGCTATAAATGATTAATACATGACATTACCCAGTTTTGGATGTTTAACTGAGAATTTGTCACAATTTTAGCTATAGAAAATTGAGCTAGCTTAACATGGGTATTGGAGCAAAGCCTTATAGATAAAGCATAATGCATGGCATCAAGCAGTTTGGGATAGATTTGATAACTTGAATGCTTTGTTGTATCTATTTATATAATAAATTTTGTCACAATATAGAAAATTGAGTTAGCTCAAGGTGAACATTGGATTCGTGTTATTCTGAGCTATAAATCAAAAGTTTTAGATGATTTAGTTCAGACACGTTAAGTTGATCGTCTAGTTAATATGATCATTCTAAACTAATCATTGCTCCTCATTGAGCAAAGGCTTAGAGATAACTCATGATGCATGGCATCACGCAGTTTGGGACAGATTGGAATACTTGAATACTTTTTCATATCTATTTCTATCTTAAATTTTATCGCAATATAGAAAATTGAGCTAGATTAATGTGGACATTCGATTCATGTCATTCTAGCTCTTAATCAAATGTTACGGACGATTTAGTGCGGACATGCCAAGTTGATCGGCCATTTTAAATGATCATTCTAAAGTAATCATTGGTGTTCATTGAGTAAAGGCTTAATAATGAAGCATAATGCATGGAATCACGCAGTTTTGGATTGATTGGATTACATGGACGCTATTTTGTTTCTAATTCTGTCTAAAATTTTGTCACAATATATAAAACAAAGCTAGTTTAACATTTGGATTTGTGTCATTCTGAGCTATAAATCAAAAGTTATAAACAATTTATTGCAGACATGTCAAGTTGATCGGGCACTTAAAATGATCCTTCTAAACTGATGATTGGTGCTCATTAAGTAAAGGTGTATAAATGAAGCATAATTCATGACATTAAAAAGTTTTGGATGGATTTGATGACTTGGAGAATTGTCAAGGCAATTTTTGTCTGAAATTTTATCACAATATATTGAGCTAGCTTAACGTGGGTATTGAGCTAGTTACGTACGATTTAGCGCGGAAATGTCAAATTCATCGGCCATTTAAAATGATTATTCTAAAGTGATCATTGGTGCTCATTGAGTAAAGGCTTATTAATGAAGCATAATGCATGATATCACGTAGTTTTGGATAGATTGGATTACCTGAACGCTATTTCGTATCTAATTCTATCTAAAACTTTTTAAAATATAGAAAATTAGCTAGCTTAACATGGAAATTGGTATTTGTGTCATTTTGAGCTATAAATGAAAAGTTATGGACGTTAGTGCAGGCATGTCAAGTTGATCGGGCAGTTAAAATAACCATTCTCAATTTATCATTGGTGCTCAATGAGTAAAGGCTTATCAATGAAGCATAATGCATAACATTACACAGTTTTTGATGGATTTGATTACTTGGAGAAATTGTCAAGACAATTTTAGTGTGAAATTTTATCACAATATAGAAAACTGAATTAGCTTAACGTGGGTATTGGATTCGTGTCATTCTGAGCAATAAATCAAAAGTTATAGATGATTTAGTTCGGACGTGTCAAGTTGATCGGCTAATTAATATGATCATTCTAAACTGATCATTGCTGCTCATTGAGTAAAGGCTTATTAATGAAGCATAAAGCATGAAATCAAGCAGTTTGGGATAGATTGGATTATTTGAATGATTTGTCGTATCTTTTTTTATCTTAACTTTTGTCACAATATTGAAAATTGAGCTAGCTCAAGGTGAACATTGGATTCGTATCATTCTGAGTAATAAATCAAAAGTTATAGACGATTTAGTTCGGATATGTCAAGTTGATGGGCTAGTTAATATGATCATTCTAAACTGATCATTGCTGCTCATTGATTAAAGGCTTATAAATGAAGCATGATGCATGGCATCACACAGTTTGGGATAGCTTGGATTACTTGGATTCTTTGTTTAATCTATTTCTATCTTGAATTTTATCAAAATATAGAACATTGAGCTAGCTTACCGTGGACATTGAATTCGTATCATTCTGAGCTATACATCAAAAGTAATAAACAATTTAGTTTGAACATGTCAAGTTGATCAACCAGTTAAAATGATCAGTCTACACTTATCATTGCTGCTCATTGAGCAAAGGCTTATAAATGAAGCATAATGCATGGCATCACGTAGTTTGGGACAGATTGGAATACTTGGATACTTTGTCATATCTATTTCTATCTTAAATTTTGTCACAATATAGAAAATTGAGCTAGCTCAACATGGACATTGGATTCGTGTCATTCTAAGCTCTAAATCAAAAGTTACAGACAATTTAGTGCGGACATGTGAAGTTGATCGGCCTGTTAAAATGATCATTCTAATGTGATCATTGGTGCTCAATGAGTAAAGGCTTATTAATGAATCATAAAGCATGGCATCACGTAGTTTTGGATAGATTGGATTATATTTATGCTTTGTCATATCTAATTCTTGCTCAAATTTTGTCAAAATATAGCAAACCATGCCAGCTTAACGTGTACATTGGATTCAAGTCATTCTGAGTTATAAATCAAACGGTGTATACGATTTAGCGCATACATGTCATGTTGATTGCTAGTTAAAATGATCATTTTAAACTGATCATTGGTGCACATAGAGTAATGGCTGATAAATGAAGCATAATGCATGATATTACGTAGTTTGGATAGATTTTATTACGCAATTTTAGTCTTATATTTTATCATAATATAGAAAATTGAACTAGCTTTAAGTGGACATTGGATTCGTGTCATTCTGAGCTCCAAATCAAAAATTACGGACGATTTAGTGCGGAAATGTCAAGTTGATCGCCCTGTTAAAATGATCATTCTAAAGTGATCATTGGTGCTCATTGAGTAAAGGTTTATAGATGAAGCATAATGCATGGCATCAAACAGTTTGGGATAGATTGGATTACTTGAATGCTTTGTCGTATCTATTTCAATCATAAATTTTGTCACAACATAGAAAATTGAGTTACCTCAAGGTGAACACTGGATTCGTGTTATTTTGAGCTGTAAATCAAAAGTTATAGATGATTTAGTTTAGACATGTCAAGTTGATCGTCTAGTTAATATGATCATTCTAAACTAATCATTGCTGCTCATTGAGCAAAGGCCTAGAGTTGACGCATGATGCATGGCATCACGCAGTTTGGGACAGATTGGAATACTTGGATACTTTATCTTATCTATTTCTATCTTGAATTTTTTCACAATATAGAAAATTGTGCTAGCTTAACGTGGACATTGGATTCGTGTCATTCTGAGCTCTAAATCAAAGGTTGCCGATGATTTAGTGCAAACATATTAACTTGATCGGCCATGTAAAATGATCATTATAAAGTGATCATTGGTGCTCATTGAGTAAAAACTTATTAATGAGGCATAAAACATGGCATCACGCAGTTTTGGATAGATTGGATTATATTGACGGGTTGTCATATCTAATTCTTATTTTGTCAAAATATAGCAAATCCAACTAGCTTAATGTGGACATTGGATTCAAGTCATTATGGGCTATAAATCAAAAGTTATATACGATTTAGTGCAAACATGTCAACTTGATCGCAGGTTAAAATAATCATTTTAAACTAAGCATTGGTGCTCATAGAGTAAAAGCTTATAAATGAAGCATAATGCATGACATTACGCTGTTTGGATAGATTTGATTACTTGAAGGATATGTCCAAGCAAATTTAGTCCTAAATTTTATCACAATATAGAAAATTGAGCTAGATTAACGTGGAAATTGGATTCGTGTCATTCTGCCCCATAATCAAACGTTACGGACGATTTAGTATGGACATGTCAAGTTGATCGGCCAGTTTAAATGATCATTCTAAAGTGATCATTGGCGCTCATTGAGTAAAGGCTTAATAATAAAGTATAATGCATGGAATCACTCGGTTTTGAATAGATTGGATTACATGGACACTACTTCACTTCTAATTCTGTCTAAAATTTAGTCAAAATATAGAAAACAAAGCTAGCTTAACATGGACATTAGGATTTGTGTCATTCTGAGCTATAATTCAAAAGTTATAAACAATTTATTGTAGACATGTCAAGTTGATCGGGCACTTAAAATGATCATTATAAAGTGATGATTGGTGCTCATTAAGTAAAGGCGTATAAAAGAAGCATAATTCATGACATTAAAAAGTTTTGGCTCGATTTGATTCCTTGGAGAATTTGTCGAGGCAATTTTAGTATGAAATTTTATCACAATATATAAAATTGAGTTAGATTAATGTGGGTATTGGATTCGTGTCATTCTTAACTCTTAAACAAAAGTTATGTACGATTTAGCGCGGACATGTCAAATTGATCGGCCAGTTAAAATGCTCATTGAGTAAATGCTTGTTGATGAAGCATAATGCATGACATCACGTAGTTTTGGATCGATTGGATTACTTGGACGCTATTTCGTATCTAATTTTTTCTGAAATTTTGTAAAAATATAGAAAATGAGCTAGCTTAACGTGGAAATTGGGATTTGTAACATTCTGAGCTATAATGTTATGGACAATTTAATGCAGACATGTCAAGTTGATCGGGCAGTTAAAATAACCATTCTAAACTGATCATTGGTGCTCATTGAGTAAAGGGTTATAAATGAAGCATAATGCATGATATTACACAGTTTTGGATGGATTTTATTACTTGGTGAACTTTTCAAGGCAATTTTAGTGTGAAATTTTATCATAATATAGAAAACTGAGTTAGCTTAACGTTGGTATTGGATTCGTGCCATTCTGAGCTATAAATCAAAAGTTATAGACGATTTAGTTCGGACATGTCAAGTTGATCGGCTAGTTAATATGATCTTCTAAACTGATAATTGCTGCTCATCGAGTAAAGGCTTACTAATTAAGCATAAGTCATGACATCAAGCAGTTTGGGATAGATTGGATTACTTGAATGATTTGTCGTATCTATTTTTATCTTAACTTTTGTCACAATATAGAAAATTGAGCTAGCTCAAGGTGAACATTGGATTCGTATCATTCGGTGCTATAAATCAAAATTTATAGACGATTTAGTTCGGACATGTCAAGTTGATCGGCTAGTTAATATGAACATTCTAAACTGATCATTGCTGCTCATTGAACAAAGGCCTATAAATGAAGCATGATGCGTGGCATCACGCAGTTTGTAATAGATTGGATTACTTGGATGCTTTATCATATCTATTTCTATCTTGAATTTTATCACAATATACAAAATTGAGCTTTCTTACCGTGGACACTGAATTCGTATCATTTTGAGCTATACATCAAAAGTTATAGACGATTTAGTTCGGACATGTCAAGTTGATCGACCAGTTAAAATAATCATTGTATACTGATCATTGCTGCTCATTAAGCAAAGGCTTATAACGAAGCATAATGCATGACATCACGTAGTTTGGGACATATTGAATACTTGGATACTTTGTCATATCTATTTCTATCTTAAATTTTGTTACATTATATAAAATTGAGCTAGCTCAACGTGGACATTGGATTCGTGCCATTCTAAGCTCTAGATCAAAAGTTACGGATGATTTAGTGCGGACATGTGAAGTTGATCGGCCAATTAAAATGATCATTCTAACGTGGTCATTGGTGCTCATTGAGTAAAGGCTTATTAATGAATCATAAAGCAAGGCATCACGTAGTTTTGGATAGATTGGATTATATTGACGCTTTGTCATATCTAATTCTTGCTCAAATTTTGTCAAAAATATAGCAAACCATGCTAGCTTAACGTGGACATTGGATTCAAGTCATTCTGAGTTATAAATCAAACGTTATATACGATTTATTGCATACATGTCAAGTTGATCGTCTGTTAAAATGATCATTCTAAACTGATCATTGGTGCACATAGAGTAAAAGCTTATAAATGATGCATAATGCATGATATTACGTAGTTTGGATAGATTTGATTACGCAATTGTAGTCTTAAATTTTTATCATAATATGAAAATTGAGCTAGCTTAACGTGGACATTGGATTCGGGTCATTTTGAGCTCTAAATAAAAAATTACGGACGATTTGTGCGGAAATGTCAAGTTGATCGCCATGTTAAAATGATCATTCTAAAGTGGTCATTGGTGCTCATTGAGTAATGGCTTATTAATGAAACATAATGCATGGCATCACGCAGTTTTGGATAGATTGGATTAAATGGATGCTATTTGGTTTCTAATTCAATCTAAAATTTTGTTATAATAAAAAAAACAAAGTATGCTTAACATGGACATTGGATTCATGTCATTCCGAGCTAAAAATCAAAAGTTATGGACGATTTAGTGCGGACATGTCAAGTTGATCGGCCAGTTTAAATGATCATTCTAAAGTGATCATTGGTGCTCATTGAGTAAAGGCTTAATAATGAAGCATAATGCATGGAATCACATGATTACATGGACACTATTTCGTTTCTAATTCTGTCAAAATTTTTTGTCACAATATATAAAACAAAGCTAGCTTAATGTGGGCATTGGGATTTGTGTCATTCTGAGCTATAAATCAAAAGTTATAAATGATTTATTGCAGACATGTCAAGTTGATCGGGCACTTAAAATGATCAAACTAAAGTGATGATTGGTGCTCATTAAAAAAGGCGTATAAATGAAGCATAATTCATGACATTACAAAGCTTTGAATGGATTTGATTACTTGGAGAATTTTTCGAGGCAATTTTAGTATGAAATTTTATCACAATATATAAAATTGAGCTATCTTAATGTGGGTACTGGATTCGTGTTATTCTTAGCTCTTAATCAAAAGTTACGTACGATTTAGCGCGGACATGTCAAATTGATCGGCCAGTTAAAATGATCATTCTAAAGTGATCATTGGTACTCATTGAGTAAAGGCTTGTTGATGAAGCATAATGCAAGACATCACGTAGTTTTGGATAGATTGGATTACCCGGACGCTATTTCGTATCTAATTTTGTATGAAATTTTGTAAAAATATAGAAAATGAGCTAGCTTAACGTGGAAATTGGGATTTGTGTCATTCTGAGCTATAAATGAAAAGTTATGGATGATTTAGTCCATACATGTCAAGTTGATCGGCCAGTTAAAATGATCATTCGAAAGTGATCATTGGTGCTACTTAAGTAAAGGCTTATTAATGAAGCATAAAGCATGACATCAAGTAGTTTTGGATAGATTGGATTATATTGACCCTTTGCCATATCTAATTCTTGCTCAAATTTTTTCCAAATTTTGCAAACCAAGCTAGCTTAATCTGGACAATGGATTCAAGTCATTCTGAGCTATAAATCAAAAGTTATATATGATTTAGTACAAACAAATCAAGTTGATCGCCAGTTAAAATGATCATTCTAAACTGAACATTGGTGCTCATAGAGTAAAGGCTTATAAATGAAGCATAATGCATGATATTACGTAGTTTCGATATATTTGATTACACAATTTTAGTCTTAAAATTTATCACAATATAGAAAATTGAGCTAGCTTAACGTGGACATTGGATTCGTGTCATTCTGAGCTCTTAATCAAAAATGACGGACGATTTAGTGCAGAAATGCCAAGTTGATCGGCCTGTTAAAATAATCATTCTAAAGTGGTTATTGGTTCTCATTGAGAAAAGGATTATTAATGAATCATAATGCATGGTATCACGCATTTTGGATAGATTGGATTACATGGAGGCTATTTCGTTTCTAATTCTATCTAAAATTTTGTCACAATATAAAAGCAAGGCTTGCTTAACATGGACATTGGATTCGTGTCATTCCGAGTTATAAATCAACAGTTATGGACGATTTAGTGCAGACATGTCAAGTTGATCGGTTAGTTAAAATGATTATTCTAAACTGATCACTAGATCTCATTGAGGAAAGGCATATAAATGAAGCATAATGCATGACATTACAAAGTTTTGGATAGATTTCATTACTTGGAGGATTTGTCGAGGCAATTTTACTCTGAAATTTTATCACAATATAGAATATTGTGCTAGCTTAACGTGGGGATTGAATTCGTGTCATTCTGAAATATAAAGCAAAAGTTATAGACGATTTAGTCCGGACTTGTCAAGTTGATCGGCTAGCTAATATGATAATTCTAAACTGATAATTGCTGCTCATTGAGCAAAGGCTTATAAATGAAACATAAAGCATGGCATCACGCAATTCTGAATAAATTGTATTGCTTGGATGCTTGGTCGAATCTATTTTTATCTTAAATTAAGTCACAATATAGAAAAATGAGCTAGCTTAACGTGGACATTGGATTCGAATCATTTCGAGCTATAATCAAAAGTAATAAACGATTTAGTTTGGTCATGTCAAGTTGATCGGCCAGTTAAAATAATCACTCTAAACTAGTCATTGGTGCTCATTGAGTAAATGCTTATATATAATCACTCTAAACTGAAGCATAATGCATTGCATCACACAATTTTGAAAAGATTGGATTAGTTAGATGCTTTGTTTTATCTATTTCTGTCTCAAATTCTTCACAATATAGAAGATTGAGCTAGGTTAACGTAGGCATTGTATTCTTTTCATTCTGAGCTTAAATCAAAAGTTACGGATGATTTAGCGCAGACATGTCAAGTTGATTGGCCAGTTAAAATGATCATTCTAAATTGATCATTGGTGCTCCATGAGTAAAGGCTTATTAATGAAGCATAATGCATGGTATCACACAGTTTTGGATAACTTGGATGACTTGAACGCTTTTTGGTATCTGTTTCTGCCTCAAATTTTTTCACTATGTGTGAAATTGAGCTAGCTTAATCTGGTCATTCGATTCGTGTCATTTTGAGCAATAAATCAAAAGTTACAAACGATTTAGTGCGGACTTGTCAAGTTGATCGGCCAGTTAAAATGATCATTCTAAACTGATCATTGGTTCTCATTGAGTAAAGACTTATAAATAAAGCATAATGCATGGCATCGCACTGTGTTAGATAGATTGGATTACTTGGACGATTTGTCATATTTATTTCTGTCTAAAATTTTGTCACAATATGGAAAATTGCGCTAGCTTAATGGGGGCATTGGATTCGTATAATTCTGAGCTATAAATCAAACGTTACGAATGATTTACAGCAGACATGTGAAGTTGATCGGCCAGTTAAAATGATCAGTCTAAACAAATCATTGGTTCTCATTGAGTAAAAGCCTATAAATAAAGCATAATGCATGTCATCACACTGTTTTAGATAGATTGCATTAATTGGATGTATTGTCGTATCTATTTTTGTCTCAAAATTTTGTCACAATTTAGAAAATTGAGCTACCTTAACATGGGCATTGGATTGATGTCATTCTGAGCTCTATTTCAAAAGTTAGGGACGATTTAGTGCCGACATGTAAAGTTGATAGGCCAATTAAAATGATCATTGTTTCTCATTAAGTAAAGGCTTATAAATGAAGCATAATGAATTGCATCACGCAACTTTGGAAAGATTGGATTACTTGGATGCTTGTCGTACATATTTCTGTCTCAAAGTATAGAAGATTTAGCTAGCTTAACGTGGGCATTGTATTCGTTTCATTCTGAGCTTAAATCAAAAGTTACGGATGATTTAGTGCAGACATGCCAAGTTGATCGGCTAGTTAAAATGATCGTTCTAAACTGATCATTGGTGCACCTCGTGTAAAGGCTTATTAGTGAAGCAAAATACATGGAATCACGCACTTTTGGATAGATTGGATTTCTTGAGCTTTTTGGTATCTGTTTCTGCCTCAAATTTTGTCACTATATAGGAAATTGAGCTAGCGTAACGTGGGCATTGGATTTGTGTAATTCCGAGCTCTAAATCAAAAGTTATGGGCGATTTATTGCGGATATGTCAAGTTGATCTGTGAGTTAAGATGATCATTCTAAAGTGTATCATTGGCGCTAATTGAGTAAAGGCTTATAAAAAAGCATAATGCATTGCTTCGCGCAGTTTTGGATAGATTGGATTACTTTGATGCTTTGTCGTATATATTTCTGTCTCAAATTTTGTCACAATATAGAAAATTGAGCAAGCTTAATGTGGGCATTGGATTCATGTCATTCTGAGATCTAAATCAAAAGTTACGTACGATTTAGTGCGGATATGTCAAGTTAATCGGTCAGTTAAAATGATCATTGTAAACTGATCATTGGTGCTAACTAAGTAAAGGCTTATAAAAGAAGGAAAATGTATTGCATCACGTAGTTTTGGATAGATTGGATTACTTGTACGCTTTGTCGTACTGATTTTTGTCTTAAATTTTGTCACAATATAGATAATTGAGCTAGCTTAACATCAGCACTGAATACATGTCATTCTATGCTCTAAATGAAGCATAATGCATTGCATCACTCAATTTTGGAAAGATTGGATTACTTGGATGCTTTATTGTATATATTTCTATCTCAAATTTTGTCACAATATAGAAGATTTAGCTAGCTTAACGTAGGCATTGTAGTCTTTTCATTCTGAGCTTAAATCAAAAGTTACGGATGATTTAGTGCAGACATATCAAGTTGATTGGCTAGTTAAAATGATCGTTCTAAACTGATCATTGGTGCTCCTTGAGTAAAGGCTTATTAGTGAAGAATAATGCATGGCATCACACAGTTTTGGATAGATTAGATTACTTAGACTCTTTGTCGTATCTATTTTTGTCTCAAATTTTGTCACTATATAGGAAATTGAGCTAGCGTAACATGGGCACAGGATTCGTGTCATTCCGAGCTCAAAATCAAGAGTTACAGACTATTTGGTGCGGAAATGTCAAGTTGATCGGCCAGTTAAAATGATCATTCTAAACTCATCATTGGTGCTCATTGAGTAAAGGCTTATAAATGCATTATAATGCAAGACATCACGCAGTTTTGGATAGACTGGATTACTTGGACGCTTCATTGTATTTATTTCTATCTCAAATTTTGTCACAATATAGAAAATTGAGCTATCTTAATATGTGCGTAGGATTCGTGTCATTTTGAGCTATAATATAAAGTTATGAACGATTTAGTGTAGACATGTCAAGGGTATCGGCAAGTTAAAATGATCAGTCTAACCTGATCATTTCTTCTCATTGAGTAAAAGCTTCTAAATAAAGCATAATGCATGACATAACACTGTTTTAGATAGATTGGATTACTTGGACACCTTGTCGTATCTGTTTCTGTCTCAAATTTTGTCACAATATAGAAAATTGAGCAAGCTTAACGTGGACATTGAAATCGTGTCATTCTGAGCTCTAAATCAAACGTTACGGACGATTTAGTGTGGACGTGTAGTTAAAATGATCATTCTAAACTGATCATTGATGCTAGTTGAGTAAAGGCTTATCAAAGAAACATAATGCATTGCATCACATAGTTTTGGATAGATTGGATTACTTGGACGCTTTGTCGTATCTATTTCTGTCTCAAATTTTTTCACAATATAGAAAATTGAGCTAGCTTAACGTGGGCATTGGATTGGTGTCATTCTGACCTCTAAATCAAAAGTTATGGACAATTTTGTGCGGACATGTCAAGTTTATCAGCCAGTTAAGATGATCATTCTAAACTGATATTTGGTACTCATTGAGTAAAGGCTTATAAATGAAACGTAATGTGTGGCATCATGCAGTTTTGGATATATTGGATTACTCAAGTTTTGTCACATATCGAAAATTTAGATTACTTAACGCGAGAATTGGATTCTTGTCATTCTGAGGTGTAAATCAAAAGTTACACACGATTTATTGTTGACATAGTAAATCGGCCAGTCAAAATGGTCATTCTAAACTTATCATTGGTGGTCACTGAGTAAAGGCTTACAAATAAAGTACAATGCATTGCATTACAGTTTTGGATAGATTGGATACATTGGACGCTTTGTCGTTTCTATTTCTGTCTCAAATTCTATCACAATATAGAAAATTTAGCTAGCTTAACGCATGCTTTGGATTCATGTCATAATAAGCTTAAATAAAATGTTACAGACGATTGAGTGCAAACATGTCAAATTGATCGGCCATTTAAAATGGTCATTCTAAAGTTATCACTGGTGCTCCTTTAGTAAAGGCTTATTAATGAAGCATAATGCATGGCACCACGCTATTTTGGATAGATTGGATTATTTGGATGTTTTGTCATATCTATTTCTATCTCAAATTTTGTCACAATTTAAAAATTTGAGCTAACTTAACGGTTGCATTGGATTTGTGTCATTCAAATCTATAAACCCAAAGTTATAGACGATTTAATGCAGACAAGTCAAGCTGATTGTCCAATTAAAATAATCATTCTAAATTGATCATTAGTGCTCATTGAATAAAGGGTTATAAATGAAGCATAATGCATGACATTACACAGTTTTGGATAGATTGCATTACTTGGATACTTTGTCGTATCTATTTCTGTCTCAAATTATATCAAAATATAGAAAATTGAGCTTGCTTAACGTGGGCATTGGATTCATGTCATTTTGAGCTTTAAATCAAAAGTTATGGAAGATTTATTGCCGAAATGTCAAGTTGATCGGCCAGTTAAAATTATCATTCTAAACTAATCATTGGTGCTCTTTGAGTAAAGGATTATAAATGAAGCATAATGCATAGCATCACGCTGTTTTAGATATATATGGATTACTTGGATGCTTTGTCGTATCAAATTTTATCTCAAATTTTGTTACAATATAGAAAATTGAGGTAGCTTAACATGGGTATTAGATTCGTGTCATTCAAAGCTAGTTACGGACAATTTAGTGCAGACATATCAAGTTGATTGGCCAGTTAAAATGATTATACTAAACTGATCATTAGTGCTTATTGATTAAAGGCTTATAAATGAAGCATAATGCGTGACATTACGAAGTTTTGGATAGATTGGATTACTTGGACGCTTTGTCTTATCTATTTCTGTTCAAATTTTGTTGAAATATAGAAAATTGAGCAAGCTTAACGTGGGCATTGGATTTATCTCATTCTAAGCTCTAAATAAAAAGCTATGGACGATTTAGTGTCCTGAAGTCAAGTTGATCGGCCAGTTAAAATGATCATTTTAAATTGATCATTGCTGCTCATTGAGTAAAGGCATAGATGAAGCATAATGCATTGCATCACGCAGTTTTGGATAGATTGTATTTTTTGGACGCTTTGTAGTATCAAATTCTGTTTCAAATTTTGTCACAATATAGAAAATTGAGGTAGCTTAACATGGGCATTAGATTCTTGTCATTCAAAGCTAGTTATGGACAATTTAGTACAGACATGTCAAGTTGATCGACTAGTTAAAATGATCATACTAAACTGATCATTAGTGCTCATTGAGTAAAAGCTTATAAATGAAGCATAATGCGTGACATTACCAAGTTTTGGATAGATTGGATGACTTGGACACTTTGTCTTATCTGTTTCTGTTCAAATTTTGAAAAAAATATAGAAAATTGAGCAAGCTTAACGTGGGCATTGGATTTATGTCATTCTAAGCTCTAAATAATAAAGTTACAGATGATTTAATGCCGGCAAGTCAAGTTGATCGGCCAGTTAAAATGATCATTTTAAACTGATCATTGCTACTCATTGTGTAAAGGCTTATAGATGAAGCATAATGCTTTGCATCACGCAGTTTTGGGAAGATTGGATTACTTGGTTGCTTTGTCGTTTGTTTCGGTTTTAAATTTTGTCACAATATAGAAAATTGACCTAGTTTAATGTAGGAGTTGGATTAATGTCATTTTGAGCTTCAATCAAAAGTTACGGACGATTTAGTGCAGATATGTCAATTTGATCGTCCAGTTAAAATGATCATTCCAAACTGATCATTTGTGCTCCTTGAGTAAAGGCTTATTAATGAAGCATAATGCATGGCATCACGCAGTTCAAGATAGATTTGATTACTTATACGCTTTCCCTTATCTAATTCTGTCTCAAATTTTGTGACAATATAAAAACTCAATCTAGCTTAACGCGAGCATTGGAGTCGTGTCATTCTAAGCTATTTATATCAAAAGTTAAAGTTGATTTAGTGCAGACATTTCAAGTTGATTGGCCAGTTAAAATGATTATTATAATCTGATCATTGGTGCTCATTGAGTAAAAGCTTATAAATGAAACATAATGCATGACAATACGGAGTTTTGGATAGATTTGATTACTTGAAAGATTTGTCAAAGCAATTTTAGTCTTAAATTTTATCACAATATAGAAAATTGACTAGCTTAACGTGGCCACTGGATTCGTGTCATTTTGAGCTTCAAATCAAAAGTTGTAGGCGATTAAGTACGGAGTTAAAATGATCGATCTTAACTGATTATTGGTGCTCATTGAGTAAACGTTAATAAATGAAGCATAATGCATGGCATCACGCCGTTTGGGATAGATTAGATTATTTAAAAGCTATGTCGTATCTATTTCTGTCTCAAAATTTGTCATAATATAGAAATTGAGGTAGCTTACCATGAGCATTGGATTCGTCATTTTGAGCTCTAATTCAAAACTTACGGCCAATTTAGTGTGGAAATATCAAGATGATCGGCTAGTTAATATGATGATTATGAACTGATCACTGGTGCTCCTTGAGTAGAGGCTTATAAATGAAGCATATTGCATGACATCACGGATTTTGGGACAGATTGGATGATTTGGATGCTTTTTTCATATCTATTTATGTCTGAGATTTTGTCACAATATAGAAACCAAAGCTAGCTAAACGTTAGCATTGGATTCGTGTCATTTTCAGCTCTAAATCAAGAGTAAGGACAATTTAGTGCAGACATGTCAAGTTGATCGGCCTGTTAATATGATCATTCAAAACTGATCAATGGTGCTCATTGAGTAAAGGCTTATAAATGAAGCACAATGCATGGCATCACGCATTTTAGGATAGATTTGATTACTTGGATGCTTTGTTTTATCTCTTTATGTCTCAAAACTTTTCACAATATAGAACCTTGAGCGAGCTTAACGTGGACATTGGATTCGTGTTATTCTGAGCTATAAATCAAAAATGAGGGACGATTTAGTTCAGACATGTCAAGTTGATCGGCCAGTTAAAATGATCATTCTAAACTGATCATTGATGCTCATTGAGTAAAGGCTTATAAATGATGCACCATGCATGGCATCACGTATTTTTGAATATATTGGATTGCTTGGGCACTTTGTCGTATCTATTTTTATCTCAAATTATCTCACAATATATAAGCTTGAGCTAGCTTAACGTGAGCACTGGATTCGTGTCATTCTGAGCTATAAATCAAAAGTTATGGAATTTAGTGTAGACATGTCAAGTTGGTCGGCCAGTTAAAATTATCATTCTAAACTAATCATAGATGCTCATTGACAAAAGGCTTATAAATGAAGCATAATGCATGGCATCACACAAATTGGGATAGATTTGAGTTCTTGCATTCTTTGTCGTATCTATTTCTTTCTTAAATTTTGTCACAATATAGAAAATTGGCTACATTAACGTGGAATTTGGATTCATGTCATTTTGAGCTATAAATCTAAAGTTATGGATGATTTAGAGCACGCATGTCAAGTTGATCTGCCAGTTAAATTAATCATTCTAAACTGATCATTGGTGTTCATTGAAAAAAGGTTTATAAATGAATCATAATGCACGACATTACGTAGTTTTTGATAGATTTTATTACTTGGAGGATTTGTCGAAGTGATTTTAGCCTAAAATTTTATCACAATATTGAAATTTGAACTACCTTAACGTAGGCATCGGATTTGTGTCATTTTGAGCTCTAAATCAACAGTTACAGACAATTTAGTGAGGACATGTCAAGTTGATCGCCTAGTTAATATGATCATTCTAAACTGATCATTGATGCTCATTGAGTAAAGGATTATAAATGAAGCATAATATATGGCATCACACAGTTTGGGATAGATTGGATTACTTGGATTCTTTATCGTATCTATTTTTTTCTCAAAATTTATCACAATATAGAAAATTAAGCTAGCTTAACCTGGGAATTGAATTTTTGTCATTTTGGGCTATAAATCAAAAGTTAGGGACGATTTAGTGTATACGTGTCAAGTTGATCGGCCAGTTAAAATGATCATTCTAAAAGAATCATTGGTGTTCATTGAGTAAAGGCTTATAATTGAAGCATAATGCATGACATTACGCAATTTTTGATAGATTTGATTACTTGGAGGTTTGTCGAAGCAATTTTAGTCTAAAATTTTATCACACAATAAAAAATTGAGCTAGATTTGATTACTTGGAGGCTTTGGTTTTGTGTCATTCTGAGCTCTAAATAAAAAGTTACGGATGACTTAGTGCGGACATGTGAAGTTGAATTGGCCAGTTAATATGATAATTGTTAACTGATCATTGGTGCTCATTGAGTAGAGGCTTATAAATGAAGCATAATGCATTGTATCACATGGTTCGGGATTGATTGGATTACTTGGACGCTTTGTCATATCTATTTCTGTCTCGAATTTTGTCACAATATAGAAACTTGAGCTAGCTTAATGTGGGCATTGGATTCGTGACATTCTAAGCTTGAAATCAAAAGTCATGGAAAATTTAGTACAGATATGTCAAGTTCATCGGCCAGTTAGTATGATCATTCTAAACTGGTCATTAGTGCTCATTAAGTAAAGGCTTATAAACAGAGCATAATGCATGGCATAAGGCATGTCATAACGCATTTTGGGATAAATCAGATTACTTGGATCTTTTGTCGTATCTATTTCTGTCTAAAAATTTGTCACAATATAGAAAATTCAGCTAGCTTAACGTGGGCGTTTGACTCGTATCATTCCGAGCAACATATTAAAAGTTACGGATGATTTAGTGTAGACATGTCAAATTGATCGGGTAGTTAAAATGATCATACTAAACTGACCATTTGTGCTTATTGAGTTAAGGTTTATAAATGAAGGTCAATGCATGACATCACGAAGTTTTGGATAGATTGGATTACTTGGACGCTTTATCGTATCTATTTTTGTCTAAAATTTTGTCACAATATAGAATATTGAGCTAGCTTAACGTGGGCTTTGGATTTGTGTCATTCTGAGCTCTAAATCAAAAATTACAGACGATTTAGTGGAGACATGTCAAGTTGATGGGCAAGTTAAAATGATCATTGTTAACTGATCATTGGTGCTCATTGAGTAGAGGCTTATAAATGAAGCATAACGCATGGCATCGCCCTGTTCGGGATAGATTGGATAACTTACACGCTTTGCAGTATCTATTTTTGTCTAAAATTTTATCACAATATAGAAAATTGAGTTAGGTTAATGTGTACATTTGATTTGTATCATTTTGAGCTCTAAATCAAAAGTTACGGACGATTTAGTGCGGACATATCTAGTTGGTCAGCTAGTGAATATGATCATTCTAAATGGAACATTGTTGCTCATTGAGTAAAGGCTTATAAATGAAGCATAATGCATGGCATCACACAATTTGGGATTGATTGTATTACATGGACGCTTTGACGTATCTATTTTTGTCTAAACTTTTCTCACAATAGAAAATTGAGCTAGCTTAACGTGGGCTTTGGATGTGTGTCATTCTGAGCTCTAAACCAAAAGTTACTGATGATTTAATGTGGACATGTCATGTTGTTGTGCCAGTTAATATGATAATTCTAAACTGATCATTGGTGCTTATTGAGTAAAGGCTTATAAATGAAGCATAATGCATGGCATCACGTAGTTTGGGACAGACTGAATAATTTGGATGCTTTTTAGCATCTATTTGTGTCTCAAATTTCATCACAATACAGAAACTTGAGCTGGCTTAACATGAGATTTAGATTCGTGTCATTCAGGGTTCTAAATCAAAACTTACGGACGATTTAGAACATACAAGTCATGTTGATCGGCCAGTTAAAATGATCATTCTTAAGTGATCATTGGTGCTCCTTGAGTTGAGGCTTATAAATGAATAATAATGCATGACATTACACACTTTTTGATATATTTGATTACTTCTAGGATTTCTATAAGCATATTTAGTTTTAAATTTTATCACAATATTGAAAATTGAACTCGCTTAACGTGGGATTTGGATTTCTGTCATTCTGAGCTCTAAATCAAAACTTACAGACTATTTAGTGCGAACATGCCAAGTTGATCGGCCAATTAATAAGATCATTCTAAACTCATCATTACAGCTCATTGAGTAAAGGCTTATAAATGAAGCATAATGCATGACATCACGTAGTTTGTAAAAGATTGGATTACTTGGATGCTTTGTCGTATTTCTATCTCAAACTTTGTCACAATATAGAAAGTTGAGCTAGCTTAACGTGAGCATTGGATTCGTGTCATTCTGAGCTATAAATCAAAAGTTACCAACGATTTAGTGCTGACATGTCAAAATGATTGTCCTACTAAAATGATAATTCTAAACACATTATTGATGCTCATTGAGTAAAGGCTTATAAATGAAGCACAATGCATGGCATAACGTAGTTTTGGATATATTGGATTAATTGGATGCTTTGTCGTATCTATTTCTCTCTTAAATTTTGTCACAATATAGAAAATTGAGCTAGCTTAACGTGGGCTTTGGATGTGCGTCATTTTTGAGCTTTAAATCAAAAGTTACTAATGATTTAGTGTTGACATGTCAAGTTGATCGGCCAGTTAAAATGATCATTCTTAACTGATTATTGGCGCTCATTTAGTAGAGGCTTATAAATGAAGCGTAATACATGGCATCACGAGTTTGAGATAGAGTGGATAATTTGGACGGCTTTTACCATCTATTTGTATCTCAAAATTTGTCACACTATATAAACTTGAGCTAGCTTAACGTGGGCTTTGGATTCGTATAATTCTGAGTTATAAATCAAAAGTTACAGACGATTTAGAACATACCTGTCAAGTTGATCGGCCAGTTAGAATGATCATTCTTAAGTGACCATTGGTGCTCCTTGAGTTGAGGCTTATAAATGAAGCATAATGCATGACATTACGCATTTTTTTGATAGATTTGATTACTTGTAGGATTTCTATAAGCAAATTAGTCTTAAATTTTATCACAATATTGAAAATTGAGCCAGGTTAACGTTGGCTTTGGATTTGTGTCATTCTGAGCTCTAAATCAAAAGTTACAGACAATTTAGTGCAAACATGCCATGTTGATCGGCCAGTTAATATGATCATTCAAAACTGATCATTGGTGCTCATTGAGTAAAGGCTTATAAATGAAGCATAATGCATGGCATCACGTAGTTTGGGAAAGATTGGATTACTTGGAAGCTTAGTCATATCTATTTCTATCTCAAATTTTGTCACAATATAGAAAATTGAGATAGCTTAACGTGGGCATTGGATTCCTGTCTCTAAGTTATAAATCAAAAGTTACAGACGATTTAGTGCAGACATGTCAAGTTGATTGGCCAGTTAGAATGATCATTCTAAACTGATCATTGATGATCATTCAGTAAAAGTTTATAAATGAAGCATAATGCATGGCATCACACATTTTGGGATAGATTGGATTACTTGAATTTTTTTGTATCTATTTTCATCTCAAAATTTGTCACAATATAGAAAATTGAGCTAGCTTAACGTGAACATTGGATTCGTGTCATTCTAAGCTATAAATCAAAACTTAAGGACGATTTAGTGCAGACATGTCAAGTTGATCACCCAGTTAAAAAGATCACTCTAAACTGTTCGTTGATACTCGTTGAGTAGAGGCTTATAAATGAAGCATAATACATGGCATCACGGAGTTTGGGATTGATTGGATAACTTCGATGATTTTTTGCATCTATTTTTGTCTTAAAGTTTTTTACCATATAGAAACTTAAACTAGCATATCGTGGGCATTGGATTTGATTCATTCAGAGCTCGAAATCAAAAATTACGAAAAACTTAGTGCATACATGTCAAGTTTATTGGCGAGTTAATATGATCATTTTAAACTGATCATTGGTTATCATTGAGTAAAGGTTACTTTGTCGTATCTATTTTTTCCTCAAAATTTGGCACAATATAGAAAAAGCAGCTAGCTTAACGGGGGCATTTGATTCGTGTCATTCTCAGCTATAAATAAAAAGTGACGGACGATTTAGTGCAGACATGATAAAATGATTGGCCAGTTCAAATGATCATTCTAAACTGATCATTGACGACCAATAAGTAAGGTTTATAAATTAAGCAGAATCCATGACATCATGCAATTTTGGATATATTGGATAACTTGGACGCTTTTTCTTATCTATTTTGGTTTCAAAATTTGTCACAATATAGAAACTAGAGCTAGCTTATCCTGAGAATTGGATTCGTATCATTCTGAGCTCTAAATCAAAAGTTACGGACAACTTAGTGCAGACATGTCAAGTTGATCGGCAGGTTAATATGATCATTCTAAACTGATCATTGGTGCTCATTAACAAATGGCTTACAAATGAAGCATAATGCATGGCATCAAACATTTTGGGATAGATTGGATTACTTGGATGCTTTGTCATATTTATTTCTGTCTCAAAATTTGTCACAATATAGAAAATTGAGGTAGCTTAATGTGGGCATTGGATTTATGTCATTTTGAACTATAAATCAACACTTAAGGACGATTTAGTGCAGACATATCAAGTTGCTCGGCCAGTTAAAATAATCATTCTAAACTGATTATTGATACTTTAGAGGCTTATAAATGAAGCATAATACACAACATCACGGAGTTTGGGATAGATTTGATAAGTTGGTCGCTTTTTCGTATCTATTTCAGTCTCAATTTTTGTCACCATATAGAAACTTTAGCTAGTTTAACGTGGGCATTGGATTCGTGTCATTCTGAGGGATAAATCAAAAGTTAAGAAAAATTTAGTGCAGAAATGTGAAGTTGATTGGCCAGTTAATATGATCATTCTAAACTGGTCATTGGTGCTCACTGAGTAAAGTCTTATAAATGAAGCATAATGCATGGCATCACGCATTTTGGGATAAAGTGAATTAATTGGATGACTTGTTGTATCTATTTCTGTCTCATAATTTGTCACAGTATAGAAAATTGAGCTAGCTTAACGTGGACATTGGATTTGTGTCATTTTGAACTATAAATAAGAACTTAAGGACGATTTAGTGCAAACAAGTCAAGTTGATCGGCCAGTTAAAATAATCATTCTAAACTGATTATTGATACTTTAGAGGGTTATAAATGAAGCATAATACATGACATCATGGAGTTTGGGATAGATTTGATAAGTTGGACACTTTTTCGTATCTATTTATGTCTCAATTTTTGTCACCATATAGAAACTTGAGCTGGTTTAACGTGGGCATTGGATTCGTGTCATTCCGAGGGATAAATCAAATGTTAAGAAAAATTTAGTGCAGAGATGTCAAGTTGATTGGCCAGTTAATATGATCATTCTAAACTGATCATTGGTGCTCATTGAGTAAAGTGTTATAAATGAAGCATAATGCATGGCATCACGCATTTTAGGATAGAGTGAATTATTTGGATGATTTGTTGTATCTATTTTTGTCTCAAAATTTGTCACAATATAGAAAATTCAGCTACCTTAACGTGGGCATTGTATTCGTGTCATTCTAAGCTATAAATCAAAAGTTACGGACGATTTAGTGCAGACATGTCAAGTTGATCGACCAGCTAAAATGATCGTTTTAAACTGATCATTGATGCTCATTGAGTAAGGGCTTACAAATGAAGCACAATGCATGACATCACGCTGTTTTGAATAGATTGGATTACTTGGACGCCTTGTCGTATCTATTTTTGTCTCAAATTTTTTTCCAATATAGAAACTTGAGCTAGCTTAACATGGGCTTTGGATTCGTGTGATTCTGAGCTATAAATCAAAAGATACGGACGATTTAGTGCAGACATGTCAAGTTCATCGGCCAGTTAATATGATCATTCTAAACTGATGTTTGGTGCTCTTTGAGTAAAGGCATATAAATGAAGCATAATGCATGGCATCACGTAGTTTGAGATAGATTGGATTACTTGGATGCTTTGTCGTATCTATTTCTGTCTCAAATTTTGTTACAATATATAAAATTGAGCTAGCTTAACGTGGGCTTTCGATTTGTGTCATTCTGAGCGGTAACCAAAACTTACAGACGATTTAGTGGGGACATCTCTAGTTGATCGACCAGTTAAAATGATCATTCTAAACTGATCATTGGTGCTCATTCAGTAAAGGCTTACAAATGAAACATAATGACATCACACAGTTTGGGACATAAGTGATTACTTGTATGCTTTGTTGTATCTATTTTTGTCTCAAAATTTGTCACAATATACGAAATTGAGATAGCTTAATGTGGGCATTGGATTCGTGTCATTCGAAGCTGTAAATCAAAAGTTATGGATGATTTAGTACAGACATGTCAAGTTGATCAGCCAGTTAAAATAATCATTCTAAATTGATCATTGATGCCCATATAGTAAAGGCTTATAAATGAAGAATAATGCCCAGCATCACGCAGTTTCGGACATATTGGATTAATTGGACGCTTTGTCGTATAAATTTATGTCTCAAATTTTGTCACAATATAGAACATTGAGCTAGCTTTACGTGGGCTTTGGATTTGTGTCAATGTGAATTCTAAATCAAAAGTAACGGACGATTTAGTTCGGACATGTCAAGTTGATCGGCCAATTAAAAGATCATTCTTAATTGATTATTGGTGCTAATTGAGTAGAGGCTTATAATTGTAGTATAATGCATGGCATCACGCGATTCGGGATAGATGGAATAACTTTGACATTGGTGCTCATTGTAGTGTAATTGTAGTATCTACTTATATCTCAAATTTTGTCACAATATAGAAACTTGAGCTAGCTTAACGTTGACATTAGATTCGTGTCATTATGAGATCTAAATCAAAAGCTACGGATGATTTAGTGTGGACATGTCAAGTTCATCGGCCAGTTAATATGATCATTCTAATCTGATCATTGGTGCTCATTGAGTATAGGCTTATAAATGAAGCATAATGCATGGCATTACGCAGTTTGCATGTAATGGATTACTTGGATGCTTTGTCATACCTATTTATGTATCAAATTTTGTCACTATATATGAAATTGAGGTAGCTTAACGTGGCCATTGGATTCGTGTCATTCTGAGATATCAATCAAAAGTTATAGATGATTTGGTGCAGACATATCAAGTTGACCAACGAGTTAAAATGATCATTCTTAACTGATCACTGGTGCTCATTAACTAAAGGCTTATAAATTAAGCATAATGCATGGCATCATGCAGTTCGGGATAGATTGGATAACTTGCACGCATTGTCATATCTATTTATGTCTCAATTTTGTCACAATATAGAAACTTGAGTTAACTTAACGTGGGCATTGGATTCGTGTCATTGGTTACGGACTATTTTATGCAGACATGTCAAGCTGGTCGGCCAGTTAAAATGATCATTCTAAACTAATCATTGGTTCTCCTTGAGTAAAGGCTTATAAATGAAGCTTAATGCATTACATTACATAGTTTTGGATAGATTTGATTACTTGGAGCATTTGTCGAAGCATTTTTAGTTTTAAAGTTTATCACAATATTGAAAATTGATCAAGCGTAATGTGGGAATTGGATTTGTGTCATTCGGAGCACTAAATCAAAAGTTAAGGATGATTTAGTCCGCACATGTCAACTTGATCGAACAGTTAAAGTGATTATTATAAACTGATAAATGGTGCTCATTGATTAAAGGCTTATAAATGAAGCATAATGCATGACATCCCGAAGTTTGAGATAGATTGGATTACTTGGACGCTTTGTCGTATCTATTTCTGTCTCAAGCTTTTGTCACCTCGTGGGCATTGGATTCGTGTCATTCTGAGCTCTAAATCAAAAGTTATAAAAGATTTAGTGCTGACATGTCGAGTTGATGGGCAAGTTAAAATGATCATTTTAGACTGAGTATTGGTGGTCATTGAACAAATGCTGATAAATGAATCATAATGCATGGCAACACACAGTTTGGATTATATTGGATTACTAGGAGGCTTTGTCGTGTCTATTTAAGTCTAAAATTTTGTCACAATATAGAAAATTGAGCTTGCTTAACGTGGCCATTGGATTCGTGTCATTCTGAGATATAAATCAAAAGTTATAGATGATTTGGTGCAGACATATCAAGTTGATCAACAAGTTAAAATGATCATTCTTAACTGATCACTGGTGCTCATTGAGTAAAGGCTTATAAATTAAGCATAATGCATGGCATCATGCAGTTCAGGATAGATTGGATAACTTGCACGCATTGTCATATCTATTTATGTCTCAATTTTGTCACAATATAGAAACTTGAGTTAACTTAACGTGGGCATTGGATTCGTGTCATTGATTATGGACTATTTTGTGCAGACATGTCAAGCTGGTCAGCCAGTTAAAATGATCATTCTAAACTAACAATTGGTTCTGCTTGAGTAAAGGCTTATAAATGAAGCATAATGCATTACATTACACAGTTTTGGATAGATTTGATTACTTGGAGCATTTGTCGAAGCATTTTTAGTCTTAATGTTTATCACAATATTGAAAATTGATCAAGCGTAATGTGGGAATTGGATTTGTGTCATTCTGAGCTCTAAATCAAAAGTTAAGGATGATTTAGTCCGCACATGTCAACTTGATCGACCAGTTAAAGTGATTATTCTAAACTGATAAATGGTGCTCATTGATTAAAGGCCTATAAATGAAGCAAAAGGCATGACATCCCAAATTTTGAGATAGATTGGATTACTTGGACGCTTTGTCGTATCTATTTCTGCCTCAAAATTTTGTCACCACGTGGGCATTGGATTCGTGTCATTCTGAGCTCTAAATCAAAAGTTATAAACGATTTAGTGCTGACATGTCGAGTTGATGGGCAAGTTAAAATGGTCATTTTAGACTGAGTATTGGTGGTCATTGAACAAATGCTGATAAATGAATCATAATGCATGGCAACACATAGTTTGGGTTATATTGGATTACTAGGAGGCTTTGTCGGGTCTATTTAAGTCTTAAATTTTGTCACAATATAGAAAATTGAGCCTCCTTAACGTGGGCATTGGATTCATAGGCATTTACGATTTGGTGCGGACATGTCAAGTTGATCGGCTAGTTAAAATGATCATTCCAAATTGAACGTTGGTGCTCATTGTGTAAAGACTTATAAATTATGCACAATGCATCTCATCACGCAGCTCGAGATAGATTGTTATATAATTCTATGTCAAGTTTTGTCATAATATAGAAAATTCAGCTAGCTTAACTTGGGGATTGGATTCGTGCCATTCTTATCTCTAAATCAAAAGTTACGGTTGATATAGCGCGGACATGTCAAGTTGATCGACCTATTAAAATAACCATTCTAAATGAATCATTAGTGCTCATCGAGTAAAGGCTTATAAATGAAGTATAATGCATGGCATCACGTAGTTTTTGAAAGATTGGATTACTTGGACACTTTGTAGTATCTATTTATGTCTCAAATTTTGTCACAATATAGAAAATTGAGCTAGCTTAACATGGACATTGGATTCGTGTCACTCTAAGCTCTAAATAAAAAGTTACGGACGATTTAGTGCAGACATGACAAGTTGACCGGCGAGTTAAAAAGATCATTCTAAACTTATCATTGGTGCTCCTTGAGTAAAGGCTTATAAATGAAGCATAATGCATGACATTACACAGTTTTGGATAGATTTGATTACTTGGAGGATTTTTCGAAGAAGTTCTTGTATTAAATTTTATCACAATATTGAAAATTGAGCTAGCTTAACGTGGGCATTGAATTTGTGTTATTCTGATATCTAAATCAAAAGTTACGGATGATTTAGTGCAGACATGTCAAGTTGATCGACCTGTTAAAAAGATCATTCTAAACTGATCATTGGTGCTCATCGAGTAATGTCTTATAAATGAAGTATAATGCATGGCATCACTCATTTTTTGATAGATTGGATTACCGGTATGGTTTGTCATATCTATTTCTATCTCAAATTTTGTCCCAATGTAGAAAATTGAGCTAGCTTAAGGTGGGCGAATTGGATCCGTGTTATTCTAAGCTATAAATCAAAATTTACGAACGATTTAGTGCAAATATGTCAAGTTGATCGACCAGTTAAAATGATCATTCTAAAATGATCATTTGTGCTCATTGAGTAAAACCTTATAAATGAAGCATAATGCATGACATTACGTAGTTTTGGATAGATTTGATTACATGTAGGATTTTCTGAAGCAATTTTAGTTTTAAATATTACTACAATATATAAAATTGAGCTAGCTTAGCATGGGCATTGGATTGGTGTCATTCTAAGCTCCAAATCAATAGTTACGTACGATTTAGTGCGGATATTTCAAGTTGATTGGCCAGTTAAAATGATCATTCTTAACTGATCATTGGTGCTCATTTAGTAAAGGCTTATAAATGAAGTATAATGCATGGCATCACGAAGTTTGGCATAGATTGGATTACTTGGATGATTTGCCGTATCTATTTCTGTCTCAAATTTTGTCACAATATAGAAAATTGCGCTAGCATAACCTAGGCATTGGATTCGTGTCATTCTGAGATCTAAATCAAAAGTTACGGAAGATTTAGTGTGGTATGTCAAGTTGATCGGCCAGTTAATATGATTATTCTAAACTGAAAAATGGTGCTCATTGAGTAAAGGCTTATAAATGAAGCATAATGCATGGCAATACGAAGTTTGGTATTGATTGGATTACTTGGATGATTTGTCGTATCTATTTCTATCTCAAATTTTATCATAATGACGTGGGCATTGGATTCGTGTCATTCTGAGCTCTAAATCAAAAGTTACAGATGATTTGGTGCGGACATGTCAAGGTTATCGACCATTTAAAATGTTCATTCCTAACTGATCTTTGGTACTCATTGAGTAAAGGTTATAAATGAAGCATAATGCATGGCATCACGAGGTTTGGGATAGATTGGATTACTTGGACAATGTGTCTTATCTAATTCTATCTCAAACTTTGTCACAATATAGAAAATTGAGCTAGATTAATGTGGGCATTGGATTCATGTCATTCTGAGCTCTAAATCAAAAGCTATGGATGATTTAGTGTGGACATATCAAGTTGATCGGCCAGTTAATATGATTATTCTAAACTTACAAATGGTGCTCATTGAGTAAAAGCTTATAAATGAAGCATATTGCATGGCATCAGACAGTTCGGGATATATTGGATTACTTGTACGCTTTGTCGTATCTATTGTTGTCTCAAATCTAGTCACAATATAGAAAACTGAACTAGCTTAACGTGGGCTTTGGATTCGTGTCATTCTGAGCCCTAAATCAAAAGTTACAGACGATTTAGTGCACACATGTCAAGTTGATCGGTTAGTTAATATGATTATTCTAGACTGATAAATGGTGATCATTAAGTAAAGGCTTATAAATAAAGCATAATGCATGGCATCACAAAGTTTGGGATATATTGGATTACTTGGACGCTTTGTTGTATATATTTCTGCCTAAAAGTTTGTCACATTATAGAAAATTGAGCTAGCTTGACGTGGGCATTGGATTTATGTCATTCTGAGCTCGAAATCAAAAGTTACGGACGATTTAATGCGGACATGTCAAGTTGATCGGCCAATTAAAATGATCATTCTAAACTAATCGTTGGTGCTCATTGAGTAAAGGCTTATAAATGAAGCATAATTCATGGCGTCACGCAGTTTGGGATGGATTTGATTACTTGGATGCTTTGTCGTATCTATTTCTGTCTCCAATTTTTTGACAATATAGAAAATTGAGCTAGCTTAACCTGGGCATTGGATTCGTGTCATTATGAGCTCTAAATCAAATGTTAGAGACAATTTAATGCGGACATGGGAACTTGATCGGCCTGTTAAAATGATCACTCTAACCTGATCATCGGTGCTCATTGAGGAAAGGCTTATAAATGAAGAATAATGCATCGTATCACGCTGTTTTGAATAGATTGGATTACACAATTTGTCGTATCTATTTTTGTCTAAAATCTAGTCACAATATAGAAATTTGAGCTATCTTGACATGGGCACTGGATTCGTGTCATTTTGATCTCTAAATAAAAAGTTATAGACCATTTATTGTACACATGTCAAGTTGATCGAGCTGTTAAAATGATCATTCAAAACAGATCATTGATGCTCATTGAGTAAAGGCATATAAATGAAGCATAAGGCATGGTGTCACGCAATTTTGTATAGATTTGATTACTTGGATTTTTTGTCGAAGCAATTTTAGTTTTAAATTTTATTACAAGATAGAAAATTGAGCTAGCTTAACGTGGACATTGGATTCGTGTTATTCTGAGCTCTAAATCAAAAGTTATAGACCATTTAGTGCGGACATGTTAAGTTGATCAGCCTGTTCAAATGATCATTCTAAACTAACCATCGGTGCTCATTAAGCAAAGGCTTATAAATGAAGTATAATGCATCGCATCACGAGTTTTGAATAGATTGGATTAATTGGACGCTTAACGTGGACATTGGATTCGTGTCATTCAGAGCTCTAAATCAAAAGTTACACATAGTGCGAACATGTCAAGTTGATCGGTCAGTTAAAATGATCATTCTAAACAGATCGTTTATGCTCATTGAGTAAAGGCTTATAAATGAAGCACAATGCATGACATTACACAGTTTTGGATATAATTGATTACTTGGAAGTATTTTTTGAAGCAGTTTCAGTCTTAAATTTTATCATGGTACAGAAAATAAAGCTAGCTTAACGTGGGCATTGGATCCATGTCATTCTGAGCTCTAAATGAAAAGTTATAGACGATTTAGTGCAGACATGTTAAGTTGATGAGCCCGTTAAAATGATCATTCTAAGCTGGTCATTGGTGCTCATTGAGCAAAGGCTTATAAATGAAGTATACTACATCAAATCACGCTATTTTGAATAGATGGGATTACTTGGACGCTTTGTCGTATCTATTTCTTTATCGAATTTTGTCACAATGTAGAAAATTGAGCTATCTTAATGTGGGCAAATTGGATCCGTGTCTTTCTAAGCTATAAATCAAAATTTACGAACGATTTAGTGAAAACATGTCAAGTTGATTGGCTAGTTAAAATGGTCATTCTAAACGGATCATTTGTGCTCATTGAGTAAAGGCTTATAAATGAAGCATAATGCATGACATTACACTGTTTTGGATACATTTGATTACATGTAGGATTTTCGGAAGAAATTTTTATTTTAAATACTATTACAATATATAAAATTGAGCTAGGTTAACTGTGGGAATTGTATTCGTGTCATTCGGAGCTCTAAAACAATAGTTACGTACGATTTACTGCGGACATGTCAAGTTGATCGGCCAGTTAAAATGATCATTCGTAACTGATCGTTGGTGCTCCTTGAGTAAAGGCTTAAAAATGAAGCATAATGCATGGCATCACACAGTTAAGCATGGATTAGATTACTTGGACAATGTGTCGTATCAATTTCTATCTCAAATTTTTTCACAATATAGAAAATTGAGCTAGCATAACCTAGGCATTGGATTCGTATCATTCCGAGCTCTAAATCAAAAGTAATGGAAGATTTAGTGCAGGATGTCAAGTTGATCGGCCAGTTAATATGATTATTCTAAACTGATAAATGGTGCTCATTGAGTAAAGGCTTATAAATGAAGGTTAATGCATTGCAATACGAAGTTTGGGATTGATTGGATTACTTGGACGCTTTGTCATATCTATTTATATCTCAAATTTTGTCACCATGACGTGGGCATTGGATACGTGTCATTCTGTGCTCTAAATCAAAAGTTACGAACGATTTGGTGCGGACATGTCAATGTTATCGACCATTTAAAATTATCATTCCTAACTAATCGTTGGTACTCATTGAGTAAAGGCTTATAAATGAAGCATAATGCATGGCATCACACAGTTTGGGATTGATTGGATTACTTGGACAATGTGTCATATCTAATTCTATCTCAAACTTTGTCACAATATAGAAAATTGAGCTAGCTTAACGTGGGCATTGGATTCGTGTCTTTCTGAGCTCTAAATCAAAAGTTATAGATGATTTAGTGTGCACATATCCAAGTTGATCGGGCAGCTAATATGATTATTCTAAACTTACAAATGGTGCTCATTGAGTAAATGCTTATAAATGAAGCATAATGCATGGCATCAGACAGTTTGGGATATATTGGATTACTTGTACGCTTTGTCGTATCTATTGCTGTCTCAAATCTAGTCACAATATAGAAAATTGAACTAGATTAACGTAGGCTTTGGATTCTTGTCATTCTGAGCTCAAAATCAAAAGTTACAGACGATTTAGTGCACACGTGTCAAGTTGATCGGCCAGTTAATATGATTATTCTAGACTGATAAATGGTGATCATTGAGTAAAGGCTTATAGATAAAGCATAATGCATGGCATCACCAAGTTTGGGATATATTGGATTACTTGGACGCTTTGTCGTATCTATTTCTGCCTAAAATTTTGTCACATTATAGAAAATTGAGCTAGCTTAACGTGGGCATTGGATTTGTGTCATTCTGAGCTTGAAATCAAAAGTTATGGACGATTTAGTGCGGACATGTCAAGGTCATCGGCCAATTAAAATGATCATTCTAAACTAATCGTTGGTGCTCATTGAGTAAAGGCTTATAAACGAAGCATAATGCATAGCGTTACACAGTTTGGGATGGATTGGAATACTTGGATGCTTTGTCGTATCTATTTATGTCTCAAATTTTGTCACAATATAGAAAATGAGCTAGATTAACGTGGGCATTGGATTAGTGTCATTATGAGCTCTAAATCAAAAGTTTGAGACGATATAATGCGAACATGGGAAGTTGATCGGCATGTTAAAATGATCACTCTAACCTGATCATTGGTTCTCATTGAGTAAAAGGCTTATAAATGAAGCATAATGCATGGCATCATGCAGTTCGGGATAGATCGGATTAGACGATTTGTCATATCTATTTTTGTCTCAAATCTAGTCACAATATAGAAATTTGAGCTATCTTAACATGGGCACTGGATTCGTGTCATTTTGAGTTCTAAATCAAAAGTTATAGACCATTTATTGTACACATGTCAAGTTGATCGAGCTGTAAAAATGATCATTCTAAACAGATCATTGATGCTCATTGAGTAAAGGCATATAAATAAAGCATAATGCATGGTGTCACGCAATTTTGTATAGATTTGATTTGTTGGAGTTTTTGTCGAAGCAATTTTAGTTTTAAATTTTATTTCAAGATAGAAAATTGAGCTAGTTTAACGTGGACATTGGATTGGTGTCATTCTGAGCTCAAAATCAAAAGTTATAGACCATTTAGTGCGGACATCTTAAGTTGATTAGCCTGTTTAAATGATCATTCAAAACTGATCATCGGTGCTCATTGAGCAAAGGCTTATCAATGAAGTATAATGCATCGCATCACGCTGTTTTGAATAGATTGGATTACTTGGACTCTTAACGTGAACACTGGATTCGTGTCATTCAGAGCTCTTAATCAAAAGTTACACATAGTGCGGAAATGACAAGTTGATTGGTCAGTTAAAATGATCATTCTAAACAGATCGTTTGTGCTCATTGAGTAAAGGCTTATAAATGAAGCATAATGCATGACATTACACAGTTTTGGATATAATTGATTACTTGGAGGATTTTTTGAAGCAGTTTCAATCTTCAATTTTATCATGATATAGAAAATAACGCTAGCTTAACGTGGGCATCGGATTCATGTCATTCTGAGCTCTAAATGAAAATTTATAGACGATTTAGTGCGGACATGTTAAGTTGATGAGCCTGTTAAAATGATCATTCTAAGTTGATCATTGGTGCTCATTGAGTAAAGGCTTATAAATGAAGAATAATGCATGGCATCACGCAGTTTGGCATAGATTGGATTACTTGGACGATGTGATGTATCTATTTCTGTCTCAAATTCTGTCACAATATAGAAAATTGAGCTAGCATAACCTAGGCATTGGATTCTTGTCATTCGGAGCTCTAAATCAAAAGTTACGGAATATTTAGTGCGGGATATCATGTTGATCGGCCAGTTAATATGATTATTCTAAACTGATAAATGGTGCTCATTGAGTAAAGGCTAATAAATGAAGCATAATGCATGCCAATACGAAGTTCGGGATTGATTGGATTACTTGGACACTTTGTCGTATCTATTTATATCTCAAATTTTGTCACAATGACGTGGGCATTGGATTCGTGTCATTCTAAGTTATAAATCAAAAGTTATGGATTATTTAGTGCGGAAATGTCAAGTTGATCGACCTGTTAAAATGGCTATTCTAAACTGATCATTAGTGCTCATCTAGTAAAGGCTTATAAATGAAGAATAATGCATCGCATTAGGCAGTTTTGCATTAATTGGATTACTTGGTTGGTTTGTCGTATTTTTTTCATATTTCAAATTTTGTCACAATATAGAAAATTGAGCTAGCTTAACGAAGGCATTGGATTCGTGTCATTCTCAGCTCTGAATCAAAAGTAACGGATGATTTAGTGCAGACATATCAAGTTGATTGGTTAGTTAAAATGATCATTTTTAACTGATCATTAGTGCTCATTGAGTAAAGGCTTATAAATTAATCATAATGTTTGGCATCACGCATTTTGGGATATATTCGATTACTTAGATGCTTTTTGTATATATTTATGTCTCAAATTTTGGCACAATATAGAAACTTGAGCAACCTTAACGGGGGCATTGGATTCGTGTCATTCTGTGCTCTAAATCAAAAGTTATGGACGATTGAGTGCGGAGATGTCAAGTTGATCGACCTGTTAAAATGACAATTCTAAACTGATCATTAGTGCTCTTTGAGTAAAGGCTTATAAATGAAGAATAAAGTGGATTACTTGGTCGCTTTGTCGTATTTTTTATGTCTCAAATTTTGTCACAATATAGAAAATTGAGCTAGCTTAACGTGCACAGTGGATTCATGTCATTCTGAGCTCAAAATCAAAAGTTACGGACTATTTCATGCATACATGTCAAGCTGGTCGGCCAGTTAAAATGATCATTCTAAACTAATCATTGGTGCTCCATGAGTAAAGGCTTATAAATGAAGCATAATGCATGACATTACACAGTTTTGGATAGATTTGATTATTTGGAGCATTTGTCGAAGCATTTTTAGTATTAAAGTTTATCACAATATTTAAAATTGAGCAAGCGTAATGTGGGAATTGGATTTGTGTCATTATGAGCTCTAAATCAAAAGTTAAAGATGATTTCGTCCGCACATGTCAAGTTGGTTGACCAGTTAAAGTGATACTCTAAACTGATAAATGGTGCTCATTGATTAAAGGCTTATAAATGAAGCATAATGCATGATATCACAAAGTTCGAGATAGATTGGATTACTTGGACGCTTTGTCGTATCTATTTATGTCTCAAAAATTTTGTCATAATATAGAAAATTGAGCTAGCTTACCGTGGGCATTGGATTCGTGTCATTCTGAGCTATCAATCAAACGTTACGGATGATTTAGTGCAAACATTTCAAGTCGATCGGCCCGTGAAAATGATCATTATAAACTGATCATTGGTGCTTATTTAGAAAACGCTTATTAATGAAGGATATTGCATGGCATCACGTAGTTTTGGATAGATTGGATTATTTGTACGATTGGTCATATCAAACGTTGTCTCACATTTTGTCACAATATAAAAAATTTAGCTAACTTAACATAGACAATGGATTCATGTCATTTTGAGCTATAAATCAAAACTTATGGACGATTTATTGCAAACATGTCAAGTTGATCGGCCATTTAAAATGATTAATCTAAACTGATCATTAGTGCTCATTGAGTAAACGCTTATAAATGAATCATAGTGCTAGACATTACACAGTTTTGGATAGATTTGATTACATGGAGGATATTTCGAAGATATTTTAGTCTCAAAGTTTATCACAATATTGAAAATTGAGCTAGCTTTACGTGGGCAATGGATTCGTGTCATTCCGAGCTCTAAATAAAAAGTTACATACGATTTAGTACTAACATCTCAAGTTGGTTGGCCAGTTAAAATGATCATTCTAAATTGATCATTGGTGCTAATTGAAATAAGGCTTATTAATGAAACATAGTGCATGACATTACGCAGTTTTGGATAGATTTGATTACATGGCAGATATGTCTAAAAAATTTTAGTCTTAAATTTTATCACAATATTGAAAATTGAGCTAGCTTAACGTGGGCATTGGATTCGTGTTTTCTGAGTTCTAAATCAAAAGTTATAGACGATTTAGTGCTCACTTGTCAAGTTGATCGGCCATTTAAAATGATCATTCTAAATGATCATTGGTGCTCATTAAGTAAGAGTTTATAAATGAACCATAATGCATGGCATCACGCAGTTTTGGATAGATTGGATTACTTGGAGGCTTTGTTGCATCTATTTATATCTCAAATTTTGTCACACTATAGACAATTGAGCTAGCTTAACGTGGGTGTTGGATTCATGTCATTCTGAGCTATAAATAAAAAGTTACGGAAGATTTAGTACGGACATGTCAATTTGGTAGGCCAGTTAAAATGATCATTCTAAAATGATCATTGGTGATCATTGAGAAAAGGCTTATTAATGAAATATAATGCATGACATTACGTAGTTTTGAATAGATTTTATTACATGGCCGATATGTCTAAAAAATTTTGGTTTTAAATTTGATCACAATATTGACAATTGAACTCGCTTAACGTGGGCATTGGATTCGTGTCTTCTGTGCTCTAAATCAAAAGTTATAGACGATTTAGTGCTGACATGTCAAGTTGATCAGCCAGTTCAAATGATCATTGGTGCTAATTGAGTAAAAGCTTATAAATGAAGCATAATGCATGGCATCACGCAAGTTTTGATAGATTGGATTACATCGAGGCTTTGTTGTATCTATTTCTGTCTCAATTTTTGTCACAATATAGAAAATTGAGGTAGCTTAATGTGGGCATTGGATTCATGTCATTCTGAGCTATAAATCAAAAGTTTAAATGATTTAATGCAGACATGTCAAGTTGATAGGCCAGTTAAAATGATCATTTTAAACGGATCATTGGTGCTCATTGAGAAAAGGCTTATAAATTAAAAATAATGCATGACATTACGCAGTTTTGGACAGATTTGATTACATGGAGGATATGTCTAAGAAATTTTAGTTTTATATTTTATCACAACATTGAAAATTGAGCTAGCTTATAATGGGCGTTTGATTCATGTCATTCTGAGCTCTCAATCAAAAGTTACATACGATTTAGTGATGATGTGTCATGTTGATCGTCCAGTTAAAATGATCAGTCTAAATTGATCATTGGTGCTTATTGAATAAAGGCTTGTAAATGAAGCATAATGCATGACATCAGTCAGTTTTGAATGGATTGGATTACTTGGAGTCGTATCTATTTCTGTATCAAATTTTGTCACAATATAGAAAATTGAGATAGCTTAACGTAGGCAATGGATTCGTGTTATTTTGAGTTTTAAATCAAAAGTTCCAGAAGATTTAGGGATGACTTCTCAAGTTGATGGGCCAGTTAAAATGATCATTCTAAACTTATCATTAGTGCTTATTGATTAAAGGCTTATAAATGAAACACAATCCATGGAATCACACAGTTATGGATAGATTGGATTACTTGGACGCTTTGTAGTATTTCTGTCTCAAATTTTGTCACAATATAGAAAATTTAGCTAACTTAATGTGGGCATTGGATTCATGTCAATCTGAGCAATAAATCAAAAGTTACAGACGATTTATTGTAGACACGTCAAGTTGATTGGTCAGTTAAAATGATCATTCTTAATTGATCATTGATGCTCATTGAGTAAAGGCTTATAAATGAACTATAATGCATGATATCACGCATTTTGGGATAGAATGGATTACTTGGACAACTTATCGTATATATTTTTGTCTCAAATTTCGTCACAAATAGAAAAGTAAGCTAGCTTTACGTGGACATTGGATTCATGTCATTCGGAGCTATAAATCAAAAGTTATGGAAGATTTAGTGCCCACATGTCAAGTTGATCGGCCTGTTCAAATGATCATTATAATTTGATCATTGGTGCTCATTGACTAAAGGCTTATAAATGAAGCATAATGCATTGCATAAAGAAGTTTGTTATAGAATGTATTACCTGAAAGACTTATCATATCTATTTCTGTTTTAAATTTTGTGAAAATATAAAAAATTGAGCTAGCTTAACGTGGGCATTGGGTTCGTGTTAGTCTGAGATAAAAATCAAAAGTTACGGAAAATTTAGTGCAGACACATCAAGTTGATCGACCAGTTAAAATGATTATTCTAAATTGATCATTGTTACACATTGAGAAAAGGCTTATTAATGAAACATAATGCATGACTACGCAGTTTTTGATAGATTTGAGTACATGGCCGATATGTCTAAAAAATTTAGTCTTAAATTTTATCACAATATTGAAAATTTAGCTAGCTTAACGTGAGCATTGGATTCATGTCTTCTGAGCTCTAAATCAAAAGTTATAGACGATTTATTGCTGAAATGTCAAGTTGATCGGCCAGTTAAAATGATCATTCTAAACTGAACATTGGTGGTTAATGATTAAAGGCATATAAATGAAGCATAATGCATGGAATCACGCAGTTTTGGATAGATTGGATTACTTGTATGCTTTCGTATCTATTTCTGCCTCAGATTTTGTCACAATATAAAACATTGAGCTAGCTTAACGTGGGCATTGGATTCGTGTCGTTCAAATATATGAATAAAAAATTACGGATGATTTTGTGCAAACATGTCAAGTTGATCGGCCAATTAAATTTATCTTTCTAAACTGATCATTGGTGCTCTTTGAGAAAAGGCTTATTAATGAAGCATAATGCATGGCATCACACAGCTTTGGATACATTGGACTACTTGGATGCTTTGTCGTATCAAATTTTGTCTTGAATTTTGTCACGTTATAGAACATTGAGCGAGCTTAACGTGGACATTGGATTCCTATCATTCTGAGCTGTAAATCAAAACTTATGGACGATTTAGTGCAAACATGTTAAGTTGATTGGCCAGTTAAAAAGATCATTCTAAATTGATCATTGGTGCTCATTGAGAAAAGGCTTATAAATGAACCATCATGCATGACATCACACAATTTGGCATAGAATGCATTACTTGGACGAGTTATAGTATATATTTTTGTCTAGAATTTTGTCACAATATAGAAAATTGAGTTTTCTTAACGTGGACATTGGATTCATGTCATTCTGATCTATAAATCAAAAGTTATGCAAGATTTAGTGCAAAAATGTCAAGTTGATCGGCCAATTAAAATGATCATTCTAAACTGATCATTGATGCTCATTGACTAAAGACTTATAAATAAAGCATAATGCATGGCTTCACGCAGTTTGGAATAGAATGTATTACTTAGACGATTTGTCGTATCTATTTCTGTCTGTAATTTCATCATAATATAAAAATTGAGCTAGCTTAACGTGGACATTGGTTTCGTGTCACTCTGAGCTATAAATTAAAAGTTACGGATGACCTAATGCGTACACGTCAAGTTAATCGGCCAGTTAAAATGGTAATTCTAAACTGATCATTGGTGTTCATTGAGAAAATGCTTATTAATGAAAAATAATGCATGACATTACGCAGTTTTGGATAGATTTGATTACATGGCCGATATGTCTAAAAAATTTTAGCCTTAAATTTTATCACAATATTGAAAATTGAGCTATCTTAAAGTGGAATCACGTAGTTTGGGATAGACTGGATTACTTGTAAGCTATTTTATATCGATTTCTTTCTTAAATTTAGTCACAATATAGAAAATTGAGCTAGGTTAACATCGGCATTGAATTTGTGGCATTTTGAGCTCTAAATCAAAAGTTACAGACGATTTAGTGCGTACATGTCAATTTGATTGGCAAGTTAAAATAATTATTCTAAACTGATAATTGGTGCTCATTCAGTAAAGACTTATAAAGCATAATGCATGGCAACATGCAGTTTTGGATAGATTGGATTACTTGGACGCTTTGTCATATCTATTTCTATCTCAAGTTTTGTCACAATATAGAAATACGAGCTAGCATAACGTGGGCATTGGATTCTTGTCATTTTAACGTGGCCAGTTAAAATGATCATTCTAAAATGATCATCGATGCTCATTGAGTAAAGGCCAATAAAGGAAGCATAATGCATGACATTACCCAGTTTTTGATAGATTTGATTATTTGGCGGATTTGTCGAAGCAATTTTAGTCTTAAATTTTATCACAATATAAACATATGAGTTAGCTTAACGTGGGGAATTGGATTTGTGTCATTCTGAACTCTAAATCCAAATTTTTAGACGATTTAGTTCGGACATGTTCAAGTTGATTGGCTAGTTAATATGATCATTCTAAACTGGTCATTGGTGCTCACTGAGTAAAGGCTTATAAATGAAGCATAATGCATGGCAGCACGAAGTTTAGGATAGATTGGATTACTTGAATGCATTGTCGTATCTCTTTATGTCTTAAATTTTATCAATTTCTAGAAAATTGAGCTATATTAATGTGGGCATTGGATTCATATCATTATGAGCTCTAAATAAAACGTTATAGACAATTTAGTTTGATCATGTCAAGTTTATCGGCTTGTTAATATGACCATTCTAAGCTAATCATTGGTACTCATTTAGTAAAGTCTTATAAATGAAGCATAATGCATAGCATCACGCAGTTTTTGATAGATTGGATTACTTAGACTCTTTGTAATATCTATTTTGTCTCAAATTTTTATCACAATATAGAAAATTGAGCTAGCTTAACGTGGGCATTGGTTTCGTATCACAATTTAGTGCGGACATGCCAAGTTGATTGGCAAGTTAAAATGATCATTCTAAACTGACCATTGGTGCTCATTGAGTAAAGGCTTATAAATAAAGCATAATACATGGCATCACGTAGATTTGGATTTATTGGATTACTTGGACGTTTTGTCGTATCTATTTCTATCTCAAATATTGTCACAATATAGAAAATTGAGCTAGATTAAGGTGGGCAATGGATTCGAGTCATTCCGAGCTCTAAATCAACAGTTACAAACGATTTAATGCGGACATACCAAGTTGATTGGGAAGTTAAAATGATCACTATAAACTGATCATTGGTGCTCATTGAGTAAAGGGTTATAAATGAAGCATAATACATGGCATCACATAGATTTGGATAGATTGGATTACTTGTATGCTTTGTCGTATTGATATCGGTCTCAAATATTTTCACAATATAGAAAACTGAGCTAGCTTAATGTGGGCGTTGGATTCGTGTCATTCTGAGCTCTAAATTAAAAGTTACGGACGATTTAGTGCGGACATGTCAAGTTGATGGGCAAATTAAAATGATCATTATGAACTGAGCATTGGTGCTCATTGCGTAAAGACTTATAAATGAAGCATAATGCATGGCATCAAGCAGTTTTGGATAGACTGGATTACTTGGACGCCTTGTTGTATCTATTTCCGTCTCAAATATTGTCGCAATTGAGCTAGCTAAACATGGGTGTTGGGTTCGTGTCATTCTGAGCTCTAACTAAAAAGTTACGGACGATTTAGTGCGGACATATTAAGTTAACCGGCAAGTTAAAATAATCATTCTAAACAAAGCATTGGTTCTCATTGAGTAAAGGATTATAAATGAAGCACAATACATGGCATCACGTAGATTTGGATTGATTGGATTACTTTTATGCTTTGTCGTATCTATTTCTGTTTCAAATATTGTCACAATATAGAAAATTGAGCTAGCTTAAGATGGGCATTGGATTCATGTCATTCCGAGCTCAGAATCAAAAGTTATGGACGATTTGGTGCGGACATGCCAAGTTGATCGGGAAGTTAAAATGATCATTCTAAACTGAGCATTGGTGCTCATTGAGTAAAGGATTATAAATGAAGCATAATGCATGGCATCACGCAATTTTGGATATATTGGATTACTTGTACGCTTTGTCGTATATGTTTTTGTCTCAAATAATTTTCACAATATAGAAAATTTAGGTAGGTTACGTTGGCATTAGATTCCGGTCATTCTGAGGTCTAAATCTAAAGTTACAGACGATTTAGTGCGGAAATACCAAGTTGATCGGGAATTTAAAATGATGATTCTAAGCTGAGCATTGGTGCTCATTGAGTAAAGGCTTAGAAATGAAGCATAATACATGGCATCACGTAGATTTGGATAGATTGAATTACTTGGACTCTTTGTCTTATCTATTTTGGTCTAAAATATTGTCACTATATATAGAAAATTGAGCTAGCTTACCGTGGGCATTGGATTCGAGTCATTCTGATCTCTAAATCAAAAGTTACCTACGATTTATTGCGGACATGCCAAGTTGATCGGCAAGTTAGAATGATCATTCTAAACTTAGCACTGGTGCTCATTGAGTAAAGGCTTATAAATGAAGCATAATGCATGGCATCACGCTGTTTTGGATAGATTTGATTTCTTGTATGCTTTGTCGCTTGTATTTTTGTCTCAAATATTCTCAAAATATAGAAAATTGAGTTAGCTTAACGTTGGCATTTGATTCATGTCATTTTGAGCTCTAAATAATAAGTTACAGACAATGTAATGCTGACAAGTCAAGTTGATCGACAAGTTAAAATGATCATTCTAAACTGATCATTGGTACTCATATAGCAAAGGCTTATAAATGAAGCATAATGCATGGCATCATGCAGTTTTGGATAGTTTGGATTAGTTGGACACTTTGTCGTATCTCATTCTGTCTCAAATATTGTCCCAATAGAGAATATTGAGGTAGCTTGACGTGGGCGTTGGATTCGTGTCATTTTGAGCTCTAAATCAAAAGTTACTGACGATTTAGTGCGGATATGTCAAGTGGATCAGCAAGTTAAAATGATCATTGTAAATTGAGCATTAGTGCTCATAGAGTAAAGGATTATAAATGAAGCATAATACATGGCATCACGTAGGATTGGATTGATTGGATTAATTGGACGCTTTGTCGTATCTATTTCTGTCTCAAATATTGTCACAATATTGAAAATTGAGCTAGCTTAAGGAGGGCATTGGATTCGAGTCATTCCGAGCTCTAAATCAAAAGTTACGGACGATTTAGTGCGGACATACCAAGTTGATCGGGAAGTTAAACTGATGATTCTAAACTGAGCATTGGTGCTTATTGAGTAAAGGCTTATAAATGAAGCATAATACATGGCATCACATAGATTTGGATAGATTGGATTACTTGGACGCTTTGTCATATCTATTTCTGTCTCAAATATTATCACAATATAGAAAATTGAGCTACCTTAACGTGGGCATTGGATTCAAGTCATTCCGAGCTCTAAATCAAAAGTTACGGACGATTTAGTGCGGACATACCAAGTTGATTGGGAAGTTAAAATGATAATTCTAAACTGAGTATTGGTGCTCATTGAGTAAAGGCTTATAAATGAAGCATAATACATGGCATCACGTAGATTTGGATAGATTGGATTACTTGTATGCTTTGTCGTATCGATTTCTTTCTCGAATATTGTCACAATATAGAAAATTAAGCTAGCTTAATGTGGCCATTGGATTCATGTCATTCTGAGCTCTAAATCAAAAGTTACGGACGATTTAGTGTGGAAATGTCAAGTTGATTTGGCAAATTAAAATGATCATTATAAACTGAGCATTGGTGCTCATTGATTAAAGACTTATAAATGAAGCATAATGCATGGCATCAAACAGTTTTGGAGAGATTGGATTAGTTGGACGATTTGTCGTATCTATTTCTGTCTCAAATATTGTCACAATATAGAAAACTAAGCTAGCTTAACGTGGGCGTTGGGTTTGTATCATTCTGAGCTCTAAATCCAAAGTTAGGGACGATTTGGTGCGGTCATGTCAAGTTGATCGGCAAGTTAAAATGATCATTCTACACTGAGAATTGGTTCTCATTGAGTAAAGGCTTCTAAATGAAGAATAATACATGGCATCACGTAGATTTGGATTGATTGGATTGCTTGGACGCTTTGTCGTATCTATTTCTGTCTCAAATATTATCACAATATAGAAAATTGAGGTAGTTTAAGATGGGCATTGGATTCCAGTCATTCCGAGCTTTAAATAAAAAGTTACGGCCGATTTAGTGCGGACATGCCAAGTTGATCGGGACGTTAAAATGATCATTCCAAACTGAGCTTTGGTGCTCATTGAGTAAAGGCTTATGATGAAGCATAATGAATGGCATCACACAATTTTGGATATATTGGATTACTTGTACGCTTTGTTGTATCTATTTTTGTCTCAAATAATTTTCACAATATAGAAAATTGAGCTAGCTTAACGTTGGCATTGGATTCTTGTCATTCTGAGCTCTGAATCAAAAGTTATGTACGATTTAGTGCAAACATGTGAAGTTGATTGGCAAATTAAAATGATCATTATAAATTGAGCATTTATGTTCATTGAGTAAAGGCTTATAAATGAAGCATAATACATGGCAACACCTAGATTTGAATATATTGGATTACTTGGACGCTTTGTCATATATATTTCTGTCTCAAATAATGTCACAATATAGAAAATTGAGCTACCTTAACGTGTGCATTGGAGTCGAGTCATTCCGAGCTCAATCAAAAGTTACGAACGATTTAGTGCGGACATACCAAGTTGATTGGGAAGTTAAAATGATTATTCTAAACTGAGCATTGGTGCTCATTGAGTAAAGGCTTATAAATGAAGCATAATACATGGCATCACGTAGATTTGGATAGATTGGATTAGTTGTCGTATCGATTTATGTCTCAAATATTGTCACCATATAGAAAATTGAGCTAGCTTTACGTGGGCGTTGGATTTCATGTCATTCTGAGCTCTAAATCAGAAGTTACGGACGATTTAGTGCGGACATGTCAAGTTGATTGGCAAATTAAAATGATCATTATAAACTGAGCATTGGTGCTCATTGATTATAGACTTATAAATGAAGCATAATGCATTGCATCAAACAGTTTTGGATAGATTGGATTACTTGGACGATTTGTCATATCTATTTCTGCCTCAAATATTGTCACAATATAGAAAATTGAGCTAGCTTAACGCGGGCGTTGGGTTCGTGTCATTCTGAGCTCCAAATCAAAAGTTAGGGACGAGTTAGTGCGGACATGTCAAGTTGATCGTCAAGTTAAAATGATCATTCTACACTGAGAATTGGTTCTCACTGAGTAAAGGCTTATAAATGAAGAATAATACATGGCATCACCTAGATTTGGATTGATTGGATTAGTTGGACGCCTTGTTGTATCTATTTCTGTCTCAAATATTATCCCAATATAGAAAATTGAGGTAGCTTAAGATGGGCATTGGATTCGAGTCATTCTGAGCTCTAAATCAAAAGTTATGGCTGATTTAGTGCGGACATGCCAAGTTGATCGGGAAGTTAAAATGATCATTTTAAACTGAGCTTTGGTGCTCATTGAGTAAAGGCTTATAATGAAGCATAATGAATGGCGTCACGCAGTTTTGGATAGATTGGATTACTTGTACGCTTTGTCGTATTTATTTTTGTCTAAAATAATTTTCACTATATAGAAATTTGAGCTAGCTTAACGTTGGGATTGGATTCCTGTCATTTTGAGCTCTGAATCAAAAGTTACGTACGATATAGTGTGGACATGTCAAGTTGATCGGCAAATTAAAATGATCATTATAAATTGAGCATTTGTGCTCTTTGAGTAAAGGCTTAGAAATGAAGCATAATACATGGCATCACGTAGATTTGGATAGATTCCATTACTTGGACGCTTTGTTGTATCTATTTCTGTCTGAAATATTGTCACAATATAGAAAATTGATCTAGCTTAACGTGCGCATTGGATTCGAGTCATTCTGAGCTCTAAATAAAAAGTTACGTACGATTTATTGCGGACATGCCAAGTTGATCGGCAAGTTAAAATGATCATTCTAAACTGAGCACTGGGGCCCATTGAGTAAAGGCTTATAAATGAAGCATAATGCATGGCATCACGCTGTTTTTGATATGTTGGATTTCTTGTATGCTTTGTCGCTTCCAGTTTTGTCTCAAATATTCTGAAAATATAGGGAATTGAGCTAGCTTAACGTTTGCATTGGTTTCATGTCATTTTGAGCTTGAAAAAAATGTTACAGACGATGTAATGCTGACAAGTCAAGTTGATCGACAAGTTTAAATGATCATTCTAAACTGATCATTGGTGCTCATATAGTAAAGGTTTATAAATGAAGCATAATGCATGGCATCATGCAGTTTTGGATAGTTTAGATTAGTTGGACGCTTTGTCGTATCTCATTATGTCTCAAATATTGTCCCAATATAGAATATTGAGCTAGGTTAACATGGGCGTTGGATTCGTGTCATTTTGAGCTCTAAATCAAAAGTTATTGACGATTTTGTGCGGATATGTCAAGTTGATCGGCAAATTGAAATGATCATTCTAAATTGAGAATTAGTGCTCATTGAGTAAAGGATTATAAATGAAGCATAATACATGGCATCACGTAGGTTTGGATTGATTGGATTATTTGGACGCTCTGTCGTATCTATTTCTGTCTCAAATATTTTCATAATATTTAAAATTGAGCTAGCTTAAGGAGGGCATTGGATTCGAGTCATTCCGAGCTCTAAATCAAATGTTACGGACGATATAGTGCGGACATACCAAGGTAATCGGGAAGTTAAAATGATCATTCTAAACTGAGCATTGGTGCTCATTGAGTAAAGGCTTATAAATGAAGTATAATACATGGCATCACATAGATTTGGATAGATTGGATTACTTGTACGCTTTGTCGTATCGATTTCTGTCTCAAATATTGTCACAATATAGAAAATTGAGCGAGCTTAACGTGGGCGTTGGATTCATGTAATGCTGAGCTCTAAATCAATAGTTACGGACGATTTAGTGCGGACATGTCCAGTTGATCGGCAAAATAAAATGACCGTTATAAACTGAGCATTGGTGCTCATTGATTAAAGACTTATAAATGAAGCATAGTGCATGGCATCAAACAGTTTTCGATAGATTGGATTACTTGGACGATTTGTCATATCTATTTCTGTCACAAATATTGTCACAATATAGAAAAATAAGCTAGCTTAACGTGGGCGTTGGGTTCGTGTCATTCTGAGCTCTAAATCAAAAGTTACGGACGATTTAGTGCGGACATGTCAAGTTGATCGGCAAGTTAAAATGATCATTCTACACTGAGCATTGGTTCTCATTGAGTAAAGGCTTATAAATGAAGCAAAGTACATGGCATCACGTAGATTTGGATTGATTGGATTACTTGGACGCTTTGTCGTATCTATTTTTGTCTCAAATATTATGACAAAATAGAAAATTGAGCTAGCTTAAGATGTGCATTGGACTCAAGTCATTCCGAGCTCTAAATCAAAAGTTACGGACGATTTAGTGCGGACATGCCAAGTTGATCGGAAAGTTAAAATGATGATTCTAAACTGAGCTTTGGTGCTCATTGAGTAAAGGCTTATAATGAAACATAATGCATGGCATCACGCAGTTTTAGATAGATTGGATTACTTGTACGCCTTGTCGTATCTATTTTTATCTCAAATAAATTTCACAATATAGAAAATTGAGCTAGTTTAATGTTGGCATTGGATTCCTGTCATTCTGAGCTCTAAATCAGAAGTTACGGACGATTTAGTGCGGACATGTCAAGTTGATCGGCAAATTAAAATGATCATTATAAATTGAGCATTTGTGCTCATTGAGTAAAGGCTTAGAAATGAAACATAATACATGGCATCACGTGGATTTCGATAGATTCCATTACTTGGACGCTTTGTTGTATCTATTTCTGTCTCCAATATTGTCACAATATAGAAAATTGAGCTAGCTTAACGTGGGCATTGGATTCTAGTCATTCTGAGTTGTAAATAAAAAGTTACATACGATTTAGTGCGGACATGCCAAGTTGATCGGCAAGTTAAAATGATCATTTTAAACTGAGCACTGTTGCCCATTGAGTAAAGGCTTATAAATGAAGCATAATGCATGGCATCACGCTGTTTTTGATAGATTGGATTTCTTGTATGCTTTGGCGCTTCTATTCTGGTCTCAAATATTTTCAAAATATAGAAAATTGAGTTAGGTTAACGTTGGCATTGGATTCATGTCATTTTGATCTCTAAAAAAAAAGTGACAGACGATTTAATGCTGACATGTCAAGTTGATTGGCAAGTTAAAATGATCATTCTAAACCTAGCATTGGTGCCCATATAGTAAAGGCTTATAAATGAAGCATAATGCATGGCATCATGCAGTTTTGGATAGTTTGGATTACTTGGACGCTTTGTCGTATCTCATTTTGTCTCAAATATTGTCACAATATAGAAAATTGAGCTAGCTTAACGTGTGCATTGGATTTCTGTCTTTCTGGGCACTAAATCAAAAGTTATGGACGATTTAATATGTATATGTCAAGTTGATCGGCAAGTTAAAAGGATCATTCTAAACTGAGCACTGGTGCTCATTGAGTAAAGGTTTATAAATGAAGCATAATGCATGGCATCACGCAGTTTTGGATAGATTGAATTACTTGTACCCTTTGTCGTATCTATTTTTGTCTCAAATATTTATACAATATAGAAAATTGAGCTAGCTTAACGTTGGCATTGGATTCATATCATTTTCAGCTCTACATAAAAAGTTACAGATGATTTTGTGCTGACATGTCAAGTTGATCGGCAAGTTAAAATGATCATTCTAATCTTAGCATTGGTGCTCATTGAGTAAAGGCTTATAAATGAAGCATAATGCATGGCATCTTGTAGTTTTGGATAGATTGGATTACTAGGACGCTTTGTCGTATCTATTTCTGTATCAAATAGTGTCACAATATAGAAAATTGAGCTAGCTTAAGGTGGGCTTTGGATTCGAGTCATTCCGAGCTTTAAATCAAAAGTTATGGACGATTTAGTGCGGATATACCAAGTTGCTCGGGAAGTTAAAATGATCATTCTAAACTGAGCATTGGTGCTCATTGAGTAAAGGCTTATAAATGAAGCATAATAAATGGCATCACGTAGATTTGGATATATTGGATTACTTGTACGCTTCGTCGTATCTATTTCTATCTCAAATATTGTCACAATATAGAAAATTGAGCTAGCCTAACGTGGGCATTTGATTCGTGTCATTCTGAGCACTAAATCAAATGTTACGGACGATTTTGTGCTGACATGTCAAGTTGATCGGCAAGTGAAAATGATCATTCTAAACTGAGCATTGGTGCTCATTGAGTAAAGGCTTATAAATGAAGCATAATGCATGGCATCTTGTAGTTTTGGATAGATTGGATTACTAGGACGCTTTGTCGTATCTATTTCTGTATCAAATAGTGTCACAATATAGAAAAGTGAGCTAGCTTAAGGTGGGCTTTGGATTCGAGTCATTCCGAGCTTTAAATCAAAAGTTATGGACGATTTAGTGCGGATATACCAAGTTGCTCGGGAAGTTAAAATGATCATTCTAAACTGAGCATTGGTGCTCATTGAGTAAAGGCTTATAAATGAAGCATAATAAATGGCATCACGTAGATTTGGATATATTGGATTACTTGTACGCTTCGTCGTATCTATTTCTATCTCAAATATTGTCACAATATAGAAAATTGAGCTAGCCTAACGTGGGCATTTGATTCGTGTCATTTTGAGCACTAAATCAAATGTTACGGACGATTTAGTGCGTACATGTCAAGTTGATCGGCAAGTGAAAATGATCATTCTAAACTGAGCATTGGTGCTCATTGAGTAAAGGCTTATAAATGAAGTATGATACATGGCATCACATAGATTTTGATAGATTGGACTACTTGGACACTTCGTCGTATCTATTTCAGTCTCAAATATTGTCACAATATAGAAAATTGCGCTAGCTTAAGGTGGGCATTGGATTCGAGTCATTCCGAGCTCTAAATCTAAAGTTACGGACGATTTAGTGCAGACATGCCAAGTTGATCGGGAAGTTAAAATGATCATTCTAAACTAAGCATTGGTGCTCATTGAGTAAAGGCTTATAAATGAAGCATAATACATGGCATCACGTAGATTTGGAATAGATTGGATTACTTGTACGCTTTTTCATATCTATTTTTGTCTCAAATATTGCCATAATATAGAATATTGAGCTAGCTTAACATGGGCGTTGGATTTGTTTCATTCTGAGCTCTAAATCAAAAGTGACGGATGATTTAGTGCAGACATGTCAAGTTGATCGGAAAATTAAAATGATCATTATAAATTGAGCATTGATGCTCATAGAATAAAGGCTTATAAATGAAGCATAATATATGGCATCACGTAGATTTGGATAGATTGGATTACTTGTACCCTTTGTCGTATCTATTTCGGTCTCAAATATTGTCACAATATATAAAATTGAGCTACCTTAACGTAGGCATTGGATTCGAGTCATTCTGAGCTCTAAATCAAAAGTTACGTACAATTTAGTGCAGACATCCCAAGTTGATTGGCAAGTTAAAATGATCATTATAAACTGAGCAGTAGTGCTCATTGAGTAAAGGCTTATAAATGAAGCATAATGCATGTCATCACGAAGTTTTAGATAGAGTGGATTACTTGTACGCTTTGTCGCATCAATTTTTATCTCAAATATTCTCACAATATAGAAAATTGAGCTAGCTTAACGTGGGGGTTGTATTCGGGTCATTCTGAGCTCTAAATCAAAAATTATGGAAGATTTAGAGCGGAAATGTCAAGTTGATTGGCAAGTTAAAATGATCATTCTAAACTGAGCATTGGTGCTGATTGAGTGAAGGCTTATAAATGAAGCATATTGCATGGAATCATGTAGTTCTGGATAGATTGGATTACTTGAACACTTTGTCGTATCTATTTCTGTCTCAAATATTGTCACGATATAGAAAATTGAGCTAACTTAACGTGGGCATTGGATTCGAGTCATTCTGAGCTCTAAATCAAAAGTTAAAAACGATTTAGTGCGGACATGCCAAGTTGATCGGCAAGTTAAAATGATATTCTAAACTGAGCATTGGTGCTCATTGAGTAAAGGCTTATAAATGAAGCATAATACATGGCATCACGTAGATTTGGATTGATTGGATTACTTAGACGCTTTGTCGTATCTATTTCTATCTCAAATATTGTCACAATATAGAATATTGAGCTAGCTTACTGTGCGCATTGGATTCGTGTCATTCTGAACTCTAAGTCAAAAGTTACGGATGATTTAGTGCGGAAATGCCAAGTTGATTGGCAAGTTAAAATGATATTCTAAACTGAGCATTGGTGCTCATTGAGTAAAGGCTTATAAATGAGGCATAATACATGGCATCACGTAGATTTGGATGGTTTGGATTACTTGGACGCTTTGTCATATCTATTTTTGTCTCAAATATTGTCAGAATATAGAAAATTGAGCTAGCTTACATGGCCATTGGATTCGACTCTTTATGAGCTCTAAATCAAAAGTTACGGATGACTTAGTGCGGACATGCCAAGTTGATCGGCAAGCTAAAATGATCATTATAAACTGAGAATTGGTGCTCATTGAGTAAAGGCTTATAATTGAAGCATAATACATGGCATCACGTAGTTCTGGATAGATTGGATTACTTGAACGCTTTGTCGTGTCTATTTCTGTCTCAAATATTGTCACAATATAGAAATTTGAGCTAGCTTAACGTGGGCGTTGGATTCATGTCATTCGGAGCTCTAAATCAAAAGTTACAGACGATTTAGTGCTGACATGTCAAGTTGATCGGAAAGTTAAAATTAGCATTCTAAACAGAGCATTGGTGCTCATTGAGTAAATGCTTATAAATGAAACATAATACATGGCATCACGTAGTTCTGAATAGATTGGATTACTTGTACGCTTTCTCATATCTATTTTTTCTTAAATTTTGTCCCAATATAGAAAATTGAGCTAGGTTAACGTGGGCATTGGATTCGTGTAATTTTGAACTCTAAACCAAAAGTACAAACTATTTAGACCGGCCATATCAAGTTGATCAGAAAGCTTAAATGATCACTCTAAACTGATCATTGGTGCTCACAGAGTAAATGATTGTAAATGAAGCAAAATGCATGGCATGACGCAGTTTTGGATAGATCAAATTACTTGGACGCTTTGGCGAATCTACTGCTGTCTCAAATTTTGTCATAATATAGAAAATTGATCTAGCTTAACAGGGGCTTTTGATTTGTGTAATTCTGAGCTCTAAATCAAAAGTCACAGACGACTCAGGTTGGACATGTCAAGTTGATCAGCGACTCAGGGTGGACATATCATTTTCTTAAAATGATAATTCTAAACTGATCATTTGTGCTCATTGCGTAAAGGCTATAAATGAAACATAATGCATGACATCAGGCAGTTTAGGTTAGATTGGAATTCTTGGATGCTTTGTCTCATCTATTTATGCCTCAAATTTTATCATAATATAGAAAATTGAGCTAGTTTACCATAGCCTTTGGAATTGTGTCATTCTGAGATCTAAATAAAAAGTTACAAATGATTTGGTGTAGATATGTCATGTTGATCAGCCAGTTAAAACGATCATTCTAAGCTGATCATTGGTGCTCATTGTGTAAAGGCTATATATGAAGCATAATATATGGCATAAAGTAGTTTTGGATAGATTAGATTTCATGGACGCTTTGTCGTATCTATTTCTTTCTTCAATTTTGTCATAATATAGAAAATTGAGTTAGGTTAACGTGGGCATTGAATTCGTGTCATTTTGAGTTTTAAATCAAAATTTACAGACGATTTAGTGCGGATATGTCAAATTGATCGGCAATTTAAAATGATAATTCTAAAATGATCATTGGTACTCATTGAGTAAAGGCTTATAAATGTAGCATAATGCATGGCATCAGACAGTTTTAGTTAGATTGGATTACTTGGGCTCTTTGTTGTATTTATTTATGTCTCAAATTTTGTCATAATATAAAAAATTAATCTAGCTTACCGTGGCCTTTGGAATTGTGTCATTTTGAGCTCTAAATAAAAATTTACAGATGATTTAGTGTGCATATGTCAAGTTGATCAGCCAGTTAAAAATATCATTTTAAACTGATCATTGGTGCTCATTGTGTAAATGTTTTATATGAAGCATAATGCATGTCATCATGCAGTTTTGGTTAGATTGGATTACCTAGATGCTTTGTCGTATCTGTTTTTTTTTTAAATTTTGTCACAATATAGAAAATTGAGCTGGCTTAACGTGGGTGTTGGATTCATGTTATTCTGAGCTCTAAATCAAAAGTTATGTACGATTTAGTTATGATATGTCAACTTGATCGGCAAGTTAAAATGATCAGTCTAAACTGGGCATTGCTGCTCATTGTGTAAAGGCTATAAATGAACCATAATACATGGCAGGACGTAGTTTTGGATAGATTGGATTACTTGGATGCTTTATTGTATCTATTTCTTTCTTAAACTTTGTCACAATATAGAAAACTGAGCTAGGTTAATGTAAGCATTGGATTCGTGTCATATTGAACTAAATAAAAGTTACAAAGATTTAGTGCGACCATATCAAGTTGATCGGAAAGTTTAAATGATCTATCTAAAATGATCATTGGTACTCACTCAGTAAAGGCTTATAAATGAAGCAAAATGCTTGACATCACGCAGTTTTGGATAGATTGGATTACTTGGACGCTTTATCGTTTTTGTCTCAAAATTTTTCACAAGATAAAAAATTGAGCTAGCTTAACGTGGGCTTTTGATTTGTGTCATTTTGAACTCTAAATAAAAATTTACGGTCGATTTAGTGTCGACCTGTCAAGTTGATCAGCTAGGTAAAATGATCATTCTAAACTGATCATTGGTGTTCATTGTGTAAAGGCTATCAATGAAGCATAATGCATGGAATCATTTAGTTTTGGATAGATTGGATTACTTGTACGCTTTGTCATATCTATTCCTGCCTCAAATTTTGTCACAATATAGACAATTGAGCTAGCTTAGCGTGGGCGTGGATTTGTGTCATTTGAGCTCTAAATCAAAACTTACGGATGATTTAGTGCAGACAAGTCAAGTTGATCGCAAGTTAAAATGATCATTCTAAACTGAGCATTGGTGCTCATTGAGAAAAGACTATAAATGAAGCATAATACTGACATCAAGTAGTTTTGGATAGATTGATTTACTTGGACGCTTTGTTATATCTATTTCTTTCTTAAATTTTGTCACAATATAGAAAATTGAGGATGGTTTATGTGGGCATTGGATTCGTGTCATTCTGAACTCTAAAAAGTATAGATGATTTAGTGTGGCCATATCAACTTGATCGGCAAGTAAAAATGATCATTCTAAAAAGATCATTGGTGCTCAATGAGTAAAGGCTTATTAATGAAGCAAAATGCATGACATCACGGAGTTTTGGATAGATTGGATTACTAGGACACTTTGTTGTATCTATTTCGGTCTCAAATTCTGTCACAATATAGAAAATTGAGCTAGCTTAACGTGGGCTTTTGATTTGGGTAATTCTGAGCTATAAATCAAAAGTTACCGACGATTTAGTGTGGCCATGTAAAGTTGATCAGCTAGTTAAAATAATCATTCTAAACTGATAATTGGTGCTCATTGTGGAAAGGAAATAAATGATGCATATCACATGGCATCATTCAGTTTCGAATAGATTGGATTTCATGGATGCTTTTTCATATCTTTTTCTGTCTCAAATGTTGTTACAATATAGAAAAATGAGATAGCTTAACGTGGGCGTTAGATTCGTGTCATTCGGAGCTCTAAATCAAAAGTTACGGACGATTTACTCCGTACATGTCAAGTTGATCGGTAAGTTAAAATGATAATTCTAAACTGAGCATTGGTGCTCATTGAGAAAAGGCTATAAATGAAGCATCATACATGGCCTCACGTAGTTTTGTATGGATTGGATTACTTGGACTCTTTGTCGTATCTATTTATGTCTCAAATATTGTCAAAATATAGAAAATTGAGCTACCTTAACGTGGGCATTGGATTCATGTCATTTTGAACTCTAAATAAATAGTACAAAAGATTAAGTGCGGCCATATCAGGTTGATCGGCAAGGTAAAATGATCATTCTAAAATGATCACTGGTGCTCATTGAGTAGAGGCTTATAGATGAAGCAAAATGCATGGCATCACGCAGTTTTAGATAGATTGGATTACTTGGACGTGTTGTATCTATTTCTTTCTTAAATTTTGTCACAATATTGAAAATTAAGCTAGGTTAACGTGAACTTTGGAAATGTGTCATTCTGAGCTCTAAATAAAAAGTTACTGATTATTTAGCGTTGACATATCAAGTTGATCATCCAATTAAAATGATCATTCTAAACTGATCATTGGTGCTCATTGTGTAAAGGCTATAAATGAAGCATAATGAATGGCAGCATGCAGTTTTGGTTAGATTGGATTAGTTAGACGATTTGTCGTATCTATTTCTATCTCAAATTTTGTCACAATATAGAAAATTGAGCTAGCTTAAGGTGGCTGTTGGATTCATGTCATTTGAGCTCTAAATCAAAAATTTCAGATGATTTAGTGCGGACATGTCAAGTTGATCGTCAAGCTAAAATGATCAGTCTAAAATGGTCATTGATGCTCACTGATTAAAGGCTTGTAAATAAAGAAAAATGCATGGCATCACGCAGTTCTGGATAGATTGGATTACTTGGATGCTTTGTCCTATCTACTTCTATCTCAAATTTTGTAACAATATAGAAAATTGAGCTATCTTAACGTGGGCTTTTGATTTCTGTAATTCCGAGATCTAAATCAAAAGTTACGGACGATTTAGTGTGGACATATCAAGTTGATCAGCAAGTTAAAATGATCATTCTAAACTGATCATTGGAGCTCATTGTGTAAAGGTTATAAATGAAACATAATGCATGACATCCGAAAGTATCGGTTAGATTGGGTTACTGCTTTTTCGTATCTATTTATTTCTCAAATTTTGTCACAATATAGAAAATTGAGCTAGCTTAACGTGGGCTTTTGATTTGTGTCATTCTGAGCTCTAAATCAAAAGTTACGGACGATTTAGTGTGGACATGTCAAGTTGATCAGCGAGTTAAAATGATCATTCTAAACTGAGCATTGAGTGCTCATTGTGTAAAACCTATATATGAACCATAATACATGGCATCACGTAATTTTGAATAGATTGGATTACTTGAACGCTTTGTCGCACCTATTTCTTTCTTAAATTTTGTCACAATACAGAAAATTGAGCTAGGTTAATGTGGGCATTGAATTCGTGTCATTTTGAACTCTAAACCAAAAGTACTGACGATTTAGTGCGGCCATATCAAGTTGATCGGCAAGTTAAAATGATTACTCTTCAATGCTCATTGGTTCTCACGTAGTAGAGGCTTATAAATGAAGCAAAATGCATGGTATCACACAATTTTGGATAGATTGGATTACTTGAACGCTTTGTCGTATCTATGTCTGTCTCATATTTTGTCACAATATAGAAAATTGAGCTACCTTAACGTGGCCGTTGGATTCGTGTCATTCTGAGCTCTAAATCAATGATTTAGTGTCGACATGTCAAGTTGATCGGTATGTTAAAATGATCGTTCTAAACTGATCATTGGTGCTCATTCAGTAAAGGCTTGTAAACGAAGCAAAATGCATGGCATCACGCAGTTTTGGATAGAATGGTTACTTGGATGCATTGTCGTATCTACCTCTGTCTCAAATTTTGCCACAATATAGAAAATTGAGCTAGCTTAATGTAGCCTTTGGAATTGTGCCATTGTGAGCTCTAAATAAAAAGTTACAAATGATTCGGTGTAGACATGTCAAGCTGATCAGCCAATTAAAATGATCATTGTAAACTGATCATTGGTGCTCATTGTGTAAAGGCTATATATGAAGCATAATACATTGCATCACATAGTTTTGAATATATTGGATTACTTGGACGCTTTGCCGTATCTATTTCTTTCTTAAATTTTGTCACAATTTAGAAAATTGAGGTAGGTTAACGTGCGCATTGGATTCATGTCATTTTGAGCTCTAAATCAAAATTAGAGAAAATTTAGTGCGGACATGTCAAGTTGATTGCCAAGTTAAGATGACCATTCTGAAATGACCATTGGTGCTCACTGAGTAAAGGCTTATAAATGAAGCATAATGCATGGCATCATGCAGTTTGGATAGATTGGATTTCTTGGACGCTTTGCCGTATCTATTTCTGTCACAAATTTTATCACAATTTAGAAAATTGAGCTAGCTTAACGAGGACATTGGATTCGTGTCATTCTGAGCTCTAATCATAAGTTAGGGACGATTTAGTGTGGAAATGTCAACTTTATCAGGTAGTTAAAATGATCATTCTAAACTGATCATTGGTTCTCATTCTGTAAAGGCTATAAATGCAGCATAATACATGGCATCATGTAGTTTTGGATAGATTGGATTACCTGGCCGCTTTGTCGTATCTTTTTCTTCCTTAAATTTTGTCACAATATAGAAAATTGAGCTAGGTTAACGTAGGCATTGGATTCATGTCATTTTGAACTCTATACCAATGTACCAACCATTTAGTGCGGCCATATCAAGTTGATCGGCAAGTTAAAATGGCCATTATAAAATGATCATTGGTGCTCACTGAGTAAAGGCTTATAAATGAAGCAAAATGCATCATTCTAAACTTACCAGCAAGTTACGGACAATTTAGTGAGGACATGACAAGTTGATCAGCAAGTTAAAATGATCATTCTAAGCTGATCAATGGTGCTCATTGAGTAAAGGCTATAAATGAAGCATAATACATGGCATCACATAGTTTTTGATAGATTGAATTACTTGGACGCTTTGTCGTATTGACTTCTATCTCAAATTACGTCACAATATAGAAAATTGAGCTAGCTCAATTTGGGTTTTTAATTGGTGTCATTATGAGCTCTATATCAAAAGTTATAAACGATTTAGTGTGGACATGTCAAGTTGATCAGCCAGTTAAAATAAGCATTATAAACTGATCATTGGTGCTCATTGTGTAAAGGCAATAAATGAGGCTTAATGCATGACATCATTCAGTTTTGGATAGATTGGATTACTTGGATGTTTTGTCGTATCTATATCTGTCTCAAATATTGTCACAATATATAAAATTGAGCTAGCTTAACGTGGGCGTTAGGTTCGTGTCACTCGAAGCTATAAATCAAAAGTTACGGATGATTTAGTGCGTACATGTCAAGTTGATCGGCAAGTTAAAATGATCATTCTAAACTGAGCATTAGTGCTCATTGAGTAAAGGTTTATAAATGAAGCATAATGCATTGCATCACGTAGTTTTGGATAGATTGGATAACTTGGATGCTTTTTCATATCTAGTTTTGTCTCAAATTCTGCCAAAATATAGAAAATAGAGCTACCTTAACGTGGGCATTGGATTCGTGTCATTTTGAGCTCTAAATCAAAAGTTATAGACGATTTAGTATGAAAATGTCAAGGTGATCGGCAAGTTTAAATGATCATTCAAAACTAATCATTGGTGCTCATTGAGTAAAGGCTTATAAATGAAGCATAATGCATGACACCACGCAGCTTTGTATTGATTGGATTACTCTAACGCTTTGTTGTATCTATTACTGTCTCCAACTTTGTCACAATATAGAAAATTGATGTAGCTTAACATGGGCTTTAGATTGGTGTCATTCCGAGCTCTAAATAAAAGTTACAGACGATTTAGTGTAGTTATGTCAAGGTTATCGGCAAGTTAAAATAATCATTCTAAACTGAGCATTGGAGCTCATTGAGTAAAGGCCTATAAATGAAGCATAATGCATGGCATCACACAGTTTGGGATAGATTGCATTATTGGGATTCTTTGTCGTATCTATATCTGTCACAAATTTTTTCACAATATAGAAAATTGAGCTAGCTTTGGATTTGTGTCATTCTGAGCATATAATCAAAAGTTACGTACGATTTAGTTCGAACATGTCAAGTTGATCGGCGAGTTAATATGATCATTCTAAACTGATCATTGGTGCTCATTAAGTAAAAGCATATAAATGAAGCATAATGCATGTCATCACACAGTTTGGGATAGACTAGATTACTTCGTTTCTTTGTCATATCTATTTCTCTCTCAAATTTTGTAACAATATGGAAATTGAGCTAGCTTAACGTGGGCTTTGGATTTGTGTCATTCTGAGCTCTAAATCCAAATTTATGGACGATTTATTGCGGACATGTCAAGTTGATCGGCTAGTTAAAATGATCATTATTAACTGATCATTCGTGCTGATTGAAAAGAGCCTTATTAATGAAGCATAATACATGGCATAACGCACTTTGTGATAGATTAGATAACTTGGACGCTTTGTCGTATCTATTTTTGTCTCAAATTTTGTTACAATACAGAAACTTGAGCTAGCTTAACGTGGGCATTTGATGTGTCATTCTGAGCTATAAATCAAAAGTATGGACAATTTAGTGCGGATATGTCATGTTGATCGGCCAGTTAATATGATCATTCTAAACTTATCATTGGTTGTCATTAAGTAAAAGCTTATAAATGAAGTATAATGTATGGCATCACGCAGTTTGGGATAGATTAGATTACTTGGATGCTTTGTCGCATCTATTTCTGTCTCAAATTTTGTCACAATATAGAAAAATGAGCTACCATAACGTCGGCATTGCATTCGTTACATTCTTAGCTACAAATCAAAAGTTAAGGACGATTTAGTACAGACATGTCAAGTTTATCGGCAAGTTAAAATGATCATTCTAAACTAATTATTGATGCTCATTAAGTAAAGGCTTATAAATGAAGCATAATGCATGGCATCACAAAATTTTAGATAGTTTGGATTACTTGGATACTTAACTATTTCTCTCTGAAACTTTGTCATAATATCGAAAATTTAGGTAGCTTAACGTGGGCTTTGTATTTGTGTCATTCTGAGCTCTAAATCAATAGTTACGGACGATTCAGTCCGGACATGTCATGTTGATCGGCCAGTGAATATGATCATTCAAAACTGGTCATTGGTGCTCATTGAGTAAAGGCATTTGAGTAAAGCATAATGCAAGGTATCACGCAGTTTGGGATAGAATGGATTACTTTGATGTTTTGTCGTGTCTATTTATGTCTCAGAAATTGTCACAATATAGAAAATGGAGCTAGCTTAATGTGAGCATTGGATATCATGTCATTCTGAACTAAAAATCAATCGTTATGGACGATTTAGTGAAGAAATGTCAAGTTTATCACTAAGTTCAAATGATCATTTTAAACTGACAATTGACGCTCATTGGGTAAAGGCTTATAAATGAAGCATAATGCATGACATCACGCAGTTTGGGATAGAATGGATTACTTGGATGTTTTTTCGTATCTATTTCTCTCTTAAATTTTGTCGCAATATAGACATTGAGCAAGATTAACGTGAGCTTTGGATTTGATTTCTTCGGAGCTCTAAATGTAAAGTTACGAACGATTTGATGCATATATGATCATTCTAAACTGATCATTGCTGCTCATTAAATAAAAACTTATAAATGAAGCATAATGCATGGCATCACGCAGTTTGGGATACATTGGATTACTTGGATGCTTTATCGTATCTATTTCTGCCTCAAAGTTTTTCACAATATAGGAAATTAAGCTAGCTTAACGTGGGAATCGGATTTGTGTCATTTTGAGCTACAAATCAAAAGTTAAGGATGATTTAATGCAGACATGTCAAGTTGATCTGCGAGTTAAAATAATGATTCTAAACTGATCATTGATTCTGATTGAGTAAAGGCTTATAAAATGAAGCATAATGCATGACATCACTCAGTATTGGATATATTGGATTACTTAGACGCTTTGTCGTATCTGTTTCGGTCTCAAATGTTTTCACAATGTAAAAAATTGAGCTAGCTAAATGTGGGCTATGAATTTATGTCATTATGAGCTCCACATCAAAACTTATAGACGATTTAGTGCCGATATGTCAAGTTGATATGCCAGTTAAAATGATCATTATTAACTGATCATTGGTGCTCATTGAGTAGAGGCTTGTTAATGAAGCATAATTCAGGGCATCACAAAGTTCGGGATAGATTTGATAACTTGGACGCTTTGTCCTATCTATTTCTGTCTCAAATTTTGTTACAATACAAAAACTTGAGCTAGCTTAACGTGTGTATTGGATTTGTGTCATTTCGAGCACTAAAAAAAAGTTATGGACAATTTAGTGCGTACATGTCAGGTTAATCGGCCAATTAATATGATCATTCTAAACTGATCATTAGTGCTCATTGAGTAAAGGCTTATAAATGGAGCATAATTTATGGCGTCACGCAGTTTGGGATAATTTGGATTACTTGGATGCTTTGCCATATCTATGTATGTCTCAAATGTTGTTACAATATATAAAATTGAGCAAGCTCAACGTGGACATTGGATTTGTGTCATTCTAAGTTCCAAATAAAAAGTTACATATGATTTAGTGCAGACACGTCAAGTTGATCGACTAGTTAATATGATCATTCTAAACTGATCATTGGCGCTCATTGAGGAAAGGCTTATAAATGAAGCATAGTGCATGGCATCATGCAGTTTGGGATAGAATGGATGCTTTGTCGGGTCTATTTCTATCTCAAATTTTGTCACAATATGGAAAATTTAGCTAGCTTTCATTGGATTCATGTCATTCTCAGCTACAAATATAAAGTTCAGGGCGATTTAGTGCAGACATGTCAAGTTTATCAGCAAGTTAAAATGATCATTCTAAATAGATCATTGATCCTCATTGAGTAAAGGCATATAGAAATTGAGCTAGCTTAATTATTTCTCTCTCAAATTTTGTCTAAATAGATTATTTCTCTCTAAATAGGCTTATATCTAAATAGATTATTTCTCTCTCAAATTTTGTCACAATATAGAAATTGAGCTAGCTTAACATGGGATTTGGATTTGTGTCATTCTGAGATCTAAATCAAAATTTATGGACAATTTAGTACAGACATGTCACGTTGATCGGCAAGTTAAAATGATCATTATTAACTGATCATTGGTGCTCATTGAGTAGAGGCTTATTCATGAAGCATAATGCATTGCATCACGCAGTTTGGGATAGATTTGATAACTTCAACGCTTTGTCGTATCTATTTCTATCTCAAATTTTGTTACAATATAGAAACTTGAGCTAGCTAAACGTGGGAAGTGGATTTGGGTCATTCTAAGTTCTAAATCAAAAGGTACAGACGACTTAGTGTAGACATGTTAAGTTGATCGACGAGTTAATATGATCATTCTTAACTGATCATTGGTGCTCATTGAGTAAAGGCTTATAAATGAAGCATAATGCATGACATCACGCAGTTCGGTGTAGAAAGGATTACTTGGATGCTTTATCGTGTCTATTTCTGTCTCAAATTTTGTCACAATATAGAAAATTGAGCTAGCTTACTGTCAGCATTTGATTCCTGTCATTCTAAGCTACAAATCAAAACTTAACGACGATTTAGTGCAGTCATGTCACGTTTATCGGCAAGTTAAAATGATCATTCTAAACTGATCATTGATGCTCATTGAGTAAAGGCTTAAAAATGAAGAATAATGCATGGCATCACACAATTTTAGATAGTTTGGATTACTTGGATTCTTTGTCGTATCTATTTCTCTCTCAAATTTTGTCACAATATAGAACTTGAGCTAGCTTAACGTGGGCTTTGGATTTTTGTAATTCTGAGCTCTAATTCAAGAGTTATGGAAGATTTAATGCAGACATGTCAAGTTTATCGTTTAGTTAAAATGATCATTATTAACTGATCATTGCTCATTGAGTAGAGGCTTATTAATGAAGCATAATGCTTGGCATCACGCAGTTCAGGATAGATTTGATAACTTGGAAACTTTGTCGTATCTATTTTAGTCTCAAATTTTTTTACAATTCAAAAAATTGAGCTAGCTTAACGTGGGCATTGCATTTGTGCCATTTTGAGCTCTAAATAAAAAGCTATGGACAATTTAGTGCGGACATGTCAAGTTGATCGGCCAGTTAATATGATCATTCTGAACTGATTATTGGTGTTCATTGTGTAAGGGCTTATAAATGAAGCATAATTCATGGCATCACGCAGTTTATGAGAGAATGGATAACTTGGATGCTTTGTCGTATCTACTTCGGTCTCAAATTTTGTCACAATATGAAAACTGGAGGTACCTTAATGTCAGTATTGGATTCGTGTCATTCTGATCTAAAAATCAGAAGTTATGGACGCTTTAGTGCAGACATGTCAAGTTTTTCGGCAAGTTAAAATTATCATTCTAAACTGATCATTGATACTCATTGAGTAAAGGCTTATAAATGAAGCATAATGCATGACATAACACAAGTTTAGATAGTTTGGATTACTTGAATGCTTTGTCGTATCTATTTCTCTCTCAAAGTTTGTCACAATATAGAAATACAGCTACCATAACTTGGGCTTTGGATTTCTGTCCTTCTGAGCTCTAAATCAAAAGTTACGAACGATTTGGCGCTCATATGTCAAGTTGATCGGCCAGTTAATATCATCATTTGTGCTCATTAAGTAAAAGCTTATATATGAAGCATAATCCATGGCATCACGCAGTCTGGGATAGATTGGATTACTTGGATGCTTTGTCGTATCTATTTATATCTCAAATTTTTTCACAATATAGGAAATTGAGGTGGCTTGACGTTGGCATTGGATTTGTGCCATTCTGAGCTACAAATCGAAAGTTAAGGTCGATTTAATGTAGACATGTCTGGTTGATCGGAGAGTTAAAATAATGATTCTAAACTGATCATTGATGCTGATTGAGTAAAGGCTTATAAAATGAATCATAATGCATGGCATCATGCATTTTTGGATATATTGGACTACTAAGACGCTTTGTCGCATCTATTTCCGTCTCAAATATTTTTACAATGTAGAAAATTGAGCTAGATTAACCTGTGCTATGTATTTATGTCATTATGAGCTATAAATCCAAACTTATAGATGATTTAGTGCAGACATGTCAAGTTGATCGGCGTGTTAAAATGATCATTATTAACTGATCATTGGTGCTCATTGAGTAAAAGCTTATATATGAAGAATAATGAATGGAATCACGTAGTTTGGGATAGATTGGATTACTTGGACACTTTCTCATATCTATATTTGTCTCAAATTTTTTCACAATATAGAAACTTGAGGGAGCTTAATGTGGGCATTGGATTTGTGTCGTTCGGAGCTCTATATCAAAAGCTATAGACAGTTTAGTGTGGACATGAAGCATAATGCATGGCACCACGCTATTTTGGATAGATTGGATTATTTGGATGTTTTGTCATATCTATTTCTATCTCAAATTTTGTCACAATTTAAAAATTTGAGCTAACTTAACGTTGGCATTGGATTTGTGTCATACAAATCTATAAACCCAAAGTTATAGACGATTTAATGCAGACAAGTCAAGCTGATTGTCCAGTTAAAATAATCATTCTAAATTGATCATTAGTGCTGATTGAATAAAGGGTTATAAATGAAGCATAATGCATGACATTACACAGTTTTGGATAGATTGCATTACTTGGATACTTTGTCGTATCTATTTCTGTCTCAAATTATATCAAAATATAGAAAAGTGAGCTAGCTTAACGTGGGCATTGGATTCATGTCATTTTGAGCTTTAAATCAAAAGTTATGGAAGATTTAGTGCCGAAATGTCAAGTTGATCGGCCAGTTAAAATTATCATTCTAAACTAATCATTGGTGCTCTTTGAGTAAAGGCTTATAAATGAACCATAATGCATAGCATCACGCTGTTTTAGATACATTGGATTACTTGGATGCTTTGTCATATCAAATTTTATCTCAAATTTTGTCACAATATAGAAAATTGAGGTAGCTTAACGTGGGTATTAGATTCATGTCATTCAGAGCTAGTTACGGACAATTTTGTGCAGACATATCAAATTGATTGGCCAATTAAAATGATTATACTAAACTGATCATTAGTGCTTATTGATTAAAGGCTTATAAATGAAGCATAATGCGTGACATTACGAAGTTTTGGATAGATAGGATTACTTGGACGCTTTGTCTTATCTATTTCTGTTCAAATTTTGTCGAAATATAGAAAATTGAGCAAGCTTAACGTGGGCATTAGATTTTTCTCATTGTAAGCTCTAAATAAAAAGTTACGGACGATTTAGTGCAGACATGTCAAGTTGATCGGCCAGTTAAAATGATCTTTCTAAACTGATCATTGGTTCTCATTGAGTAAAGACTTATAAATAAAGCATAATGCATGTGGCATCACGCTATTTTAGATAGATTGGATTACTTGGATGGTTTATAGTATCTATTTATGCCTCAAATTTTATCACAATATAGAAAATTCAGCTAGCTTAACGTGGGTATTGGATTGGTGTCATTTTTAGTTCTAAATACAAAGTTACAGATGGTTTGTTGTAGACATGTAAAGTTTATCAGCCAATTAAGATGATAATTCTAAACTGATCAATGGTTCTCATTAAGTAAATCCTTATATATGAAACACAATGCATGGCATCACACAGTTTTGGAAAGATTGCATTACTTGGACGCTTCGTCATATCTATTTTTTTCACAAATTTTGTCACAATATAGAAAATTGAGGTAGCTCAACATGGGCATTGGATTCGTATCATTCTGAGCTATAAATCAAAAGTTACTAACAGTTTAATGCAAACATGTCAAGTTGATCGGCCAGTTAAACTGATCATTGGTACTGATCGTGTAAAGGCTTATAAATAAAACATAATGCATGGCATCATGCTGTTTTAGAAAGAAAGGATTACTTGGATGACTTGTCATATCTATTTCTGTATAAAATTTTGTCACAATACGGAAAATCGACTTAGCTTAATGGGGCCATTACATTCATATCATTCTGATCTATAAATCAAAAGTTATGAATGATTTAGTGCATACATGTCAAGTTGATCGCCTAGTTAAAATGATCAGTCTAAACTGATAATTCGTACCAATCGAGTAAAGGCTTATAAATGAAGCATAATGTCTGGCATCACACTGTCTTAGATAGATTGGATTACTTGGACGATTTGTCGTATTTATATCTGTCTAAAAATTTTTCACAATATGGAAAATTGCGCTAGCTTAATGGGGGCATTGGATTCGTATCATTCTGAGCTATAAATCAAACGTTACGAATGATTTACAGCAGACATGTGAAGTTGATCGGCCAGTTAAAATGATCAGTCTAAACAAATCATTGGTTCTCATTGAGTAAAAGCCTATAAATAAAGCATAATGCATGTCATCACGCTGTTTTAGATAGATTGCATTAATTGGATGCATTGTCGTATCTATTTTTGTCTCAAATTTTATCACAATTTAGAAAATTGAGCTACCTTAACATGGGCATTGGATTCATGTCATTCTGAGCTCTAAATCAAAAGTTAGGGACGATTTAGTGCCGACATGTAAAGTTGATCGGCCAATTAAAATGATCATTGTTTCTCATTGAGTAAAGGCTTATAAATGAAGCATAATGCATTGCATCACGCAATTTTGGAAAGATTGGATTACTTGGATGCTTATCGTACATATTTCTGTCTCAAAGTATTGAAGATTTAGCTAGCTTAACGTGGGCATTGTATTCCTTTAATTCTGAGCTTAAATCAAAAGTTACGGATGATTTAGTGCAGACATGCCAAGTTGATCGACTAGTTCAAATGATCGTTCTAAACTGATCATTGGTGCACCTCATGTAACGGCTTATTAGTGAATCAAAATACATAGAATCACGCAGTTTTGGATAGATTGGATTTCTTGAGCTTTTTGGTATTTGTTTCTGCCTCAAATTTTGTCACTATATAGGAAATTGAGCTAGCGTAACGTGGGCATTGGATTTGTGTAATTCCGAGCTCTAAATCAAAAGTTATGGGCGATTTATTGCGGATATGTCAAGTTGATCTGTCAGTTAAGATGATCATTCTAAAGTGATTATTGGTGCTAATTGAGTAAAGGCTTATAAAAAAGCATAATGCATTGCTTCGCGCAGTTTTGGATAGATTGGATTACTTTGACGCTTTGTCGTATATATTTATGTCTCAAATTTTGTCACAATATAGAAAATTGAGCAAGCTTAATGTGGGCATTGGATTCATGTCATTCTGAGATCTAAATCAAAAGTTACGTACGATTTAGTGCGGATATGTCAAGTTAATCGGACAGTTAAAATGATCATTGTAAACTGATCATTGGTGCTAATTTTGTAAAGGCTTATAAAAGAAGCCAAATGTATTGCATCACGTAGTTTTGGATAGATTGGATTACTTGTACGCTTTGTCGTACTGATTTTTGTCTTAAATTTTGTCACAACATAGACAATTGAGCTAGCTTAACGTCGGCATTGAATACATGTCATTATATGCTCTAAATGAAGCATAATGCATTCCATCACGCAATTTTGGAAAGATTGGATTACGTGGATGCTTTGTCGTATATATTTGTATCTCAAATTTTGTCACAATATAAAAGATTTAGCTAGCTTAACGTAGGCATTGTACTCTTTTCATTCTGAGCCTAAATCAAAAGTTACGGATGATTTAGTGCAGACATATCAAGTTGATCGGCTAGTTGAAATGATCGTTCTAAACTGATCATTGGTGCTCCTTGAGTAAAGGCTTATTAGTGAAGAATAATGCATGGCATCACACAGTTTTGGATAGATTGGATTACTTAGACTCTTTGTCGTATCTATTTTGTCTCAAATTTTGTCACTATATAGGAAATTGAGCTAGCGTAACATGGGCACAAGATTCGTGTCATTCCGAGCTCAAAATCAAGAGTTACAGACTATTTGGTGCGGAAATGTCAAGTTGATCGGCCAGTTAAAATGATCATTCTAAACTCATCTTTGCTGCTCATTGAGTAAAGGCTTATAAATGAATTATAATGCAAGACATCACGCAATTTTGGATAGATTGGATTACTTGGACGCTTTATTGTATTTATTTCTATCTCAAATTTTGTCATAATATAGAAAATTGAGCTAGCTTAATATGTGCGTTGAATTCGTGTCATTTTGAGCTATAATAGAAAGTTATGAACGATTTAGTGTAGACATGTCAAGGGTATCGGCAAGTTAAAATGATCAGTCTAACCTGATCATTGCTTCTCATTGAGTAAAAGCTTAAAAATAAAGCATAATGCATGACATAACACTGTTTTAGATAGATTGGATTACCTGGAAGCCTTGTCGTATCTATTTCTGTCTCAAATTTTGTCACAATATAGAAAATTGAGCTAGCTTAACGTGGACATTGGAATCGTGTCATTCTGAGCTCTAAATCAAAAGTTACGGACGATTTAGTGTGGACGTGTAGTTAAAATGATCATTCTAAACTGATCATTGATGCTAGTTGAGTAATGGCTTATCAAAGAAACATAATGCATTGCATCACGTAGTTTTGGATAGATTGGATTACTTGGATGCTTTGTCGTATCTATTTCTATCTCAAATTTTTTAACAATATAGAAAATTGAGCTAGCTTAACGTGGGCATTGGACTGGTTTCGTTCTGACCTCTAAATAAAAAGTTACGGACAATTTTGTGCGGACATGTCAAGTTTATCAGCCAGTTAAGATGATCATTCTAAACTGATCTTTTGTAGTCATTGAGTAAAGGCTTATAAATGAAACGTAATGTGTGGCATCATGCAGTTTTGGATATATTGGATTACTCAAATTTTGTCACATATCAAAAATTGAGATTGCTTAACGCGAGAATTGGATTCATGTCATTCTGAGGTGTAAATCAAAAGTTACACACGATTTATTGTTGACATAGTAAATCGGCCAGTCAAAATGGTCATTCTAAACTTATCACTGGTGCTCATTGAGTAAAGGCTTACAAATAAAGTACAATGCATTGCATCACAGTTTTGGATAGATTTGATACATTGGACGCTTTGTCGTATCTATTTATGTCTCAAATTCTATCACAATATAGAAAATTTAGCTAGCTTAACGCATGCTTTGGATTCATGCCATAATAAGTTTAAATAAAATGTTACGGACGATTTAGTGCTAACATGTCAAATTAATCGGCCATTTAAAATGGTCATTCTAAAGTTATCACTTGTGCTCCTTGAGTAAAGGCTTATTAATGAAGCATAATGCATGGCACCACGCTATTTTAGATAGATTGGATTATTTGAATGTTTTGTCATATCTATTTCTATCTCAAATTTTGTCACAATTTAAAAATTTGAGATAACTTAACGGTTGCATTGGATTTGTGTCATTCAAATCTATAAACCCAAAGTTATAGACGATTTAATGCAGACAAGTCAAGCTGATTGTCCAGTTAAAATAATCATTCTAAATTGATCATTAGTGCTCATTGAATAAAGGGTTATAAATGAAGCATAATGCATGACATTACATAGTTTTGGATTACTTGGATACTTTGTCGTATCAATTTCTGTCTCAAATTATATCAAAATATAGAAAATTGAGCTAGCTTAACGTGGGCATTAGATTCATGTCATTTTGAGCTTTAAATCAAAAGTTATGGAAGATTTAGTGCCGAAATGTCAAGTTGATCGGCCAGTTAAAATTATCTTTCTAAACTAATCATTGGTGCTCTTTGAGTAAAGGCTTATAAATGAAGCATAATTCATAGCATCACGCTGTTTTGATATATTGGATTACTTGGATGCTTTGTCGTATCAAATTTCATCTCAAATTTTGTTACAATATAGAAAATTGAGGTAGCTTAACAAGGGTATTAGATTCGTGTCATTCAAAGCTAGTTACGGATAACTTAGTGCAGACATATCAGGTGGATTGGCCAGTTAAAATGATTATACTAAACTGATCATTAGTGCTTATTGATTAAAGGCTTAGAAATGAAGCATAATGCGTGACATTACAAAGTTTTGGATAGATTGGATTACTTGGACGCTTTTTCTTATCTATTTCTGTTCAATGTTTTTTAAAATATAAAAAATTGAGCAAGCTTAACGTGGGCATTTGATTTATCTCATTCTAAGCTCTAAATAAAAAGTTACGGAGGATTTAGTGCCCTCAAGTCAAGTTGATCGGCCAGTTAAAATTATCATTTTAAATTGATAATTGCTGCTCATTGAGTAAAGGCATAGATGAATCATAATGCATTGCATCACGCAGTTTTGGATAGATTGTATTACTTGGACGCTTTGTAGTATCAAATTCTGTCTCAAATTTTGTCACAATATAGAAAATTGAGGTAGCTTAACATGGGCATTAGATTCTTGTCATTCAAAGCTAGTTATGGACAATTTAGTGCAGACATGTCAAGTTGATCGACTAGTTAAAATGATCATACTAAACTGATCATTAGTGCTCATTGAGTAAAAGCTTATAAATGAAGCATAATGCATGACATTACAAAGTTTTGGACAGATTGGATGACTTGGACACTTTGTCTTATCTATTTATGTTCAAATTTTGAAAAAAAATAGAAAACTGAGCAATCTTAACGTGGGCATTGGATTTATGTCATTCTAAGCTCTAAATAAAAAATACAGATGATTTAGTGCCGACAAGTCAAGTTGATCGGCCAGTTAAAATGATCATTTTAAATTGATCATTGCTGCTCATTGAGTAAAGGCTTATAGATGAAGCATAATGCTTTGCATCACGCAGTTTTGGGAAGATTGGATTACTTGGTTGCTTTGTCGTATGTTTCGGTTTTAAATTTTGTCACAATATAGAAAATTGAGCTAGTTTAATGTAGGATTTGGATTAATGTCATTTTGAGCTTTAATCAAAAGTTACGGACGATTTAGTGCAGATATGTCAATTTGATCGTCCAGTTAAAATGATAATTCCAAACTGATCATTTGTGCTCCTTGAGTAGAGGCTTATTAATGAAGCATAATGCATGGCATCACACAGTTCTGGATAGATTTGATTACTTATACGCTTTGCCTTATCTAATTCTGTCTCAAATTTTGTGACAATATAAAAAATCAATCTAGCTTAACGCGAGCATTGGAGTCGTGTCATTCTAAGCAATATATCAAAAGTTAAAAGTTGATTTAGTGCAGACATTTCAAGTTGATTGGCCAGTTAAATGATTATTATAATCTGATCATTGGTGCTCATTGAGTAAAAGCTTATAAATGAAACATAATGCATGACAATACGCAGTTTTGGATAGATTTGATTACTTGAAAGATTTGTCAAAGCAATTTTAGTCTTAAATTTTATCACAATATAGAAAATTGACTAGCTTAACGTGGCCATTGGATTCGTGTCATTTTGAGCTTTAAATCAAAAGCTGCTAGCGATTAAGTACGGAGTTAAAATGATCGATCTTAACTGATTATTGGTGCTCATTGAGTAAACGTTTATAAATGAAGCATAATGCATGGCATCACGCAGTTTGGGATAGATTAGATTATTTAAAAGCTATGTCGTATATATTTCTGTCTCAAAATTTGTCATAATATAGAAATTGAGGTAGCTTAACATGGGCATTGGATTCATGTCATTTTGAGCTCTAATTCAAAAGTTACGGCCAATTTAGTGTGGAAATATCAAGATGATTGGCTAGTTAATATGATCATTATGAACTGATCACTGGTGCTCCTTGAGTAGAGGCTTATAAATGAAGCATATTGCATGACATCACGGATTTTGGGACAGATTGGATAATTTGGATGCTTTTTCATATCTATTTATGTCTGAAATTTTGTCACAATATAGAAACCAAAGCTAGCTAAACGTTAGCATTGGATTCGTGTCATTTTGAGCTCTAAATCAAAAGTAAGGACAATTTAGTGCAGACATGTCAAGTTGATCGGCCTGTTAATATGATCATTCGAAACTAATCAATGGTGCTCATTGAGTAAAGGCTTAGAAATGAACCACAATGCATGGCATCACGCATTTTAGGATAGATTTGATTACTTGGATGCTTTGTTGTATCTCTTTATGTCTCAAAATTTGTCACAATATAGAAACTTGAGCGAGCTTAACATGGACATTGGATTCGTGTTATTTTGAGCTATAAATCAAAAATGAGGGATGATTTAGTTCAGACATGTCAAGTTGATCGGCCAGTTAAAATGTTCATTCTTAACTGATCATTGATGCTCATTGAGTAAAAGCTTATAAATGATGCACCATGCATGGCATCATGTATTTTGAATATATTGGATTGCTTGGACACTTTGTCGTATCTATTTTTGTCTCGAATTATGTCACAATATATAAGCTTGAGCTAGCTTAACGTGAGCATTGGATTCGTGTCATTCTGAGCTATAAATCAAAAGTTACGGAATTTAGTGTAGACATGTCAAGTTGGTCGGCCAGTTAAAATTATCATTCTAAACTAATCATAGATGCTCATTGACAAAAGGCTTGTAAATGAAGCATAATGCATGGCATCACACAAATTGGGATAGATTTGAGTTCTTGCATTCTTTTTCGTATCTATTTCTTTCTTAAATTTTGTCACAATATAGAAAATTGGCTACATTAACGTGGAATTTGGATTCATGTCATTCTGAGCTATAAATCTAAAGTTATGGATGATTTAGAGCACGCATGTCAAGTTGATCTGCTAGTTAAATTAATCATTCTAAACTGATCATTGTTGTTCATTGAAAAAAGGTTTATAAATGAAGCATAATGCACGACATTATGTAGTTTTTGATAGATTTTATTACTTGGAGGATTTGTCGAAGCGATTTTAGCCTAAAATTTTATCACAATATAGAAATCTGAACTAGCTTATTAATGTAGGCATTGGATTTGTGTCATTTTGAGCTCTAAATCAACAGTTACAGACAATTTAGTGCGGACATGTCAAGTTGATCGCCTAATTAATATGATCATTCTAAACTGATCATTGATGCTCATTGAGTAAAGTATTATAAATGAAGCATAATATATGGCGTCACGCAGTTTGGGATAGATTGGATTACTTGGATTCTTTATCGTATCTATTTTTTTCTCAAAATTTATCACAATATAGAAAATTAAGCTAGCTTAACCTGGGAATTGAATTTGTGTCATTTTGGGCTATAAATCAAAAGCTAGGGACGATTTAGTGTATACGTGTCAAGTTGATCGGCCAGTTAAAATGATCATTCTAAAAGAATCATTGGTGTTCATTGAGTAACGGCTTATAATTGAAGCATAATGCATGACATTACGCAATTTTTGATAGATTTGATTACTTGGAGGTTTGTCGAAGCAATTTTAGTCTAAAATTTTATCACAAAATAAAACATTGAGCTAGATTTGATTACTTGGAGGCTTTGGATTTGTGTCATTCTGAGCTCTAAATAAAAAGTTATGGATGATTTAGTGCGGACATGTGAAGTTTTATTGGCCAGTTAATATGATAATTGTTAACTCATCATTGGTGCTCATTGAGTAGAGGCTTATAAATGAAGCATAATGCATTGTATCATGTGGTTCGGGATTGATTGGATTACTTGGACGCTTTGTCATATCTATTTCTATCTCGAATTTTGTCAAAATATAGAAACTTGAGCTAGCTTAATGTGGGCATTGGATTCGTGACATTCTAAGCTCTAAATCAAACGTCATGGAAAATTTAGTACAGACATGTCAAGTTCATCGACCAGTTAGTATGATCATTCTAAACTGGTCATTGTTGCTCATTACGTAAAGGCTTATAAACAGAGCATAACACATGGCATAAGGCATGTCATAACGCATTTTGGGATAAATCGGATTACTTGGATGTTTTGTCGTATCTATTTCTGTCTAAAAATTTGTCACAATATAGAAAATTCAGCTAGCTTAACGTGGGTGTTGGACTCGTGTCATTCCGAGCAACATATTAAAAGTAACGGACGATTTAGTGTAGACAAGTCAAATTGATCGGGTAGTTAAAATGATCATTCTAAACTGATCATTTGTGCTTATTGAGTTAAGGTTTATAAATGAAGGTCAATGCATGACATCAGCAAGTTTTGCATGGATTGGATTACTTGGACGCTTTATCGTATCTATTTTTGTCTAAAATTTTGTCACAATATAAAATATTGAGCTAGCTTAACGTGTGTTTTGGATTTGTGTCATTCTGAGCTCTAAATCAAAAATTACAGACGATTTAGTGCAGACATGTCAAGTTGATGGGCAAGTTAAAATGATCATTGTTAACTGATCATTGGTGCTCATTGAGTAGAGGCTTATAAATGACGCATAACGCATGGCATCGCCTAGTTCGGGATAGATTGGATAACTTCCACGCTTTGCAGTATCTATTTTTGTCTAAAATTTTTTCACAATATAGAAAATTGAGTTAGGTTAATGTGTACATTGGATTTGTATCATTCTGAGCTCTAAATCAAAAGTTACGGACGATTTAGTGCGGACATATCTAGTTGACCGGCTAGTGAATATGATCATTCTAAATGGAACATTGGTGCTCATTGAGTAAAGGCTTATAAATGAAGCATAATGCATGGCATCACACTATTTGGGATAGATTGGATTACATGGACGCTTTGACGTATCTATTTTTGTCTAAACTTTTCTCACAATAGAAAATTAAGCTAGCTTAACGTGGGCTTTGGATGTGTCTCATTCTGAGCTCTAAATCAAAAGTTACTGATGTTTTAATGTGGACATGTCATGTTGCTGTGCGAGTTAATTTGATAATTCTAAACTGATCATTGGTGCTCATTGAGTAAATGCTTATAAAGGAAGCATAATGCATGGCATCATGTAGTTTGGGATAGACTGGATAATTTGGATGCTTTTTAGCATCTATTTGTGTCTCAAATTTCGTCACAATACAGAAACTTGAGCTGGCTTAACGTGAGATTTGGATTCGTGTCATTTAGGGTTCTAAATCAAAAGTTACAGATGATTTAGAACATACAAGTCATGTTGATCGGCCAGTTAAAATGATCATTCTTAAGTGATCATTGGTGTTCCTTGAGTTGAGGCTTATAAATGAATCATAATGCATGATATTACATGCTTTTTGATATATTTGATTACTTGTAGGATTTCTATAAGCATATTTAGTTTTAAATTTCATCACAATATTGAAACTTGAACTCGCTTAACGTGGGCTTTGGATTTGTGTCATTCTGAGCTCTAAATCAAAACTTACAGACTATTTAGTGCGAACATGCCAAGTTGATCGGCCAATTAATATGATCATTCCAAACTGATCATTACTGCTCATTGAGTAAAGGCTTATAAATGAAGCATAATGCATGACATCACATAGTTTGGGAAAGATTGGATTACTTGGATGCTTTGTCGTATTTGTATCTCAAATTTTGTCACAATATAGAAAGTTGAGCTAGCTTAACGTGAGCATTGGATTCGTGTCATTCTGAGCTATAAATCAAAAGTTACCAACGATTTAGTGCTGACATGTCAAAATGATCGTCCTATTAAAATGATAATTCTAAACACATTATTGATGCTCATTGAGTAAAGGCTTACAAATGAAGCACAATGCATGGCATAACGCAGTTTTGGATATATTGGATTAATTGGACGCTTTGTCGTATCTATTTCTCTCTTTAATTTTGTCACAATATAGAAAATTGAGGTAGCTTAATGTGGGCTTTGGATGTGCGTCATTTTGGGCTTCTAAATCAAAAGTTACTAACGATTTAGTGTGGACATGTCAAGTTGATCGGCAAGTTAAAATGATCATTCTTAACTGATTATTGGCGCTCATTTAGTAGAGGCTTATAAATGAAGCATAATACATGGCATCACGAGTTTGAGATAGAGTTGATAATTTGGGCGGCTTTTACCATCTATTTGTATCTCAAATTTTGTCACAATATATAAACTTGAGCTAGCTTAACGTGGGCTTTGGATTCGTATCATTCTGAGTTCTAAATCAAAAGTTACAGACGATTTAGAACATACATGTCAAGTTCATCGGCCAGTTAGAATGATCATTCTTAAGTGACCATTGGTGCGCCTTGAGTTGAGGCTTATAAATGAAGCATAATGCATGACATTACGCACTTTTTGATAGATTTTATTACTTGTAGGATTTCTATAAGCAAATTTGTCTTAAATTTTATCACAATATTGAAAATTGAGCCAGGTTAATGTGGGCTTTGGATTTGTGTCATTCTGAGCTCTAAATCAAAAGTTACAGACAATTTAGTGCGAACATGCCATGTTGATCGGCCAGTTAATATAATCATTCTAAACTGATCATTGGTGCTCATTGAGTAAAGGCTTATAAATGAAGCATAATGCATGGCATCACTTAGTTTGGGAAAGATTGGATTACTTGGATGCTTTGTCGTATCTATTTCTATCTCAAATTTTGTCACAATATAGAAAATTGAGATAGCTTAACGTGGGCATTGGATTCGTGTCTCTAAGTTATAAATCAAAAGTTACGGACGATTTAGAGCAGACATGTCAAATTGATTGGCCAGTTAGAATGATCATTCTAAACTGATCATTGATGATCATTTAGTAAAAGTTTATAAATGAAGCATAATGCATGGCATCACACATTTTGGGATAGATTGGATTACTTGAATGTTTTTTGTATCTATTCTATCTCAAAATTTGTCACAATATAGAAAATTGAGCTAGCTTAACATGAGCATTGGATTCGTGTCATTCTAAGCTATAAATCAAAACTTAAGGACGATTTAGTGCAGACATGTCAAGTTGATCGCCAAATTAAAAAGATCACTCTAAACTGTTCGTTGATACTCGTTGAGTAGAGGCTTATAAATGAAGCATAATACATGGCATCACGGAGTTTGGGATTGATTGGATAACTTCGATGATTTTTCGCATCTATTTTTGTCTTAAATTTTTTCACCATATAGAAACTTAAACTAGCTTAACGTGGGCATTGGATTTGTGTCATTCAGAGCTCGAAATCGAAAGTTACGAAAAACTTAGTGCATACATGTCAAGTTGATCGGCTAGTTAATATGATCATTTTAAACTGATCATTGGTGATCATTGAGTAAAGGTTACTTTGTCGTATCTATTTTTGCCTCAAAATTTGGCACAATATAGAAAAATCAGCTAGCTTAACGGGGGCATTTGATTCGTGTCATTCTAAGCTATAAATAAAAAGTGACGGACGATTTAGTGCAGACATGATAAAATGATTGGCCAGTTAAAATGATCATTCTAAACTGATCATTGACGATCAATAAATAAGGTTTATAAATCAAGCAGAATCCATGACATCATGCAATTTTGGATATATTGGATAACTTGGACGCTTTTTCGTATCTATTTTGGTTTCAAAATTTGTCACAATATAGAAACTTGAGCTAGCTTATCGTGAGAATTGGATTCGTATCATTCTGAGCTCCAAATCAAAAGTTACGGACAACTTAGTGCAGACATGTCAAGTTGATCGGCAGTTTAATATGATCATTCTAAACTGATCATTGGTGCTCATTAACAAATGGCTTACAAATCAAGCATAATGCATGGCATCAAACATTTTGGGATAGATTGGATTACTTGGATGCTTTTTCGTATTTATTTCTGTCTCAAAATTTGTCACAATATAGAAAATTGAGGTAGCTTAACGTGGGCATTGGATTTATGTCATTTTGAACTATAAATCAAAACTTAAGGACGATTTAGTGCAAACACGTCAAGTTGATCGGCCAGTTAAAATAATCATTCTAAACTGATTATTGATACTTTAGAGGCTTATAAATGAAGCATAATACACAACATCACGGAGATTGGGATAGATCAAGTTGATTTATGTCATTTTGAACTATAAATCAAAACTTAAGGACGATTTAGTGCAAACACGTCAAGTTGATCGGCCAGTTAAAATAATCATTCTAAACTGATTATTGATACTTTAGAGGCTTATAAATGAAGCATAATACACAACATCACGGAGTTTGGGATAGATCTGATAAGTTGGACGCTTTTTCTTATCTATTTCAGTCTCAATTTTTGTCACCATATAGAAACTTGAGCTAGTTTGACGTGGGCATTGGATTCGTGTCTTTCTGAGGGATAAATCAAAAGTTAAGAAAAATTTAGTGCACAAATGTCAAGTTGATTGGCCAGTTAATATGATCATTCTAAACTGGTCATTCGTGCTCATTGAGTAAAGTCTTAGAAATGAAGCATAATGCATGGCATCACGCATTTTGGGATAAAGTGAATTAATTGGATGACTTGTTGTATCTATTTCTGTCTCAAAATTTGTCACAGTATAGAAAATTGAGCTAGCTTAACGTGGGCATTGGATTTGTGTCATTTTGAACTATAAATAAAAACTTAAAGACGACTTAGTGCAAACAAGTCAAGTTGATCGGCCGGTTAAAATAATCATTCTAAACTGATTATTGATACTTTAGAGGGTTATAAATGAAGCATAATACACGACATCATGGATTTTGGCATAGATTTGATAAGTTGGACGCTTTTTCGTATCTATTTCTGTCTCAAATTTTGTCACCATATAGAAACTTGAGCTAGTTTAACGTGGGGATTGGATTCGTGTCATTCCGAGGGATAAATCAAAAGTTAAGAAAAATTTAGTGCAGAGATGTCAAGTTGATTGGCCAGTTAATATGATCATTCTAAACTGATCACTGGTGCTCATTGAGTAAAGTGTTATAAATGAAGCATAATGCATGGCATCACGCATTTTAGGATAGAGTGAATTAATTGGATGATTTGTTGTATCTATTTTTGTCTCAAAATTTGTCATAATATAGAAAATTGAGCTACCTTAACGTGGGCATTGTATTCATGTCATTCTAAGCTATAAATCAAAAGTTACGGCGGTTTAGTGCAGACATGTCAAGTTGATCGACCAACTAAAATGATCGTTTTAAACTGATCATTGATGCTCATTGAGTAAGGCCTTACAAATGAAGAACAATGCATGACATCACGCTGTTTTGAATAGATTGGATTACTTGGACGCCTTGTCGTATCTATTTTTGTCTCAAATTTTTTCCAATATAGAAACTTGAGCTAGCTTAACATGGGCTTTGGATTCGTGTGATTCTGAGCTATAAATCAAAAGATACAAACGATTTTTAGTGCTGACATTTCACTTTCATCGGCCAGTTAATATGATCATTCTAAACTGATGTTTGGTGCTCTTTGAGTAAAGGCATATAAATGAAGCATAATGCATGGCATCACGTAGTTTGAGATAGATTGGATTACATGGATGCTTTGTTGTATCTATTTATGTCTCAAATTTTGTTACAATATATAAAATTGTGCTAGCTTAACGTAGGCTTTCGATTTGTGTCATTCTGAGCGCTAAATCAAAACTTAAAGACGATTTAGTGGGGACATGTCTAGTTGATCGACCAGTTAAAATGATCGTTCTAAACTGATCATTGGTGCTCATTCAGTAAAGGCTTACAAATGAAACATAATGACATCACATAGTTTGGGACATAATTGATTACTTGTATGATTTGTTGTATCTATTTTTGTCTCAAATTTTGTCACAATATAGGAAATTGAGATAGCTTAATGTGGGCATTGGATTCGTGTCATTCGAAGCTGTAAATCAAAAGTTATGGATGATTTAGTACAGACATGTCAAGTTGATCAGCAAGTTAAAATAATCATTCTAAATTGATCATTGATGCCCATTGAGTAAAGGCTTATAAATGAAGAATAATGCCTAGCATCACGCAGTTTCGGAGAGATTGGATTAATTGGACGCTTTGTCGTATCTATTTATGTCTCAAATTTTGTCACAATATAGAAAATTGAGCTAGCTTTACGTGGGCTTTGGATTTGTGTCAACGTGAATTCTAAATCAAAAGTAACGGACGATTTAGTTCGGACATGTCAAGTTGATCGGCCAATTAAAAGATCATTCTTAATTGATTATTGGTGCTGATTGAGTAGAGGCTTATAATTGTAGTATAATGCATGGCATCACGCGGTTCGGGATAGATGGAATAACTTTGACATTGGTGCTCATTGTAGTATAATTTTAGTATCTACTTATATCTCAAATTTTGTCACAATATAGAAACATGAGCTAGCTTAACGTTGGCATTAGATTCGTGTCATTTTGAGATTTAAATCAAAAGCTACGGATGATTTAGTGTGGACATGTCAAGTTCATCAGCCAGTTAATATGATCATTCTAATCTGATCATTGGTGCTCATTGAGTATAGGCTTATAAATGAAGCATAATGCATGGCATTACGCAGTTTGCATGTGACGGATTACTTGGATGCTTTGTCATACCTATTTATGTATCAAATTTTGTCACTATATATGAAATTGAGCTAGCTTAGCGTGGCCATTGGATTCGTGTCATTCTGAGATATAAATCAAAAGTTATAGATGATTTGGTGCAGACATATCAAGTTGACCAACGAGTTAAAATGATCATTCTTAACTGATCGGTGGTGCTCTTTGACTAAAGGCTTATAAATTAAGCATAATACATGGCATCATGCAGTTCGGGATAGATTGGATAACTTGCACGCATTGTCATATCTATTTATGTCTCAATTTTTCACAATATAGAAACTTGAGTTAACTTAACGTGGGCATTGGATTCGTGTCATTGGTTACGGACTATTTTGTGCAGACATGTCAAGCTGGTTGGCCAGTTAAAATTATCATTCTAAACTAATCATTGGTTCTCCTTGAGTAAGGGCTTATAAATGAAGCTTAATGCATTACATTACACAGTTTTGGATAGATTTGATTACTTGGAGCATTTGTCGAAGCCTTTTTAGTATTAAAGTTTATCACAGTATTGAAAATTGATAAAGCGTAATGTGGGAATTGGATTTGTGTCATTCGGAGCTCTAAATCAAAAGTTAAGGATGATTTAGTCTGCACATGTCAACTTGATCGACCGTTAAAGTGATTATTCTAAACTGATAAATGGTGCTCATTGATTAAACGCTTATAAATGAAACATAATGCATGACATCCCGAAGTTTGAGATAGATTGGATTACTTGGACGCTTTGTCGTATCTATTTCTGTCTCAAACTTTTGTCACCACGTGGGCATTGAATTCGTGTCATTCGGAGCTCTAAATCAAAAGTTATAAACGATTTAGTGCTGACATGTCGAGTTGATGGGCAAGTTAAAATGATCATTTTAGACTGAGTATTGGTGGTCATTGAACAAATGCTGATAAATGAATCATAATGCATGGCAACACACAGTTTGGGTTATATTGGATTACTAGGAGGCTTTGTCGTGTCTATTTAAGTCTTAAATTTTGTCACAATATAGAAAATTTAGCTTGCTTAACGTGGCCATTGGATTCGTGTCATTCTGAGATATAAATCAAAAGTTATAGATGATTTGGTGCAGACATATCAAGTTGATCAACGAGTTAAAATGATCATTCTTAACTGATCACTGGTGCTCATTGACTAAAGGCTTATAAATTAAGCATAATGCATGGCATCATGCAGTTCAGGATAGATTGGATAACTTGCACGCATTGTCATATCTATTTGTGTCTCAATTTTGTCACAATATAGAAACTTGAGTTAACTTAACGTGGGCATTGGATTTGTGTCATTGATTATGGACTATTTTGTGGAGACATGTCAAGCTGGTCAGCCAGTTAAAATGATCATTCTAAACTAACCATTGGTTCTGCTTGAGTAAAGGCTTATAAATGAAGCATAATGCATAACATTACACAGTTTTGGATAGATTTGATTACTTGGAGCATTTGTCGGAGCATTTTTAGTATTAAAGTTTATCACAATATTGAAAATTGATCAAGCATAATGTGGGAATTAGATTTGTGTCATTCTGAGCTCTAAACAAAAGTTAAGGATGATTTAGTCCGCACATGTCAACTTGATCGACCAGTTAAAGTGATTATTCTAAACTGATAAATGGTGCTCATTGATTAAAAGCTTATAAATGAAGCATAATGCATGACATCCCAAAGTTCGAGATAGATTGGATTACTTGGACGCTTTGTCGTATCTATTTCTGCCTCAAAATTTTGTCACCACGTGGGCATTGGATTCGTGTCATTCTGAGCTCTAAATCAAAAGTTATAAACGATTTAGTGCTGACATGTCGAGTTGATGGGCAAGTTAAAATGATTATTTTTGACTGAGTATTGGTGGTCATTGAACAAATGCTGATAAATGAATCATAATGCATGGCAACACATAGTTTGGGTTATATTGGATTACTAGGAGGCTTTGTCGTGTCTATTTAAGTCTTAAATGTTGTCACAATATAGAAAATTGAGCCTGCTTAACGTGGGCATTGGAATCGTGTCATTCTAAGCTCTAAATCATAAGGCATTTACGATTTGGTGCGGACATGTCAAGTTGATCGGCTAGTTAAAATGATCATTCCTAATTATTCGTTGGTGCTCATTGGGTAAAGACTTATAAATTATGCATAATGCATGTCATCACGCAGCTCGAGGTAGATTGGATTACATGGATGCTTTGCTTATATAATTCTATGTCAAGTTTTGTCACAATATAGAAAATTCAGCTAGCTTAACGTGGGCATTGAATTCGTGCCATTCTTAACTCTAAATTAAAAGTTACGGATGATATAGCATGGACATGTCAAGTTGATCGACCTGTTAAAATAACCATTCTAAATGAATCATTAGTGCTCATCGAGTAAAGGCTTATAAATGAAGTATAATGCATGGCATCACGTAGTTTTTGAAAGATTGGATTACTTGGACACTTTGTAGTATCTAATTATGTCTCAAATTTTGTCACAGTATAGAAAATTGAGCTAGGTTAACGTGGACATTGGATTCGTGTCACTCTAAGCTCTAAATAAAAAGTTACGGACGATTTAGTGCATACATGACAAGTTGATCGGCGAGTTAAAAAGATCATTCTAAACTTATCATTGGTGCTCCTTGAGTAAAGGCTTATAAATGAAGCATAATGCATGACATTACAAAGTTTTGGATAGATTTGATTACTTGGATAATTTTTCGAAGAAGTTTTTGTATTAAATTTTTCACAATGTTGAAAATTGACCTAACTTAACATGGGCATTGAATTTGTGTTATTCTTATATCTAAATCAAAAGTTACAGACGATTTAGTGCAGACATGTCAAGTTGATCGACCTGTTAAAATGATCATCCTAAACTGATCATTGGTGCTCATCGAGTAAAGTCTTATAAATGAAGTATAATGCATGGCATCACTCATTTTTTGATAGATTGAATTACCGGTATGGTTTGTCGTATCTATTTCTATCTCAAATTTTGTCCCAATGTAGAAAATTGAGCTAGCTTAAGGTGGGCGAATTGGATCCGTGTCATTCTAAGCTATAAATCAAAATTTACAAACGATTTAGTGCAAGTATGTCAAGTTGATCGGCCAGTTAAAATGATCATTCTAAAATGATCATTTGTGCTCATTGAGTAAAACCTTATAAATGAAGCATAATGCATGACATTACGTAGTTTTGGATAGATTTGATTATATGTAGGATTTTCTGAAGCAATATTAGTTTAAAATATTATTACGATATATAAAATTGAGCTAGCTTAACATGGGCATTGGATTGGTGTCATTCTAAGCTCTAAATCAATAGTTACGTACGATTTAGTGCGGATATTTTAAGTTGATTGGCCAGTTAAAATGATCATTCTTAACTGATCTTTGGTGCTCATTGAGTAAAGGCTTATAAATGAATTATAATGCATGGTATCACGAAGTTTGGCATAGATTGGATTACTTGGATAATGTGTCGTATCTGTCTCTGTCTCAAATCTTGTCACAATATAGAAAATTGAGCTAGCATAACCTAGGCATTGGATTCGTGTCATTTTGAGATCTAAATCAAAAGTTACGGAAGATTTAGTGTGGTATGTCAAGTTGATCGGCCAGTTAGTATGATTAGTCTAAACTGAAAAATGGTGCTCATTGAGTAAAGGCTTATAAATGAAGCATAATGCATGGCAATACGAAGTTCGGGATTGATTGGATTACTTGGATGATTTGTCGTATCTATTTCTATCTCAAATTTTGTCACAATGACGTGGGCATTGGATTCGTGTCATTCTGAGCTCTAAATCAAAAGTTACAGATGATTTGGTGCGGACATGTCAAGGTTAACGACGATTTAAAATGATCATTCCTAACTGATCGTTGGTACTCATTTAGTAAAGGTTATAAATGAAGCATAATGCATGGCATCACGAGGTTTGGGATAGATTGGATTACATGGAAAATGTGTCTTATCTAATTCTATCTCAAACTTTGTCACAATATAGAAAATTGAGCTAGATTAACGTGGGCATTGGATTCATGTCATTCTGAGCTCTAAATCAAAAGTTATGGATGATTTAGTGTGGACATATCGAGTTGATCGGCCAGTTAATATGATTATTCTAAACTTACAAATGGTGATCATTGAGTAAAAGCTTATAAATGAAGCATATTGCATGGCATCAGACAGTTCGGGATATATTGGATTACTTGTACGCTTTGTCGTATCTATTGTTGTCTCAAATCTAGTCACAATATAGAAAACTGAACTAGCTTAACGTGGGCTTTGGATTCGTGTCATTCTGAGCCCTACATCAAAAGTTACAGACGATTTAGTGCACACGATTTAGTGCACACATGTCAATGGTTATCATTGAGTAAAGGCTTATAAATAACGCATAATGCATGGCATCATAAAGTTTGGGATATATTGGATTTTTTGGACGCTTTGTTGTATATATTTCTGCCTAAAATTTTGTCACATTATAGGAAATTGAGCTAGCTTGACGTGGGCATTGGATTTAAGTCATTCTGAGCTCGAAATCAAAACTTATGGACGATTTAGTGCGGACATGTCAAATTGATTGGCCAATTAAAATGATCATTCTAAACTAATCGTTGGTGCTCATTGAGTAAAGGCTTATAAATGAAGCATAATTCATGGCGTCACGCAGTTTGGGATGGATTTGATTACTTGGATGCTTTGTCGTATCTATTTCTCTCTCCAATTTTGTGACAATATAGAAAATTGAGCTAGCTTAACCTGGGCATTGGATTCGTGTCATTATGAGCTCTAAATCAAATGTTAGAGACAATTTAATGCGGACATGGGAAGTTGATCGGCCTGTTAAAATGATCACTCTAACCTGATCATCGGCGCTCATTGAGCAAAGGCTTATAAATAAAGAATAATGCATCGTATCACGCTGTTTTGAATAGATTGGATTACACAATTTGTCGTATCTATTTTTGTCTCAAATCTAGTCACAATATAGAAATTTGAGCTATCTTAACATGGGCACTGGATTCGTGTCATTTTGAGCTCGAAATCAAAAGTTATAGACCATTTATTGTACACATGTCAAGTTGATCGAGCTGTTAAAATGATCATTCTAAACAGATCATTGATGCTCATTGAGTAAAGGCATATAAGTGAAGCATAATGCATGGTGTCACGCAATTTTGTATAGATTTGATTACTTGGATTTTTTGTCGAAGCAATTTTAGTTTTAAATTTTATTACAAGATAGAAAATTAAGCTAGCTTAACGTGGGCATTGGATTCGTGTCATTCTGAGCTCTAAATCAAAAGTTATAGACCATTTAGTGCGGACATGTAAAGTTGATCAGCCTGTTCAAATGATCATTCTAAACTAACCATCGGTGCTCATTGAGCAAAGGCTTATAAATGAAGTATAATGCATCGCATCACGCTGTTTTGAATAGATTGGATTAATTGGACACTTAACGTGGACATTGGATTCGTGTCATTCAGAGCTCTAAATCAAAAGTTACACATAGTGTGAACATGTCAAGTTGATCGGTCAGTTAAAATGATCATTCTAAACAGATCGTTTATGCTCATTGAGTAAAGGCTTATAAATGAAGCATAATGCATGACATTACACATTTTTGGATATAATTGATTACTTGGAGGATTTTTTGAAGCAGTTTCAGTCTTAAATTTTATCATGGTACAGAAAATAAAGCTAGCTTAACGTGGGCATTGGATCCATGTCATTCTGAGCTCTAAATGAAAAGTTATATACGATTTAGTGCGGACATGTTAAGTTGATGAGCCCGTTAAAATGATCATTCTAAGCTGGTCATTGGTGCTCATTGAGCAAAGGCAAATAAATGAAGTATATTGCATCGCATCACGCTATTTTGAATAGATGGGATTACTTGGACGCTTTGTCGTATCTATTTCTTTATCAAATTTTGTCACAATGTAGAAAATTGAGCTATCTTAATGTGGGCAAATTGGATCCGTGTCTTTCTAAGCTATAAATCAAAATTTATGAACGATTTAGTGCAAACATGTCAAGTTGATTGGCTAGTTAAAATGATCATTCTAAACGGATCATTTGTGCTCATTGAGTAAAGGCTTATAAATGAAGTATAATGCATGACATTACGCAGTTTTGGATACATTTGATTACATGTAGGATTTTCCGAAGAAATTTTAATTTTAAATACTATTACAATATATAAAATTGAGCTAGGTTAACTGTGGGAATTGTATTCGTGTCATTCGGAGCTCTAAAACAATACTTACGTACGATTTACTGCAGACATGTCAAGTTGATCGGGCAGTTAAAATGATCATTCGTAACTGATCGTTGGTGCTCATTGAGTAAAGGCTTAAAAATGAAGCATAGTGCATGGCATCACACAGTTTAGCATGGATTGGATTACTTGGACGATGTGTGGTATCAATTTCTATCTCAAATTTTGTCACAATATAGAAAATTGAGCTAGCATAACCTAGGCATTGGATTCGTGTCATTCCGAGCTCTAAATCAAAAGTTATGGAAGATTTAGTGCAAGATGTCAAGTTGATCGGCCAGTTAATATGATTATTCTAAACTGATAAATGGTGCTCATTGAGTAAAGCCTTATAAATGAAGGTTAATGCATGGCAATACGAAGTTTGGGATTGATTGGATTACTTGGACGCTTTGTCATATCTATTGCTATCTCAAATTTTGTCACCATGACGTGGGCATTGGATACGTGTCATTCTGTGCTCTAAATCAAAAGTTACGGACGATTTGGTGCGGACATGTCAATTTTATCGACCATTTAAAATTATCATTCCTAACTGATCATTGGTACCCATTGAGTAAAGGCTTATAAATAAAGCATAATGCATGGCATCACACAGTTCGGGATTGATTGGATTACTTTGGACAATGTGTCATATCTAATTCTATCTCAAACTTTGTCACAATATAGAAAATTGAGCTAGCTTAACGTGGGCATCGGATTCGTCTTTCTGAGCTCTAAATCAAAAGTTATAGATGATTTAGTGTGCACATATACAAGTTGATCGGGCAGCTAATATGATTATTCTAAACTTACAAATGGTGCTCATTGAGTAAAAGCTTATAAATGAAGCATAATGCATGGCATCAGACAGTTCGGGATATATTGGATTACTTGTACGCTTTGTCATATCTATTGCTGTCTCAAATCTAGTCACAATATAGAATATTGAACTAGATTTAGTGCACACATGTCAAGTTGATCGGCGAGTTAATATGATTATTCTAGACTGATAAATGGTGATCATTGAGTAAAGGCTTATAGATAAAGCATAATGCATGGAATCACCAAGTTCGGGTTATATTGGATTACTTGGACGCTTTGTCGTATCTATTTCGGCCAAACATTTTGTCACATTATAGAAAATTGAGCTAGCTTAACGTGGGCATTGGATTTGTGTCATTCTGAGCTTGAAATCAAAAGTTACGGACAATTTAGTGCGGACATGTCAAGGTCATCGGCCAATTAAAATGATCATTCTAAACTAATCGTTGGTGCTCATTGAGTAAAGGCTTATAAACGAAGCATAATGCATGGCGTTACGCAGTTTGGGATGGATTGGATTACTTGGATGCCTTGTCGTATCTATTTCTATCTCAAATTCTGTCACAATATAGAAAATTGAGCTATATTAACGTGGGCATTGGATTAGTGTCATTATGAGCTCTAAATCAAAAGTTTGAGAGGATATAATGCAAACATGGGAACTTGATCGGCATGTTAAAATGATCACTCTAACCTGATCATTGGTGCTCATTGAGTAAAAGGCTTATAAATGAAGCATAATGCATGGCATCATGCAGTTTGGGATAGATCGGATTAGACGATTTGTCGTATCTATTTTTGTCTCAAATCTAGTCACAATATAGAAATTTGAGCTATCTTAACATGGGCACTGGATTCGTGTCATTTTGAGCTCTAAATCAAAAGTTATAGACCATTTATTGTACACATGTCAAGTTGATCGAGCAGTTAAAATGACCATTCTAAACAGATCATTGATGCTCATTGAGTAAAGGCATATAAATAAAGCATAATGCATGGTGGCACGCAATTTTGTATAGATTTGATTTGTTGGAGTTTTTGTCGAAGCAATTTTAGTTTTAAATTTTATTACAAGATAGAAAATTGAGCTAGCTTAACGTGGACATTGGATTCGTATCATTATGAGCTCTAAATCACAAGTTATAGACCATTTAGTGCGGACATGTTAAGTTGATCAGCCTGTTTAAATGATCATTCTAAACTGATCATCGGTGCTCATTGAGGAAATGCTTATCAATGAAGTATAATGCATCGCATCACGCTGTTTTGAATAGATTGGATTACTTGGACTCTTAACGTGAACACTGGATTCGTGTCATTCTGAGCTCTTAATCAAAAGTTACACATAGTGCGGAAATGTCAAGGTTATTGGTCAGTTAAAATGATCATTCTAAACAGATCGTTTGTGCTCATTGAGTAAAGGCTTATAAATGAAGCATAATGCATGGCATTACACAGTTTTGGATATAATTGATTACTTGGAGGATTTTTTGAAGCAGTTTCAATCTTAAATTTTATCATGATATAGAAAATAACGCTAGCTTAACGTGGGCATTGGATTCATGTCATTTTGAGCTCTAAATGAAAAGTTATAGACGATTTAGTGTGGGCATGTTAAGTTGATGAGCCTGTTAAAATGATCATTCTAAGTTGATCATTGGTGCTCGTTGAGTAAAGGCTTATTAGTGAAGCATAATGCATGGCATCACGCAGTTTGGCATATATTGGATTACTTGGACGATGTGATGTATCTATTTCTGTCTCAAATTTTGTCACAATCTAGGCATTGGATTCTTGTCATTCGGAGCTCTAAATCAAAAGTTACGGAATATTTAGTGCGGGATGTCAAGTTGATCGGCCAGTTAATATGATTATTCTAAACGTAGATTTGGATAGATTAGATTACTTGGACGCTTTGTCATATCTTTTTCTATCTCAAGTTTTGTCACAATATAGAAATAGGAGCTAGCTTAACGTGGGCATTGGATTCTTGTCATTTTAACATGGCCAGATAAAATGATCATTCTAAAATGATCATCGAATGCATGACATTACCCAGTTTTTGATAGATTTGATTATTTGGCGGATTTGTCGAAGCAATTTTAGTCTTAAATTTTATCACAATATAAAAATATGAGTTAGCTTAACGTGGGGAATTGGATTTGTGTCATTCTGAACTCTGAATCCAAATTTTTAGACGATTTAGTTCGGACATGTCAAGTTGATTGGCTAGTTAATATGATCATTCTAAACTGGTCATTGGTGCTCACTGAGTAAAGGCTTATAAATGAAGCATAATGCATGGCATCACGAAGTTTAGGATAGATTGGATTACTTGAATGGATTGTCGTATCTATTTATGTCTTAAATTTAATCACAATGTAGAAAATTGAGCTATATTAATGTGGGCATTGGATTCATATCATTATGAGCTCTAAATAAAAAGTTATAGACAATTTAGTTTGATCATGTCAAGTTTATCGGCTTGTTAATATGATCATTCTAAACTAATCATTGGTATTTAGTAAAGTCTTATAAATGAAGCATAATGCATAGCACCACACAGTTTTTGATAGATTGGATTACTTAGACTCTTTGTAATATCTATTTTGTCTCAAATTTTATCACAATATAGAAAATTGAGCTAGCTTAACGTGGGCATTGGTTTCGTATCACAATTTAGTGCGGACATGCCAAGTTGATTGGCAAGTTAAAATGATCATTCTAAACAGAGCATTGGTGCTCAATGACTAAAGGCTTATAAATAAAGCATAATACATGGCATCACGTAGATTTGGATTTATTGGATTACTTGGACGTTTTGTCGTATCTATTTCTATCTCAAATATTGTCACAATATAGAAAATTGAGCTAGCTTAAGGTGAGCAATGGATTCGAGTCATTCTGAGCTCTAAGTCAACAGTTACAGACGATTTAATGCGGACATACCAAATTCATCGGGAAGTTAAAATGATCACAATAAACTGATCATTGGTGCTCATTGAGTAAAGGGTTATAAATGAAGCATAATACATGGCATCACGTAGATTTGGATAGATTGTATAACATGTATGCTTTGTCGTATTGAGTTCGGTCTCAAATATTTTCACAATATAGAAAATTGAGCTAACTTAATGTGGGCGTTGTATTCGTGTCATTCTGAGCTCTAGATTAAAAGTTACGGACGATTTAGTGCGGACATGTCAAGTTGATCGGCAAATTAAAATGATCATTATAAACTAAGCATTGGTGCTCATTGCGTAAAGACTTATAAATGAAGCATAATGTATCTATTTTTGTCTCAAATATTGTCACAATATAGAAAATTGAGCTAGCTAAACGTGGGCGTTGGGTTCGTGTCATTCTGAGCTCTAAATAAAAAGTTACTGACGATTTAGTGCGGACATATCAAGTTGACAGGCAAGTTAAAATGATCATTCTAAACAGAGCATTGGTTCTCATTGAGTAAAGGATTATAAATGAAGCATAATACATGGCATCACATAGATTTGGATTGACTGGATTACTTGTATGCTTTGTCGTATCTATTTCTGTTTCAAATATTGTCACAATATAGAAAATAGAGCTAGCTTAAGATGGGCATTGGATTCGAGTCATTCCGAGCTCAGAATCAAAAGTTACGGACGATTTAGTGCGGACATGCCAAGTTGATCGGGAAGTTAAAATGATCATTCTAAACTGAGCATTGGTGCTCATTGAGTAAAGGATTATAAATGAAGCATAATGCATGGCATCACGCAGTTTTGGATATATTGGATTACTTGTACGCTTTGTCGTATCTATTTTTGTCTCAAATAATTTTCAAAATATAGAAAATTTAGCTAGCTTAACGTTGGCATTAGATTCCTGTCATTCTGAGCTCTAAATCTAAAGTTACGGACGATTTAGTGCGGAAATACCAAGTTGATCGGGAAGTTAAAATGATGATTCTAAGCTGAGCATTGGTGCTCATTGAGTAAAGGCTTAGAAATGAAGCATAATACATGGCATCACGTAGATTTGGATAGATTGCATTACTTGGACGCTTTGTCGTATCTATTTTGGTCTCAAATATTGTCACAATATAGAAAATTGAGCTAGCTTAACGTGGGCATTGGATTCGAGTCATTTTGATCTCTAAATCAAAAGTTACGTACGATTTATTGCGGACATGCCTAGTTGATCGGCAAGTTAGAATGATAATTCTAAACTTAGGACTGGTGCTCATTGAGTAAAGGCTTATAAATGAAGCATAATGCATGGTATCACACTGTTTTGGATAGATTGGATTTCTTGTATGCTTTGTCGCTTTTATTTTTGTCTCAAATATTCTCAAAATATAGAAAATTTAGCTAGCTTAACGTTGGCATTGGATTCATGTCATTTTGAGCTCTAAATAAAAAGTTAAAGACGATGTAATGCTGACAAGTCAAGTTTATCGACAAGTTAAAATGATCATTCTGAACTGATCATTGGTGCTCATATAGCAAAGGCTTATAAATGAAGCATAATGCATGGCATCATGCAGTTTTGGATAGTTTGGATTAGTTGGACGCTTTGTCGTATCTCATTATGTCTAAAATATTGTCCCAATATAGAATATTGAGGTAGCTTAACGTGGGCGTTGGATTCGTGTCATTTTGAGCTCCAAATCAAAAGTTACTGACGATTTAGTGCGGATATGTCAAGTTGATCGGCAAGTTAAAATGATCATTGTAAATTGAGCATTAGTGCTCATTGAGTAAAGGATTATAAATGAAGCATAATATATGGCATCACGTAGGTTTGGATTGATTGGATTAATTGGATTCTCTGTCGTATCTATTTCTGTCTCAAATATTGACACAATATTGGAAATTGGGCTAGCTTAAGGAGGGCATTGGATTCGAGTCATTCCGAGCTCTAAATCAAAAGCTATGGACGATTTAGTGCGGACATACCAAGTTGATCGGGAAGTTAAACTGATGATTCTAGACTGAGCATTGGTGCTTATTGAGTAAAAGCTTATAAATGAAACATAATACATGGCATCACATAGATTTGGATAGATTGGATTACTTGTACGCTGTGTCGTATCGATTTCTGTCTCAAATATTGTCACAATATAGAAAATTGAGCTAGCTTAACGTGGCTGTTGGATTCGTGTCATTCAGAGCTCTAAATCAAAAGTTACTAACGATTTAGTGCGGAAATTTCAAGTTGATCGGCTATTTAAAAGGATCATTATAAATTGAGCATTGGTGCTCATTGAGTAAAGGCTTATAAATGAAGCATAATATATTGCATCACCTAGATTTGGATAGATTGGATTACTTGGACGCTTTGTCATATCTATTTCTGTCTCAAATAATGTCACAATTAGAAAATTGAGCTACCTTATCGTGGGCTTTGGATTCAAGTCATTCCGAGCTCTAAATCAAAAGGTACGGAGAATTTAGTGCAGAAATACCAAGTTGATTGGGAAGTTAAAATGATCATTCTAAACTCAGCATTGGTGCTCATTGAGTAAAGGCTTATAAATGAAGCATAATACATGGCATCACGTAGATTTGGATAGATTGGATTACTTGTACGCTTTGTCGTATCGATTTCTTTCTCAAATATTGTCACAATATAGAAAATTGAGCTAGCTTAATGTGGGCGTTGGATTCATGTCATTCTGAGCTCTAAATCAGAAGTTAAAGACGATTTAGTGCGGACATGTCAAGTTGATTGGCAAATTAAAATGATCATTATAAACTGAGCGTTGGTGCTCATTGATTAAAGACTTATAAATGAAGCATAATGCATGGCATCAAACAGTTTTGGATAGATTGGATTAGTTGGACGATTTGTCGTATCTATTTCTGTCTCAAATATTGTCACAATATAGAAAATTGAGCTAGCTTAACGTGGGCATTGGGTTCGTGTCATTCTGAGCTCTAAATCAAAAGTTAGGGACGATTTAGTGCGGACATGTCAAGTTGATCGGCAAGTTAAAATGATCATTCTACACTGAGAATTGGTTTTCATTGAGTAAAGGCTTCTAAATGAAGAATAATACATGGCATCACGTAGATTTGGATTGATTGGATTACTTGGACACTTTGTCGTATCTATTTCTGTCTCAAATATTATCACAATATAGAAAATTGAGGTAGCTTAAGATGGGCATTGGATTCGAGTCATTCCGAGCTCTAAATCAAAAGTTACGGCCGATTTAGTGCGGACATGCCAAGTTGATCGGGAAGTTAAAATGATCATTCTAAACTGTGCTTTGGTGCTCATTGAGTAAAGGCTTATAATGAAGCATATTGAATGGCATCACGCAGTTTTGGATAGATTGGATTACTTGTACGCTTTGTCGTATCTATTTTTCTCTCAAATAATTTTCACAATATAGAAAAATTGAGCTAGCTTAACTTTGGCATTGGATTCCTGTCATTCTGAGCTCTGAATCAAAAGCTACGTACGATTTAGTGGGGACATGTGAAGTTGATCGGCAAATTAAAATGATCATTATAAGTTGAGCATTTGTGCTCATTGAGTAAAGGCTTATAAATGAAGCATAATACATGGCGACACCTACATTTGGATAGATTGGATTACTTGGACGCTTTATCATATCTATTTCTATCTCAAATAATGTCACAATATAGAAAATTGAGCTACCTTAGTGTGGGCATTGGAGTCGAGTCATTCCGAGCTCAATCAAAAGTTACGGACGATTTAGTGCGGACATACCATGTTGATTGGGAAGTTAAAATGATTATTCTAAACTGAGCATTGGTGCTCATTGAGTAAAGGCTTATAAATGAAGCATAATACATGGCATCACGTAGATTTGGATAGATTGGATTACTTGGACGCTTTGTCATATCTATCTCTATATCAAGTTTTGTCACAATATAGAAATACGAGCTAGCTTAATGTTGACATTGGATTCTTGTCATGTTAACAAGGCCAGTTAAAATGATCATCGAATGCATGACATTACCCAGTTTTTGATAGATTTTATTATTTGGCGGATTTGTCGAAGCAATTTTAGTCTTAAATTTTATCACAATATAAAAATATGAGTTAGCTTAACGTGGGGAATTGGATTTGTGTCATTCTGAACTCTAAATCGAAATTTTTAGACGATTTAGTTCGGACATGTCAAGTTGATTGGCTAGTTAATATGATCATTCTAAACTGGTCATTGGTGCTCACTGAGTAAAGGCTTATAAATGAAGCATAATGCATGGCATCACAAAGTTTAGGATAGATTGGATTACTTGAATGCATTGTTGTATCTATTTATGTCTTAAATTTAATCACAATGTCGAAAATTGAGCTATATTAATGTGGGCATTGGATTCGTATCATTATGAGCTCTAAATAAAAAGTTATAGAAAATTTAGTTTATCGGCTTGTTTATCGGCTTGTTCAGAATATAGAAAATTTAGCTAGCTTAACGTTGACATTAGTTTCCTGTCATTCTGAGCTCTAAATCTATAGTTACGGACGATTTAGCAGAAATACCAAGTTGATCGGGAAGTTAAAATGATGATTCTAAGCTGAGCATTGGTGCTCATTGAGTAAAGGTTAGAAATGAAGCATAATACATGGCATCACGTAGATTTGGATAGATTGCATTACTTGGACGCTTTGTCGTATCTATTTTGGTCTCGAATATTGTCACAATATAGAAAATTGAGCTAGCTTAACGTGGGCATTGGATTCGAGTCATTCTGATCTCTAAATCAAAAGTTACGTACGATTTATTGCGGACATGCCAAGTTGATCGGCAAGTTAGAATGATCATTCTAAACTTAGCACTGGTGCTCGTTGAGTAAAGGCTTATAAATGAAGCATAATGCATGTCATCACGCTGTTTTGGATAGATTGGATTTCTTGTATGCTTTGTCGCTTCTATTTTTGTCTCAAATATTCTCAAAATATAGAAACTTCAGCTAGCTTAATGTTGGCATTGGATTCATGTCATTTTGAGCTCTAAATAAAAAGTTAAAGACGATGTAATGCTGACAAGTCAAGGTGATCGACAAGTTAAAATGATCATTCTAAACTAATCAGTGGTGCTCATATAGCAAAGGCTTATAAATGAAGAATAATGCATGGCATCATGCAGTTTTGGATAGTTTGGATTAGTTGGACGCTTTGTCGTATCTCATTCTGTCTCAAATATTGTCCCAATATAGAATATTGAGGTAGCTTAACGTGGGTGTTGGATTCGTGTCATTTTGAGCTCCAAATCAAAAGTTACTGACGATTTAGTGTGGATATGTCAAGTTGATCGGCAAGTTAAACTGATCATTGTAAATTGAGCATTAGTGCTCATTGATTGAAGGATTATAAATGAAGCATAATATATGGCATCACGTAGGTTTGGATTGATTGGATTAATTGGACGCTCTGTCGTATCTATTTCTGTCTCAAATATTGTCACAATATTGAAAATTGAGCTAGCTTAAGGAGGGCATTGGATTCGAGTCATTCCGAGCTCTAAATCAAAAGTTACGGACGATTTAATGCGGACATACCAAGTTGATCGGGAAGTTAAACTGATGATTCTAAACTGAGCATTGGTGCTTATTGAGTAAAGGCTTATAAATGAAGCATAATACATGGCATCACATAGATTTGGATAGATTGGATTACTTGTACGCATTGTCGTATCGATTTCTGTCTTAAATATTGTCACAATATAGAAAATTGAGCTAGCTTAGCGTGGCTGTTGGATTCGTGTCATTCAGAGCTCTAAATCAAAAGTTACAGAAGATTTAGTGCGGAAATGTCAAGTTGTTCGCAAATTAAAATGATCATTATAAATTGAGCATTGGTGCTCATTGAGTAAAGGCAATAAATGAAGCATAATACATGGCATCACCTAGATTTGGATAGATTGGATTACTTGGACCCTTTGTCATATCTATTTCTGTCTCAAATAACGTCACAATATAGAAAATTGAGCTACCTTAACGTGGGCATTGGGTTCGTGTCATTCTGAGCTCTAAATCAAAAGCTATGGACGATTTAGTGCGGACATATCAAGTTGATCGGCAAGTTAAAATGATCATTCTACACTGAGAATTGGTTTTCATTGAGTAAAGGCTTCTAAATGAAGAATAATACATGGTATCACGTAGATTTGGATTGATTGGATTACTTGGACACTTTGTTGTATCTATTTCTGTCTAAAATATTATCACAATATAGAAAATTGAGGTAGCTTAAGATGGGCAATGGATTCGAGTCATTCCGAGCTCTAAATCAAAAGTTACGGCCGATTTAGTGTGGACATGCCAAGTTGATCGGGAAGTTAAAACGATCATTCTAAACTGAGCTTTGGTGCTCATTGAGTAAAGGCTTATAATGAAGCATATTGAATGGCATCACGCAGTTTTGGATAGATTGGATTACTTGTACACTTTGTTGTATCTATTTTTGTCTCAAATAATTTTCACAATATAGAAAATTGAGCTAGCTTAACGTTGGCATTGGATTCCTGTAATTCTGAGCTCTGAATCAAAAGCTACGTACGATTTAGTGGGGAAATGTGAAGTTGATGGACAAATTAAAATGATCATTACAAGTTGAGCATTTGTGCTCATTGAGTAAAGGCTTATAAATGAAGCATAATACATGGAAACACCTAGATTTGGATAGATTGGATTACTTGGACGCTTTATCATATCTATTTCTGTCTCAAATAATGTCACAATATTGAAAATTGAGCTACCTTAACATGGGCATTGGAGTCGAGTCATTCCAAACTCAATCAAAAGTTATGGACGATTTAGTGCGGACAAAAAAAGTTGATTGGGAAGTTAAAATGATTATTCTAAACTGAGCATTGGTGCTCATTGAGTAAAGGCTTATAAATGAAGCATAATACATGGCATCACATAGATTTGGATAGATTGGATTACTTGTATGCTTTGTCGTATCGATTTCTGTCTCAAATATTGTCACAATATAGAAAATTGAGCTAGCTTTACGTGGGCATTGGATTCATGTCATTCTGAGCTCTAAATCAGAAGTTATGGACGATTTAGTGCGGACGATTTAGTGCAGACATGTCAAGTTGATTGGCAAATTAAAATGATCAATATAGACTGAGCATTGGTGCTCATTGATTAAAGACTTATAAATGAAGCATAATGCATGGCATCAAACAGTTTTGGATATATTGGATTACTTGGACGATTTGTCGTATCTATTTCTATTTCAAATATTGTCACAATATAGAAAATTGAGCTATCTTAACGTGGGCGTTGGGTTCGTGTCATTCTGAGCTCTAAATCAAAAGTTAGGGACGATTTAGTGCGGACATGTCAAGTTAATCGGCAAGTTAAAATGATCATTCTACACTGAGAATTGGTTGTCATTGAGTAAAGGCTTATAAATGAAGAATAATACATGGCATCACGTAGATTTGGATTGATTGGATTACTTGGAAGCTTTGTCGTATAAATTTCTGTCTCAAATATTATCACAATATAGAAAATTGAGGTAGCTTAAGATGGGCATTGGATTCGAGTCATTCCGAGCTCTAAATCAAAAGTTACGGCCGATTTAGTACGGACGTGCCAAGTTGATCGAAATGATCATTCTAAACTGAGCTTTGGTGCTCATTGAGTAAAGGCTTATAATGAAGCATAATGAATGGCATCACGCAGTTTTGGATAGATTGGATTACTTGTACGCTTTGTCGTATCTATTCTTGTCTCATATAATTTTCACAATATAGAAAATTGAGCTAGCTTAACGTTGGCATTGGATTCCTGTCATTCTGAGCTCTGAATCAAAAGTTACGTACGATTTAGTGCAGACATGTCAAGTTGATCGGCAAGTTAAAATGATCATTATAAATTGAGCATTTGTGCTCATTGAGTAAAAGCATAGAAATGAAGCATAATACATGGCATCACATAGATTTGGATAGATTCCATTACTTGGACGCTTTGTCATATCTATTTCTGTCTCAAATATTGTCACAATATAGAAAATTGAGCTAGCTTAACGTGGGCATTGGATTCGAGTCATTCTGAGCTCTAAATCAAAAGTTACGTACGATTTATTGCAGACATGCCAAGTTGATTGGCAAGTTGAAATGATCATTCTAAACTGAGCACTAAGGCCCATCAAGTAAAGGCTTATAAATGAAGCATAATGCATGGCATCACGCTGTTTTTCATAGATTGGATTTCTTGTATGCTTTGTCGCTTTTATTTTTGTCTCAAATATTCTAAAAATATCGAAAATTGAGCTAGCTTAACGTTTGCATTGGATTCATGTCATTTTGAGCTTGAAAAAAAAAGTTATAGACGATGTAATGCTGACAAGTCAAGATTATCGACAAGTTAAAATGATAATTCTAAACTGATCATTGGTGCTCATATAGTAAAGGCTTATAAATGAAGCATAATGCATGGTATCATGCAGTTTTGGATTGTTTGGATTAGTTGGACGCTGTGTCGTATCTCATTCTGTCTCAAATATTGTCCCAATATAGAATATTCAGCTAGTTTAACGTGGGCATTGGATTCGTATCATTTTGAGCTCTAAATCAAAAGTTACGGAAGATTTAGTGCGGACATACCAACTTGATCGGCAAATTGAAATGATCATTCTAAATTTAGAATAAGTGCTCATTGAGTAAAGGCTTATAAATGAAGCATAATACATGGCATCACATAGATTTGGATAGATTGGATTACTTGTACGCTTTGTCGTATCGATTTCTGTCTCAAATATTTTCACAATATAGAAAATTGAGCTAGCTTAACGTGGTTGTTGGATTCGTGTCATTCAGAGCTCTAAATCAAAAGTTACAGACGATTTAGTGCGGAAATGTCAAGTTGATCGGCAAATTAAAATGATCATTATAAACTGACAATTGGTGCTCATTGCGTATAGACTTATAAAGGAAGCATAATGCATGGCATCAAGCAGTTTTGGATAGACTGGATTACTTGGACGCTTTGTTGTATCTATTTCTGTCTCAAATATTGTCACAATATAGAAAATTGAGCTAGCTAAACGTGGGTGTTGGGTTCGTGTCATTCTGAGCTCTAAATAAAAGTTACGGACGATATAGTGCGGACATGTCAAGTTGATCGGCAAGTTAAAATGATCATTCTAAACTGAGCGTTGCTTTTCATTGAGTAAAGGATTATAAATGAAGCATAATACATGGCATCACGTAGATTTGGATTGATTGGATTACTTGTATGCTTTGTCGTATCTATTTCTGTTTCAAATATTGTCACAATATAGAAAATTGAGCTAGCTTAAGATGGGCATTGGATTCGACTCATTCCGAGCTCAGAATCAAAAGTTACAGACGATTTAGTGCGGACATGCCAAGTTGATCACGAAGTTAAAATGATCATTCTAAACTGAGCATTGGTGCTCATTGAGTAAAGGCTTATAAATGAAGCATAATGCATGGCATCACACAGTTTTGGATATATTTGATTACTTGTACGTTTTGTCGTATCTATTTCTGTCTCAAATAATTTTCACAATATAGAAAATTTAGCTAGCTTAACATTGGCACTGGATTCCTGCTATTCTGATCTCTAAATCAAAAGTTACGCACGATTTATTGCGGACATGCCAAGTTGATCGGCAAGTTAGAATGATTATTCTAAACTGAGCACTGGTGCTCATTGAGTAAAGGTTTATAAATGAAGCATAATGCATGGCATCATGCTGTTTTGGATAGATTGGATTTCCTGTATGCTTCGTCACTTCTATTTTTGTCTCAAATATTCTCAAAATATAGAAAATTGAGCTAGCTTAACGTTGGCATTCGATTCATGTCATTTTGAGCTCTAAATAAAAAGTTACAGACGATGTAATGCTGACAAGTCAAGTTGATCGACGAGTTAAAATGATCATTCTAAACTGATCATTGGTACTCATATACCAAAGGCTTATAAATGAAGCCTAATGCAGTTTTGGATAGTTTGGATTAGTTGGACGCTTTGTCGTATCTCATTCTTTCTCAAATATTGTCCCAATATAGAATACTGAGGTAGCTTAACGTGGGCGTTGGATTCGTGTCATTTTGAGCTCTAAATCAAAAGTTACTGACGATTTAGTGCGGATATGTCAAGTTTATCGGCAAGTTAAAATGATCATTGTAAATTGAGCATTAGTGCTCATTGAGTAAAGGATTATAAATGAAGCATAATATATGGCATAACATAGGTTTGGATTAATTGGATTAATTGGACGCTCTGTCGTATCTTTTTTTGTCTCAAATATTGTCACAATATTGAAAATTGAGCTAGCTTAAGTAGGGCAGTGGATTCGAGTCATTCCGAGCTCTAAATCAAAAGTTATGGACGATTTAGTGCGGACCTACCAAGTTGATTGGCAAGTTAAACTGATGATTCTAAACTGAGCATTGGTGCTTATTGAGTAAAGGCTTATAAATGAAGCAAAATACATGGCATCACATAGATTTGGATAGATTGGATTAGTTGTACGCTTTGTCGTATCGATTTTTGTCTCAATATTGTCAAAATATAGAAAATTGAGCTAGCTTAATGTGGCTGTTGGATTCATGTCATTAAGAGCTCTAAATCAAAACTTACAGACGATTTAGTTCGGAAATGTCAAGTTGATCGGCAAATTAAAATGATCATTATCAATTGAGCATCGGTGCTGATTGAGTAAAGGCTTATAAATGAAGTAATACATGGCATCACCTAGATTTGGATATATTGGATTACTTGGACGCTTTGTCATATCTATTTCTGTCTAAAATAATGTCACAATATAGAAAATTGAGCTACCGTAACGTGGGCATTGGATTCGAGTCATTCCGAGCTCTAAATCAAAAGTTACTAACGATTTAGTGCGGACATACCAAGTTGATTGGGAAGTTAAAATGATCATTCTAAAATGAGCATTCGTGCTCATTGAGTAAAGGCTTATAAATGAAGCATAATACATGGCATCACGTAGATTTGGATAGATTGGATTACCTGTACGCTTTGTCATATCGATTTCTGTCTCAAATATTGTCACAATATAGAAAATTGAGCTAGCTTAACGTAGGCGTTCGATTCATGTCATTCTGAGCTCTAAATCAGAAGTTACAGACGATTTAGTGCGGACATGTCAAGATGATTGGCAAATTAAAATGATGATTATAAACTAAGCATTGGTGCTCATTGATTAAAGACTGATAAATGAAGCATAATGCATGGCATCACACAGTTTTAGATAGATTGGATTACTTGGACGATTTGTCGTATCTATTTCTGTCTCAAATATTGTCACAATATAGAAAATTGAGCTAGCTTAACGTGGGCGTTAGGGTCGTGTCATTCTAAGCTCTAAATCAAAAGTTAGGTGCGATTTAGTGCGGACATGTCAAGTTGATCGGCAAGTTAAAATGATAATTCTACACTGAGAATTGGTTGTCATTGAGTAAAGGCTTATAAATGAAGAATAATACATGGCATCACGTAGATTTGGATTGATTGGATTACTTGGACACTTTGTCGTATCTATTTCTGTCTCAAATATTATCACAATATAGAAAATTGAGGTAGCTTAAGATGGGCATTGGATTCTAATCATTCCGAGCTCTAAATCGGAAGTTACGGCCGATTTAGTACGGACATGCCAAGTTGATCGGGAAGTTAAAATTATCATTTTAAACTGAGCTTTTGTGCTCATTGAGTAAAGGCTTATAATGAAGCATAATGAATGGCATCACACAGTTTTTCATAGATTGGATTACTTTAACGCTTTGTCGTATCTATTTTTGTCTCAAATCATTTTCACAATATAGAAAATTGAGCTAGCTTAACGTTGGCATTGGATTCCTGTCATTTTGAGCTCTGAATCAAAAGTTACGTACGATTTAGTGCGGACATGTCAAGTTGATCGGCAAATTAAAATGATCATTATAAATTGAGCATTTGTGCTCATTGAGTAAAGGCTTAGAAACGAAGCATAATACATGGCATCACGTAGATTTGGATAGTTTGCATTACTTGGATGCTTTGTCGTATCTATTTTGGTCTCAAATATTGTCACAATATAGAAAATTGAGCTAGCTTAACGTGGGCATTGTATTCGAGTCATTCTGAGCTCTAAATCAAAAGTTACGTACGATTTATTGCGGACATGCCAAGTTGATCGGCAAGTTAAAATGATCATTCTAAACTGAGCACAGGGACCCATTGAGTAAAGGCTTATAAATGAAGCATAATGCATGGCATCACGCTGTTTTTGATAGATTGGATTTCTTGTATGCTTTGTCGCTTTTATTTTTGTCTCAAATATTCTCAAAATACAGAAAATTGAGCTAGTTTAACATTGGCATTGGATTCATGTTATTTTGAGCTCTAAATAAAAGGTTACAGACGATGTAATGCTGACAAGTCAAGTTGATCGACGAGTTAAAATGATCATTCTAAACTGATCATTGGTGCTCATATAGCAAAGGCTTATAAATGAAGCATAATGCATGGCATCATGCAGTTTTGGATTGTTTAGATTAGTTGGACGCTTTGTCGTATCTAATTCTGTCTCAAATATTGTCCCAATATAGAATATTGAGGTTGCTTAACGTGGGCGTTGGATTCGTGTCATTTTGAGCTCTAAATCAAAATTTACTGACGATTTAGTGCGGATATGTCAGGTTGATCTGCAAGTTAAAATGATCATTGTAAATTGAGCATTAGTGCACATTGAGTAAAATATTATAAATGAAGCATCATATATGGCATCACGTAGGTTTGGATTGATTGGATTAATTGGACGCTCTGTCGTATCTATTTCTGTCTCAAATATTGTCACAATATTGAAAATTGAGCTAGCTTAAGGAGGGCATTGGATTCGAGTCATTCCGAGCTCTAAATCAAAAGTTATGGACGATTTAGTGCGGACATACAAAGTTGATCGGGAAGTTAAACTGATGATTCTAAACTGAGCATTGGTGCTCATTGAGTAAAGGCTTATAAATGAAGCATAATACATGGCATCACATAGATTTGGATAGATTGGATTACTTGTACGCTTTGTCGTATCGATTTCTGTCTCAAATATTTTCACAACATAGAAAATTGAGCTAGCTTAACGTGGCTGTTGGATTCGTGTCATTCAGAGCTCTAAATCAAAAGTTACAGATGATTTAGTGCGGAAATGTCAAGTTGATCGGCAAATTAAACTGAGCATTGGTGCTCATTGCGTAAAGACTTATAAATGAAGCATAATGCATGGCATCAAGCAGTTTTGGATAGACTGGATTACTTGGACGCTTTGTTGTATCTATTTCTGTCTCAAATATTGTCACTATATAGAAAATTGAGCTACCTAAACGTGGGCGTTGGGTTCGTGTCATTCTGAGCTCTAAATAAAAAGTCACGGACGATTTAGTGCGGACATGTCAAGTTGATCGGCAAGTTAAAATGATCATTCTAAACTGAGCGTTGGTTCTCATTGAGTAAAGGATTATAAATGAAGCATAATACATGGCATCACGTAGATTTGGATTGATTGGATTACTTGTATGCTTTGTCATATCAATTTCTGTTTCAAATATTGTCACAATATAGAAAATTGAGCTAGCTTAAGATGGGCATTTGATTCGAGTCATTCCGAGCTCAGAATCAAAAGATACGGACGATTTAGTGCGGACATGCCAAGTTGATCGGGAAGTTAAAATGAACATTCTAAACTGAGCATTGTGCTCATTGAGTAAAGGCTTATGAATGAAGCATAATGCACGGCATCACGCAGTTTTGGATATATTGGATTACTTGTACGCTTTGTCGTATCTATTTCTGTATCAAATAATTTTCACAATATAGAAAATTTAGCTAGCTTAACGTTGGCATTGGATTCCTGTCATTCTGAGCTCTAAATCTAAAGTTATCGACGATTTAGTACGGAAATACCAAGTTGACGGGAAGTTAAAATGATGATAACTGAGCATTGGTGCTCCTTGGGTATAGGCTTTGAAATGAAGCATAATACATGACATCACGTATATTTGGATAGATTGCATTACTTGGATGCTTTGTCGTATCTATTTTGGTATCAAATATTGTCATAATATAGAAAATTGAGCTAGCTTAACGTGGGCATTGGATTCGAGTCATTCTGATCTCTAAATCAAAAGTTACGTACGATTTATTGCGGACATGCCAAGTTGATCGGCAAGTTAGAATGATCATTCTAAACTGAGCACTGGTGCTCATTGAGTAAAGGCTTATAAATGAAGCATAATGCATGGCATCACGCTGTTTTGGATAGATTGGAATTCCTGTATGCTTTGTCACTTCTATTTTTGTCTCAAATATTCTCAAAATATAGAAAATTGAGTTAGCTTAACATTGGCATTGGATTCATGTTATTTTGAGCTTTAAATAAAAAGTTACAGACGATGTAATGCTGACAAGTCAAGTTGATCGACGAGTTAAAAGGATCATTCTAAACTGATCATTGGTGCTCATATAGCAAAGGCTTATAAATGAAGCATAATGCATGACATCATGCAATTTTGGACAGTTTGGATTAGTTGGATGCTTTGTCGTATCTAATTCTGTCTCAAATATTGTCCCAATATAGAATATTGAGGTAGCTTAACGTGGGCGTTGGATTCGTGTCATTTTGAGCTCTAAATCAAAATTTACTGACGATTTAGTGCGGATATGTCAAATTGATCGGCAAGTTAAAATGATCATTGTAAATTGAGCATTAGTGCTCATTGAGTAAAGGATTATAAATAAAGCATAATATATGGCATCACGTAGGTTTGGATTGATTGGATTAATTGGACCCTATGTCATATCTATTTCTGTCTCAAATATTGTCACAATATTGAAAATTGAGCTAGCTTAAGGAGGGCACTGGATTCGAGTCAATCCGAGCTCTAAATCAAAAGTTACGGACGATTTAGTGCGGACATACCAAGTTGATTGGGAAGTTAAACTGATGATTCTAAACTGAGCATTGGTGCTCATTGAGTAAAGGCTTAGAAGTGAAGCATAATACATGGCATCACATAGATTTGGATAGATTGGATTACTTGTACGCTTTGTCGTATCGATTTTTTTGTCTCAAATATTTTCACAATATAGAAAATTGAGCTAGCTTAACGTGGCTGTTGGATTCGTGTCATTCAGAGCTCTAAATCAAAAGTTACAGACGATTTAGTGCGCAAATGTCGAGTTGATCGGCAAATTGAAATGATCATTATAAACTGAGCATTGGTGCTCATTGCGTAAAGACTTATAAATGAAGCATAATGCATGGCATCAAGCAGTTTTGGATAGGCTGGATTACTTGGGCGCTTTGTTGTATCTGTTTCTGTCTCAAATATTGTCACAATATAGAAAATTGAGCAACCTTAACGTGGGCATTGAATTCGAGTCATTCCAAGCTCTAAATCAAAAGTTACGGACGATTTAGTGCAGACATACTAGGTTGATTGGGAAGTTAAAATGATCATTCTAAAATGAGCATTGGTGCTCATTGAGTAAAGGCTTTTAAATGAAGCATAATACATGGCAGCACGTAGATTTCGATAGATTGGATTACTTGTACGCTTTGTCATATCGATTTCTGTCTCAAATATTGTCACAATATAGAAAATTGAGCTAGCTTAACGTAGGCGTTGGATTCATGTCATTCTGAGCTCTAAATCAGAAGTTACAGACGATTTAGTGCGGACATGTCAAGTTGATTGGCAAATTAAAATGATCATTATAAACTGAGCACTGGTGCTCATTCATTAAAGACTTATAAATGAAGCATAATGCATTGCATCAAACAGTTTTGGATAGATTGGATTACTTGGACGATTTGTCGTATCTATTTCTGTCTCAAATATTGTCACAATAGAGAAAATTGAGCTAGCTTAACGTGGGCGTTGGGTTCGTGTCATTCTGAGCTCTAAATCAAAAGTTAGTGACGATTTAGTGCGGACATGTCAAGTTGATCAGCAAGTTAAAATGATCATTCTACACTAAGAATTGGTTAGCATGGAGTAAAGGCTTATAAATGAAGAGTAATACATGGCATCACGTAGATTTGGATTACTTGGATGCTTTGTCATATCTATTTCTGTCTCAAATATTATCACAATATAGAAAATTGAGGTAGCTTAAGATGGGCATTGGATTCGAGTCATTCCGAGCTCTAAATCAAAAGTTACGGCCGATTTAGTACGGACATGCCAAGTTGATCGGGAAGTTAAAATGATCATTCTAAACTGAGCTTTGGTGCTCATTGAGTAAAGGCTTATAATGAAGCATAATGAATGGCATCACGCAGTTTTGGATAGATTGGATTACTTGTACGCTTTGTCGTATCTATTTTTGTCTCAAATAATTTTCACAATATAGAAAATTGAGCTAGCTTAACGTTGGCATTGGATTCCTGTCATTCTAAGCTCTGAATCAAAAGTTACGTACGATTTAGTGTGGACGTGTCAAGTTGATCGGCAAATTAAAATGATCATTATAAATTGAGCATTTGTGCTCATTGAGTAAAGGCATAGAAATGAAGCATAATACATGGCATCATGTAGATTTGGATAGATTCCATAACTTGGACAATTTGTCGTATCTATTTCTGTCTCAAATATTGTCACAATATAGAAAATTGAGCTAGCTTAAGGTGGGCGTTGGGTTCGTGTCATTCTGAGCTCTAAATCAAAAGTTAGGGACGATTTAGTGCGGACATGTCAAGTTTATCGGCAAGTTAAAATGATCATTCTACACTGAGAATTGGTTGTCATTGAGTAAAGGCTTATAAATGAAGAATAATACATGGCATCACGTAGATTTGGATTGATTGGATTACTTGGAAGCTTTGACGTATCTATTTCTGTCTCAAATATTATCATAATATAGAAAATTGAGGTAGCTTAATATGGGCATTGGATTCGAGTCATTCCGAGCTCTAAATCAAAAGTTATGGCCGATTTAGTACGGACATGCCAAGTTGATCGGGAAGTTAAAATAATCATTCTAAACTGAGCTTTGGTGCTCATTGAGTAGTGGCTTATAATGAAACATAATGAATGGCATCACGCAGTTTTGGATATGTTGGATTACATGTACGCTTTGTCGTATCTATTTTTGTCTCAAATAATTTTCACAAGATAGAAAATTGAGCTAGCTTAACGTTGGCTTTCGATTCCTGTCATTCTGAGCTCTGAATCAAAAGTTACGTACGATTTAGTGCAGACATGTCAAGTTGATCGGCAAATTAAAATGATCATTATAAATTGAGCATTTGTGCTCATTGAGTAAAGGCATAGAAATGAAGCATAATACATGGCATCCTGTAGATTTGGATAGATTCCATTACTTGGACGCTTTGTTGTATCTCTTTCTATCTCAAATATTGTCACAATATCGAAAATTGAGCTAGCTTAACGTGGGCATTGGATTCGAGTCATTCTGAGCTCTAAATCAAAAGTTACGTACGATTTATTGCGGACATGCCAAGTTGATCGGCAAGTTAAAATGATCATTCTAAACTGAGCACTGGGGGCCATTGAGTAAATGCTTATAAATGAAGCATAATGCATGGCATCACGCTGTTTTTGATAGATTGGATTTCTTGTATGCTTTGTTGCTTTTATTTTTGTCTCAAATATTCTAAAAATATAGAAAATTGAGCTAGCTTAACGTTTGCATTGGATTCATGTCATTTTGAGCTTGTAAAAAAAAGTTACAGACGATGTAATGCTGACAAGTCAAGTTGATCGACAAGTTAAAATGATCATTCTAAACTGATCATTGGTGCTCATATAGTAAAGGCTTATAAATGAAGCATAATGCATGGCATCATGCAGTTTTGGATAGTTTGGATTAGTTGGACGCTTTGTCGTATCTCATTCTGTCTTAAATATTGTCCCAATATAGAATATTGAGCCAGTTTAACGTGGGCGTTGGATTCGTGTCATTTTGAGCTCTAAATCAAACGTTATTGATGATTTAGTGCGGATATGTCAAGTTGATCGGCAAATTGAAATGATCATTCTAAATTGAGAATTAGTGCTCATTGAGTAAAGGATTATAAATGAAGCATAATACATGTCATCACGTAGGTTTGGATTGATTGGATTAATTGGACGCTCTGTCGTATCTATTTCTGTCTCAAATATTGTCACAATATAGATAATTGAGCTAGCTTAACGTGGCTGTTGGATTCATGTCATTAAGAGCTCTAAATCAAAAGTTACGGACGATTTAGTGCGGAAATGTCAAGTTGATCGGCAAATTAAAATGATCATTATAAATTGAGCATTGGTGATCATTGAGTAATGGCTTATAAATGAAGTAATACATGGCATCACCTAGATTTGGATAGATTGGATTAATAGGACGCTTTGTCATATCTATTTCTGTCTGAAATAATGTCACAATATAGAAAATTGAGCTACCTTAACGTGGGCATTGAATTCGAGTCATTACGAGCTCTAAATCAAAAGTTACAGACGATTTTGTGCGGACATACCAAGTTGATTGGGAAGTTAAAATGATCATTCTAAAATGAGCATTGGTGCTCATTGAGTAAAAGCTTATAAATGAAGCATAATACATGGCATCACGTAGATTTGGATAGATTTGATTACTGGTATGCTTTGTCTTATCGATTTCTGTCTCAAATATTGTCACAATATAGAAAACTGAGCTAGCTTAACGTAGGCGTTGGATACATGTCATTCTGAGCTCTAAATCAGAAGTTACAGACGATTTAGTGTGGACTTGTCAAGTTGATTGCCAATTAAAATGATCATTATAAACTGAGCATTGGTGCTCATTGATTAAAGACTTATAAATGAAGCATAATGCATGGCATCAAACAGTTTTGGATTCCTGTCATTCTAAGCTCTGAATCAAAAGTTACGTACGATTTAGTGTGGACATGTCAAGTTGATCGGCAAATTAAAATGATCATTATAAATTGAGCATTTGTGCTCATTGAGTAAAGGCATAGAAATGAAGCATAATACATGGCATCATGTAGATTTGGATAGATTCCATAACTTGGACAATTTGTCGTATCTATTTGTGTCTCAAATATTGTCACAATATAGAAAATTGAGCTAGCTTAAGGTGGGCGTTGGGTTCGTGTCATTCTGAGCTCTAAATCAAAAGTTAGGGACGATTTAGTGCGGACTTGTCAAGTTGATCGGCAAGTTAAAATGATCATTCTACACTAAGAATTGGTTGTCATTGAGTAAAGGCTTATAAATGAAGAATAATACATGGCATCACGTAGATTTGGATTGATTGGATTACTTGGAAGCTTTGTCGTATCTATTTCTGTCTCAAATATTATCATAATATAGAAAATTGAGGTAGCTTAATATGGGCATTGGATTCGAGTCATTCCGAGCTCTAAATCAAAAGTTACGGCCGATTTAGTACGGACATGCCAAGTTGATCGGGAAGTTAAAATGATCATTCTAAACTGAGCTTTGGTGCTAATTGAGTAGAGGCTTATAATGAAACATAATGAATGGCATCACGCAGTTTTGGATATGTTGGATTACTTGTACGCTTTGTCGTATTTATTTTTGTCTCAAATAATTTTCACAATATAGAAAATTGAGCTAGCTTAACGTTGGCTTTCGATTCCTGTCATTCTGAGCTCTGAATCAAAAATTACATACGATTTAGTGCAGACATGTCAAGTTGATCGGCAAATTAAAATGATCATTATAAATTGAGCATTTGTGCTCATTGAGTAAAGGCTTAGAAATGAAGCACAATACATGGCATCACGTAGATTTGGATAGATTCCATACTTGGACGCTTTGTCATATCTATTTCTGTCTTAAATATTTTTGCAAAATAGAAAATTGAGCTAGCTTAACGTGGGCATTGGATTCAAGTCATTTGAGCTCTAAATCAAAAGTTACGTACGATTTATTGTCGACATGCCAAGTTAATAAGCAAGTTAAAATGATCATTCTAAACTTAGCACTGGGCCCCATTGAGTTAAGGCTTATAAATGAAGCATAATGCATGGCATCACGCTGTTTTTGATAGATTTGATTTCTTGTATGCTTTGTCGCTTTTATTTTTGTCTCAAATATTCTAAAATATAAAAAATTGAGCTAGCTTAACGTTTGCATTGGATTCATGTCATTTTGAACTTGAAAACAAAAAGTTACAAACGATGTAATGCTGACAAGTCAAGTTGATCGACAAGTTAAAATAACCATTCTGAACTGATCACTGGTGCTCATTTAGTAAAGGCTTATAAATGAAGCATAATGCATGGCATCATGCAGTTTTGGATAGTTTGGATTAGTTGGACACTTTGTCATATCTCATTCTGTCTTAAATATTGTCCCAATATAGAATATTGAGCCAGTTTAACGTGGGCGTTGGATTCGTGTCATTTGGAACTCTAAATCAAAAGTTATTGATGATTTAGTGCGGATATGTCAAGTTGATTGGCAAATTGAAATGATCATTCTAAATTGAGAATTAGTGCTCATTGAGTAAAGGATTATAAATGAAGCATAATACATGGCATCACGTAGGTTTGGATTGATTTGATTAATTGGACGCTCTGTCGTATCTATTTGTGTCTCAAATATTATCACAATATTGAAAATTGAGCTAGCTTAAGGAGGGCATTGGATTCGAGTCACTCTGAGCTCTAAATCAAAAGTTACGGACGATTTAGTGCGGACATACCAAGTTGATCAGGAAGTTCAACTGATGATTCTAAAATGAGCATTGGTGCTCATTGAGTAAAGGCTTATAAATGAAGCATAATACATGGCATCACATAGATTTGGATACATTGGATTACTTGTACGCTTTGTCGTATCAATTTCTGTCTCAAATATTTTCACAATATAGAAAATTGAGCTACCTAAACGTGGGCGTTGGGTTCGTGTCATTCTGAGCTCTAAATAAAAAGTTACGACGATTTAGTGCGGACATGTCAAGTTGATCGGCAAGTTAAAATGATCATTCTAAACTGAGCGTTGGTTCTCATTGAGTAAAGGATTATAAATGAAGCATAATACATGGCATCACGTAGATTTGGATTGATTGGATTACTTGTATGCTTTTTCGTATCTACTTCTGTTTCAAATATTGTCACAATATAGAAAATTGAGCTAGCTTAAGATGGGCATTGGTTTCAAGTCATTCCGAGCTCAGAATCAAAAGTTCAAACGATTTAGTGCGGAGATGCCAAGTTGATCGGGAAGTTAAAATGATCATTCTAAACCGAGCATTGGTGCTCAATGAGTAAAGGCTTATAAATGAAGCATAATGCATGGCATCACGCAGTTTTGGATATATTGGATTACTTGTACGCTTTGTCGTATCTATTTCTGTGTCAAATAATTTTCACAATATAGAAAATTTAGCTAGCTTAACGTTGGCATTGGATTCCTGTTATTTTGAGCTCTAAATCTAAAGTTACGGATGATTTAGTGCGGAAATACCAAGTTGACGGGAAGTTAAAATGATGATAACTGAGCATTGCTGCTCCTTGAGTAAAGGCTTAGAAATGAAGCACAATACATGGCATCACGTAGATTTGGATAGATTGCATTACTTGGACGCTTTGTCGTATCTATTTTGGTCTCAAATATTATCACAATATAGAAAATTGAGCTAGCTTAACGTGGGCATTGGATTCGAGTCATTCTGATCTTTAAATCAAAAGTTACGTACGATTTATTGCGGACATGCCAAGTTGATCGGCAAGTTAGAAAGATCATTCTAAACTGAGCACTGGTGCTCATTGAGTAAAGGCTTATAAATGAAGCATAATGCATGGCATCACGCTGTCTTGGATAGATTGGATTTCCTGTATGCTTTGTCACTTCTATTTTTGTCTCAAATATTCTCAAAATATAGAAAATTGAGCTAGCTTAACGTTCGCATTGGATTCATGTCATTTTGAGCTCTAAATAAAAAGTTACATACGATGTAATGCTGACAAGTCAAGTTGATCGACGAGTTAAAATGATCATTCTAAACTGATCATTGGTGCTCATATAGCAAAGGCTTATAAAAGAATCATAATGCATGGCATCATGCAGTTTTTGATAGTTTGGATTAGTTGGACGCATTTTCGTATCTAATTCTGTCTCAAATATTGTTCCAATATAGAATATTGAGGTAGCTTAACGTGGGCATTGGATTCGTGTCATTTTGAGCTCTAAATCAAAAGTTACTGATGATTTAGTGCGGAAATGTCAAGTTGATCGGCAAGTTAAAATGATCATTGTAAATTGAGCATTAGTGCTCATTGTGTAAAGGATTATAAATGAAGCATAATATATGGCATCACATAGTTTTGGATAGATTCCATTACTTGGACGCTCTGTCGTATCTATTTCTGTCTCAAATATTGTCACAATATTGAAAATTGAGCTAGCTTAAGGAGGGCATTGGATTCGAGTCATTCCGAGCTCTAAATCAAAAGTTACGGACGATTTAGTGCGGACATACCAAGTTGATTGGGAAGTTAAAATGATCATTCTAAAATGACCATTGGTGCTCATTGAGTAAAGGCTTATAAATGAAGCATAATACATGGCATCACGTAGATTTGGATAGATTTGATTACTTGTATGCTTTGTCTTATCGATTTCTATCTCAAATATTGTCACAATATAGAAAATTTAGCTAGCTTAACGTAGGCGTTGGATTCATGTCATTCTGAGCTCTAAATCAGATGTTACAGACGATTTAGTGCGGACATGTCAAGTTGATTGCCAATTAAAATGATCATTATAAACTGAGCATTGGTGCTCATTGATTAAAGACTTATAAATGAAGCATAATGCATGGCATCAAACAGTTTTGGATAGATTGGATTACTTGGACAATTTGTCGTATCTATTTCTGTCTCAAATATTGTCACAATATAGAAAATTGAGCTAGCTTAAGATGGGTGTTGGGTTTGTGTCATTCTGAGCTCTAAATCAAAAGTTAGGGACAATTTAGTGCGGACATGTCAAGTTAATCGGCAAGTTAAAATGATCATTCTACACTGAGAATTTGTTGTCATTGAGTAAAGGCTTATAAATGAAGAATAATACATGGCATCACGTAGATTTGGATTGATTGGATTACTTGGAAGCTTTGTCGTATCTATTTCTGTCTCAAATATTATCATAATATAGAAAATTTAAGTAGCTTAATATGGGCATTGGATTCGAGTCATTCCGAGCTCTAAATCAAAAGTTACGGCCGATTTAGTACGGACATGCCAAGTTGATCGGGAAGTTAAAATGATCATTCTAAACTGAGCTTTGGTGCTAATTGAGTAGAGGCTTATAATGAAACATAATGAATGGCATCACACAGTTTTGGATATGTTGGATTACTTGTACGCTTTGTCGTATCTATTTTTGTCTCAAATAATTTTCACAATATAGAAAATTGAGCTAGCTTAACGTTGGCTTTCGATTCCGGTCATTCTGAGCTCTGAATCAAAAGTTACGTACGATTTAGTGCAGACATGTCAAGTTGATCGGCAAATTAAAATGATCATTATAAATTGAGCATTTGTGCTCATTGAGTAAAGGCATAGAAATGAAGCATAATACAAGGCATCATGTAGATTTGGATAGATTCCATTACTTGGACGCTTTGTTGTATCTATTTCTATCTCAAATATTGTCACAATATCGAAAATTGAGCTAGCTTAACCTGGGCATTGGATTCGAGTCACTCTGAGCTCTAAATCAAAAGTTACGTACGATTTATTGCAGACTTGCCAAGTTGATCGGCAAGTTAAAATGATCATTCTAAACTGAGCACTGGGGGCCATTGAGTAAAGGCTTATAAATGAAGCATAATGCATGGCATCACGCTGTTTTTGATAGATTGGATTTCTTGTATGCTTTGTTGCTTTTATTTTTGTCTCAGATATTCTAAAAATATAGAAAATTGAGCTAGCTTAATGTTTGCATGGGATTCATGTCATTTTGAGCTTGAAAAAAAAAGTTACAGACGATGTAATGCTGACAAGTCAAGTTGATCGACAAGTTAAAATGATCATTCTAAACTGATCATTGGTACTCATATAGTAAAGGCTTATAAATGAAGCATAATGCATGGCATCATGCAGTTTTGGATAGTTTGGATTAGTTGGACACTTTGTCATATCTCATTCTGTCTTAAATATTGTCCCAATATAGAATATTGAGCCAGTTTAACGTGGGCGTTGGATTCGTGTCATTTTGAGCTCTAAATCAAAAGTTATTGATGATTTAGTGCGGATATGTCAAGTTGATCGGCAAATTGAAATGATCATTCTAAATTGAGAATTAGTGCTCATTGAGTAAAGGATTATAAATGAAGCATAATACACGTCATCACGTAGGTTTGGATTGATTGGATTAATTGGACGCTCTGTCGTATCTATTTTTGTCTCAAATATTGTCACAATATAGATAATTGAGCTAGCTTAACGTGGCTGTTGGATTCATGTCATTAAGAGCTCTAAACCAAAAGTTACGGACGATTTAGTGCGGAAATGTCAAGTTGATCTGCACATTAAAATGATCATTATAAATTGAGGATTGGTGCTCATTGAGTAATGGCTTATAAATGAAGTAATACATGGCATCACCTAGATTTGGATAGATTGGATTAATAGGACGCTTTGTCATATCTATTTCTGTCTGAAATAATGTCACAATATAGAAAATTGAGCTACCTTAACGTGGGCATTGAATTCAAGTCATTCCGAGCTCTAAATCAAAAGTTACGGACGATTTAGTGCGGACATACCAAGTTGATTGGGAAGTTAAAATGATCATTCTAAAATGAGCATTGGTGCTCATTGAGTAAAGGCAATGAAGCATAATACATGGCATCACGTAGATTTGGATAGATTTGATTACTTGTATGCTTTGTCTTATCGATTTCTATCTCAAATATTGTCACAATATAGAAAATTGAGCTAGCTTAACGTAGGCGTTGGATTCCTGTCATTCTGAGCTCTAAATCAGAAGTTATAGACGATTTTGTGCGGACATGTCAAGTTGATTGCCAATTAAAATGATCATTATAAACTTAGCATTGGTGCTCATTGATTAAAGACTTATAAATGAAGCATAATGCATCGCATCAAACAGTTTTGGATAGATTGGAGTACTTGGACAAGTTGTCGTATCTATTTCTGTCTCAAATATTGTCACAATGTAGAAAATTGAGCTAGCTTAAGGTGGGTGTTGGGTTCGTGTCATTCTGAACTCTAAATCAAAAGTTAGGGACGATTTAGTGCGTACATGTCAAGTTGATCGGCAAGTTAAAATGATCATTCTACACTGAGAATTGGTTGTCATTGAGTAAAGGCTTATAAATGAAGAATAATACATGGCATCACGTAGATTTGGATTGATTGGATTACTTGGAAGCTTTGTCGTATCTATTTCTGTCTCAAATATTATCATAATATAGAAAATTGAGGTAGCTTAATATGGGCATTGGATTCGAGTCATTCCGAGCTCTAAATCAAAAGTTACGGCCGATTTAGTACGGACATGCCAAGTTGATCGGGAAGTTAAAATAATCATTCTAAACTGAGTTTTGGTTCTCATTGAGTAGAGGCTTATAACAAACATAATGAATGGCATCACGCAGTTTTGGATATGTTGGATTACTTGTACGCTTTGTCGTATCTATTTTTGTCTCAAATAATTTTCACAATATAGAAAATTGAGCTAGCTTAACGTTGGCTTTCGATTCATGTCATTCTGAGCTCTGAATCAAAAGTTACGTACGATTTAGTGCAGACATGTCAAGTTGATCGGCAAATTAAAATGATCATTATAAATTGAGCATTTGTCCTCATTGAGTAAAGGCTTAGAAATGAAGCACAATACATGGCATCACGTAGATTTGGATAGATTCCATTACTTGGACGCTTTGTTGTATCTATTTCTGTCTCAAATATTGTCACAATATCGAAAATTGAGCTAGCTTAACGTGGGCATTGGATTCGAGTCATTCTGAGCTCTAAATCAAAAGTTACGTACGATTTATTGCGGACATGCCAAGTTGATCGGCAAGTTAAAATGATCATTCTAAACTGAGCACTGGGGGCAATTGAGTAAATGCTTATAAATGAAGCATAATGCATGGCATCACGCTGTTTTTGATAGATTGGATTTCTTGTATGCTTTGTTGCTTTTATTTTTGTCTCAAATATTCTAAAAATATAGAAAATTGAGCTAGCTTAACGTTTGCATTGGATTCATGTCATTTTGAGCTTGAAAAAAAAAGTTACAGACGATGTAATGCTGACAAGTCAAGTTGATCGACAAGTTAAAATGATCATTCTAAACTGATCATTGGTGCTCATATAGTAAAGGCTTATAAATGAAGCATAATGCATGGCATCATGCAGTTTAGGATAGTTTGGATTAGTTGGACGCTTTGTCGTATCTCATTCTGTCTTAAATATTGTCCCAATATAGAATATTGAGCCAGTTTAACGTGGGCGTTGGATTCGTGTCATTTGGAACTCTAAATCAAAAGTTATTGATGATTTAGTGCGGATATGTCAAGTTGATTGGCAAATTGAAATGATCATTCTAAATTGAGAATTAGTGCTCATTGAGTAAAGGATTATAAATGAAGCATAATACATGTCATCACGTAGGTTTGGATTGATTGGATTAATTGGACGCTCTGTCGTATCTATTTCTGTCTCAAATATTGTCACAATATAGATAATTGAGCTAGCTTAACGTGGCTGTTGGATTCATGTCATTAAGAGCTCTAAATAAAAAGTTACGGACGATTTAGTGCGGAAATGTCAAGTTGATCGGCAAATTAAAATGATCATTATAAATTGAGCATTGGTGCTCATTGAGTAATGGCTTATAAATGAAGTAATACATGGCATCACCCAGATTTGGATAGATTGGATTAATAGGACGCTTTGTCATATCTATTTCTGTCTGAAATAATGTCACAATATAGAAAATTGAGCTACGTTAACGTGGGCATTGAATTCGAGTCATTCCGAGCTCTAAATTAAAAGTTACGGACGATTTAGTGCAGACATACCAAGTTGATTGGGAAGTTAAAATGATCATTCTAAAATGAGCATTGGTGCTCATTGAGTAAAAGCTTATAAATGAAGCATAATACATGGCATCACGTAGGTTTGGATAGATTTGATTACTTGTATGCTTTGTCTTATCGATTTCTGGCTCAAATATTGTCACAATATAGAAAATTGAGCTAGCTTAATGTAGGCGTTGGATTCATGTCATTCTGAGCTCTAAATCAGAAGTTACAGACGATTTAGTGCGGACATGTCAAGTTGATTGCCAATTAAAATGATCATTATAAACTGAGCATTGGTGCTCATTGATTAAAGACTTATAAATGAAGCATAATGCATGGCATCAAACAGTTTTGGATAGATTGGATTACTTGGACAATTTGTCGTACCTATTTCTGTCTCAAATATTGTCACAATATAGAAAATTGAGCTAGCATAAGGTGGGCGTTGGGTTCGTGTCATCCTGAGCTCTAAATCAAAAGTTAGGGACGATTTAGTGCGGACATGTCAAGTTGATCGGCAAGTTAAAATGATCAATCTACACTGAGAATTGGTTGTCATTGAGTAAAGGCTTATAAATGAAGAATAATACATGGCATCACGTAGATTTGGATTGATTGGATTACTTGGAAGCTTTGTCGTATCTATTTCTGTCTCAAATATTTTCATAATATAGCAAATTGAGGTAGCTTAATATGGGCATTGGATTCGAGTCATTCCGAGCTCTAAATCAAAAGTTACGGCCGATTTAGTACGGACATGCCAAGTTGATCGGGAAGTTAAAATGATCATTCTAAACTGAGCTTTGTTCCTCATTGAGTAGAGGCTTATAATGAAACATAATGAATGGCATCACGCAGTTTTGGATATGTTGGATTACTTGTACGCTTTGTCGTATCTATTTTTGTCTCAAATAATTTTCACAATATAGAAAATTGAGCTAGCTTAACGTTGGCTTTCGATTCCTGTCATTCTGAGCTCTGAATCAAAAGTTACGTACGATTTAGTGCAGACATGTTAAGTTGATCGGCAAATTAAAATGATCATTATAAATTGAGCATTTGTCCTCATTGAGTAAAGGCTTAGAAATGAAGCACAATACATGGCATCACGTAGATTTGGATAGATTCCATACTTGGACGCTTTGTCGTATCTATTTCTGTCTCAAATATTTTCACAAAATAGAAAATTGAGCTAGCTTAACGTGGGCATTGGATTCGAGTCATTCTGAGCTCTAAATCAAAAGTTACGTACGATTTATTGCGGACATCCAAGTTGATAAGCAAGTTAAAATGATGATTCTAAACTTAGCACTGGGCCCCATTGAGTAAAGGCTTACAAATGAAGTATAATGCATGGCATCACGCTGTTTTTGATAGATTTGATTTCTTGTATGCTTTGTCGCTTTTATTTTTGTCTCAAATATTCTAAAATATAAAAAATTGAGCTAGCTTAACGTTTGCATTGGATTCATGTCATTTTGAACTTGAAAAAAAAAGTTACAGACGATGTAATGCTGACAAGTCAAGTTGATCGACAAGTTAAAATAACCATTCTGAACTGATCACTGGTGCTCATTTAGTAAAGGCTTATAAATGAAGCATAATGCATGGCATCATGCAGTTTTGGATAGTTTGGATTAGTTGAACGCTTTGTCGTATCTCATTCTGTCTCAAATCTTGTCCCAATATAGAATATTGAGCTAGTTTAACGTGGACGTTGGATTCGTGTCATTTTGAGCTCTAAATCAAAAGTTATTCAAGATTTAGTGCGGATATGTCAAGTTGATCAGCAAATTGAAATGATAATTCTAATTTGAGAATTAGTGCTCATTGAGTAAAGGATTATAAATGAAGCATAATACATGGCATCACGTAGGTTTGGATTGATTTGATTAATTGGACGCTCTGTCGTATCTATTTGTGTCTCAAATATTATCACAATATTGAAAATTGAGCTAGCTTAAGGAGGGCATTGGATTCGAGTCACTCTGAGCTCTAAATCAAAAGTTACGGACGATTTAGTGCGGACATACCAAGTTTATCGGGAAGTTAAACTGATGATTCTAAAATGAGCATTGGTGCTCATTGAGTAAAGGCTTATAAAAGAAGCATAATACATGGCATCACATAGATTTGGATAGATTGGATTACTTGTACGCTTTGTCGTATTAATTTCTGTCTCAAATATTTTCACAATATAGAAAATTGAGCTACCTAAACGTGGGCGTTGGGTTCGTGTCATTCTGAGCTCTAAATAAAAAGTTACGACGATTTAGTGCGGACATGTCAAGTTGATCGGCAAGTTAAAATGATCATTCTAAACTGAGCGTTGGTTCTCATTGAGTAAAGGATTATAAATGAAGCATAATACATGGCATCACGTAGATTTGGATTGATTGGATTACTTGTATGCTTTTCGTATCTACTTCTGTTTCAAGTATTGTCACAATATAGATAATTGAGCTAGCTTAAGATGGGCATTGGTTTCGAGTCATTCCGAGCTCAGAATCAAAAGTTACGGACGATTTAGTGCGGAGATGCCAAGTTGATCGGGAAGTTAAAATGATCATTCTAAACTGAGCATTGGTGCTCAATGAGTAAAGGCTTATAAATGAAGCATAATGCATGGCATCACACAGTTTTGGATATATTGGATTACTTGTACGCTTTGTCGTATCTATTTCTGTGTCAAATAACTTTCACAATATAGAAAATTTAGCTAGCTTAACGTTGGCATTGGATTCCTGTTATTTTGAGCTCTAAATCTAAAGTTAGGGACGATTTAGTGCGGAAAAACCAAGTTGACGGGAAGTTAAAATGATGATAACTGAGCATTGGTGCTCCTTGAGTAAAGGCTTAGAAATGAAGCATAATACGCGGCATCACGTAGATTTGGATAGATTGCATTACTTGGACGCTTTGTCGTATCTATTTTGGTGTCAAATATTGTCACAATATAGAAAATTGAGCTAGCATAACAGAGGCATTGGATTCGAGTCATTCTGATCTCTAAATCAAAAGTTACGTACGATTTATTGCGGACATGCCAAGTTGATCGGCAAGTTAGAATGATCATTCTAAACTGAGCACTGGTGCTCATTGAGTAAAGGCTTATAAATGAAGCATAATGCATGGCATCACGCTGTTTTGGATAGATTGGATTTCCTGTATGCTTTATCACTTCTATTTTTGTCTCAAATTTTCTCAAAATATAGAAAATTGAGCTACCTTAACGTTGGCATTGGATTCATGCCATTTTGAGCTCTAAATAAAAAGTTACAGACGATGTAACGCTGACAAGTCAAGTTTATCGACGAGTTAAAATGATCATTCTAAACTGATCATTGGCGCTCATATAGCAAAGGCTTATAAATGAAGCACAATGCATGGCATCATGCAGTTTTGGATAGTTTGGATTAGTTGGACGCTTTGTCGTATCTAATTCTGTCTCAAATATTGTCCCAATATAGGATATTGAGGTAGCTGAACGTGGGGGTTGGATTCGTGTTATTTTGAGCTCTAAATCAAAAGTTACTGACGATTTAGTGCGGAAGAGTCAAGTTGATCGGCAAGTTAAAATGATCATTGTAAATTGAGCATTAGTGCTCATTGAGTAACGGATTATAAATGAAGCATAATACATGGCATCACGTAGGTTTGTATTGATTGGATTAATTGCACGCTATGTCGTATCTATTTCTGTCTCAAATATTGTCACAATATTGAAAATTGAGCTAGCTTAAGGAGGGCATTGGATTCGAGTCATTCCGAGCTCTAAATCAAAAGTTACGGACGATTTAGTGCGAACATACCAAGTTGATCAGGAAGTTAAAATGATCATTCTAAACTGAGCATTGGTGCTCATTGAGTAAAGGCTTATAAATGAAGCATAATGCATGGCATCACGCAGTTTTGGATATATTGGATTACTTGTGCGCTTTGTCGTATCTATTTTTGTATCAAATAATTTTCACAATATAGAAAATTTAGCTAGCTTAACGTTGGCATTGGATTCCTATCATTCTGAGCTCTAAATCTAAAGTTACGGACGATTTAGTGCGGAAATACCAAGTTGACGGGAAGTTAAAATGATGATAATTGAGCATTGGTGCTCCTTGAGTAAAGGCTTAGAAATGAAGCATAATACATGGCATCACGTAGATTTGGATAGATTGCATTACTTGGATGCTTTGTCGTATCTATTTTGGTCTCAAATATTGTCACAATATAGAAAATTGAGCTAGCTTAACGTGGGCATTGGATTCGAGTCATTCTGATCTCTAAATCAAAAGTTACGTACGATTTATTGCGGACATGCCAAGTTGATCGGCAAGTTAGAATGATCATTCTAAACTGAGCACTGGTGCTCATTAAGTAAAGGCTTATAAATGAAGCATAATGCTTGGCATCACGCTGTTTTGGATAGATTGGATTTCCTGTATTCTTTGTCACTTCTATTTTTGTCTCAAATATTCTCAAAATATAGAAAATTGAGCTAGCTTAACGTTGGCATTGAATTCATGTTATTTTGAGCTCTAAATAAAAAGTTACAAACGATGTAATGCTGACAACTCAAGTTGATCGACGAGTTAAAATGATCATTCTAAACTGATCATTGGTGCTAATATAGCAAAGGCTTATAAATGAAGCATAATGCATGGAATCATGCAGTTTTGGATAGTTTGGATTAGTTGGACGCTTTGTCGTATCTAATTCTGTTTCAAATATTGTCCCAATATAGAATATTGAGGTAGCTTAACGTGGGCGTTGGATTCGTTTCATTCTGAGCTCTAAATCAAAGGTGATGGATGATTTAGTGCAGACATGTCAAGTTGATCGGCAAGTTAAAATGATCATTGTAAATTGAGAATTAGTGCTCATTGAGTAAAGGATTATAAATGAAGCATAATATATGGCATCACGTAGGTTTGGATTGATTGGATTAATTGGACGCTCTGTCGTATCTATTTCTATCTCAAATATTGTCATGATATATAAAACTGAGCTACCTTAACGTAGGCATTGGATTCGAGTCATTCTGAGCTCTAAATCATAAGTTACGTACGATTTAGTGCGGACATCCCAAGTTGATTGGCAAGTTAAAAGGATCATTATAAACTGAGCAGTAGTGCTCATTGAGTAAAGGCTTATAAATGAAGCATAATGCATGTCATCACGAAGTTTTAGATAGAGTGGATTACTTGTACGCTTTGTCGCATCAGTTTTTGTCTTAAATATTTTCACAATATAGAAAATTGAGCTAACTTAAGGTGGGGGTTGGATTCGTGTCATTCTGAGCTCTAAATCAAAAGTGACGGATGATTTAGTGCGGATATGGCAAGTTGATTGGCAAGTTAAAATGATCATTCTAAACTAAGCATTGGTGCTCATTGAGTAAAGGCTTATAATTTTAGCATAATACATTGCATAATGCAGTTTTGGATAGATTGGATTACTTGGACACTTTGTCGTATCTCATTCTGTCTCAAATATTGTCCCAATATTGAAAATTTAGCTAGCTTAAGGTGGACATTGGATTTGACTCATTCTGAGCTCTAAATCAAAAGTTACATACGATTTAGTGCGGACATGCCAAGTTGATCGGCAAGTTAAAATGATCATTCTAAACTGAGCATTGGTGCTCCTTGAGTAAATGCTTTTAAATGAAGCATAATGCATGACATCACGGCATTTTGGATAGATTGGATTACTTGAACGCTTTGTCGTATCTAATTTTAAATCAAATATTTTCATGATATAGAAAATTGAGCTAGCTTAACGTTGGCATTGGATTCGTGTCATTTTGAGTGTTACATAAAAAGTTACAAACGATTTAGTGCTGACATGTCAAGATGATCGCCAAGTTAAAATGATCATTCTAAACTGAGCATTGCTGCTCATTGAGTAAAGGCTTATAAATGAAGCATAATGCATGGCGTCATGCAGTTTTGGATAGATTGGATTACTTGGACGCTTTGTCATATCTCATTTTGTCGCAAATATTGTCCCAATATATAACATTGAGCTAGCTTAACGTGGGTGTTGGATTCGTATCATTTTGTAGCTCTGAATCAAAAGTTACTAACAATTTAGTACAGACATGTCAAGTTGATCGGCAAGTTATAATGATCATTCTAAACTGAGCATTAGTGCACATTGAGTAAAGACTGATAAACGAAGCATAATGCATGGCATCAAGCAGTTTTGGATAGATTGGATTACTTGGACGCTTTGTCGTATCTATTTCTGTCTCAAATATTGTCACAATATAGAAAATTGAGCTAGCTTAAGGTGGGCATTGGATTCGAGTAATTCTGAGCACTAAATCAAAAGTTACGTACGATTTAGTGCGGACATGCCAAGTTGATCGGCAATTCAAAATAATCATTCTAAACTAAGCATTGGTGCTCATTGAGTAAATGCTTATAAATGAAGTATAATGCATGGCATCACGCAATTTTGGATAGATTGGATTACTTGTACGCTTTGTCGTATCTATTTTTGTCTCAAATATTTTCACGATATAAAAAATTGAGCTAGCTTAACGTTGGCATTGGATTCGTGTCATTTTGAGCTCAACATAAAAAATTACAGACGATTTAGTGCTGATATGTCTAGTTGATCCGCAAGTTAAAATGATCATTCTCAACTGCGCATTGGTGCCCATTGAGTAAAGGCTTCTAATTTAAGCATAATGCATGGCATAATGCAGTTTTGGATAGATTGGATTACTTGGACGCTTTGTCGTATCTCATTCTGTCTCAAATATTGTCCCAATATAGACAATTGAGCTAGCTTAAGGTGGGCATTGGATTCAACTCATTCTGAGCTCTAAATCAAAAGTGAAGTATGATTTAGTGCGGACATGCCAAGTTGATCGGCAAGTTAAAATGATCATTCTAAACTGAGCATTGGTGATCATTGAGTAAATGCTTATAAATGAAACATAATGCATGGAATCATGCAGTTTTGGATAGACTTGATTACTTGTACGCTTTGTCGTATCTACTTTTGTCTCAAATATATACACTATATAGAAAATTAAGCTAGCTTAACGTTGGCATTGGATTCGTGTCATTTGGAGCTTTACATAAAAAGTTACAAACGATTTAGTGCTGACATGTCTAGTTGATCGGCAAGTTAAATTGATCATTCTAAACTGAGCATTGGTTCTCATTGACTAAAGGCTTATAATTTAAGCATAATGCATGGCATCATGCAGTTTTGGATAGATTTGATTACTTGGACGCTTTGTTGTATCTATTTATGTCTCAAATATTGTCACAATATAGATAATTGAGCTTGCTTAAGGTGGGCATTGGATTCGAGTCATTCTGAGCTCTAAATCAAAAGTTGCGTACGATTTAGTGCGGACATGCCAAGTGGATCGGCAAGTTAAATTGATCATTCTAAACTGAGCTCTAGTGCTCATTGAGTAAATGATTATAAATGAAGTATAATGCATGACATCACGCAGTTTTGGATAGATTGGATTACTTGTACGCTTTGTCTTATCTATTTTTGTCTCAAATATTTTCACAATATAGATAATTGAGCTTGCTTAAGGTGGGCATTGGATTCGAGTCATTCTGAGCTCTAAATCAAAAGTTGCGTACGATTTAGTGCGGACATGCCAAGTGGATCGGCAAGTTAAATTGATCATTCTAAACTGAGCTCTAGTGCTCATTGAGTAAATGATTATAAATGAAGTATAATGCATGACATCACGCAGTTTTGGATAGATTGGATTACTTGTACGCTTTGTCTTATCTATTTTTGTCTCAAATATTTTCACAATATAGATAATTGAGCTTGCTTAAGGTGGGCATTGGATTCGAGTCATTCTGAGCTCTAAATCAAAAGTTGCGTACGATTTAGTGCGGACATGCCAAGTTGATAGGCAAGTTAAAATGATCATTCTAAGCTGAGCATTGGTGCTCATTGAGTAAAGGCTTATAAATGAAGCATAATGCATGGCATCATGCAATTTTGGATAGATTGGATTACTTGGACGCTTTGTTGTATCTCATTCTATCTCAAATATTGTCCCAATATAGAACATTGATCAAGCTTAACGTGGGTGTTGGATTCGTATCATTTGTAGCTCTGAATCAAAAGTTACTAACAATTTAGTACGGACATGTCAAGTTGATCGGCAAGTTAAAATGATCATTCTAAACTGAGCATTGGTGCTCATTGAGTAAAGACTTATGAATGAAGCATAACGCATGGCATCAAGCAGTTTTGGATGGATTGGATTACTTGGACGCTTTGTCTTCTCTATTTCTGTCTCAAATATTGTCACAATATAGAAAATTGAGCTAGCTTAAGGTGGGAATTGAAATCGACTCATTCTGAGCTCTAAATCAATAGTTATGTACGATTTAGTGCGGACATGACAAGTTGATCGGTAAGTTAAAATTATCATTCTAAACTGATCATTGGTGCTCATTGAGTAAAGGCTTATAAATGAAGCATAATGCATGGCACCACGCAGCTTTGTATTGATTTGATTACTCTGACGCTTTGTATTGATTTGATTACTCTGATGCTTTGTTGTATCTATTACTGCCTCCAACTTTGTTACAATATAGAAAATTGAGGTAGCTTAACAGGGGCTTTAGATTGGTGTCATTCCGAGCTCTAAATCAAAGTTACAGACGATTTAGTGTAGTTATGTCGAGGTTATCGGCAAGTTAAAATGATCATTCTAAACTGAGCATTGGTGCTCATTGAGTAAAGGCTTATAAATGAAGCATAATGCATGGCATCACACAGTTTGGGATAGATTGCATTATCGGGATTCTTTGTTGTATCTATATCTGTCACAAATGTTTTTCACAATATAGAAAATTGAGCTAGCTTTGGATTTGTGTCAGTCTGAGCTTATAATCAAAAGTTACGTATGATTTAGTTCGAACATGTCAATTTGATCGGCGAGTTAAAATAATGATTCTAAACTGATCATTGATGCTGATTGAGTAAAGGCTTATAAAATGAAGCATAATGCATGACATCACTCAGTATTGGATATATTGGATTACTTAGACGCTTTGTCGTATCAGTTTCGGTCTCAAATGTTTTCACAATGTAAAAAATTGAGCTAGCTAAATGTGGGCTATGAATATATGTCATTATGAGCTCCAAATCAAAACTTATAGACAATTTAGTGCTGATATGTCAAGTTGATATGCCAGTTAAAATGATCATTATTAACTGATCATTGGTGCTCATTGAGTAGAGGCTTGTTAATGAAGCATAATTCAGGGCATCACAAAGTTCGAGATAGATTTGATAACTTGGACGCTTTTTACTATCTATTTCTGTCTTAAATTTTGTTACAATACAAAAACTTCAGCTAGCTTAACGTGTGTATTGGATTTGTGTCATTTCGAGCACTAAAAAAAAGTTATGGACAATTTAGTGCGTACATGTCAAGTTAATCGGCCAATTAATATGATCATTCTAAACTGATCATTAGTGCTCATTGAGTAAAGGCTTATAAATGAAGCATAATGCATGGCGTCACGCAGTTTGGGATAATTTGGATTACTTGGACGCTTTGCCATATCTATGCATGTCTCAAATGTTGTCACAATATATAAAACTGAGCAAGCTCAATGTGGGCATTGGATTTGTGTCATTCTAAGTTCCAAATCAAAAGGTACATATGATTTAGTGCAGACACGTCAAGTTGATCGGCTAGTTAATATGATCATTCTAAAATGATCATTGGTGCTCATTGAGGAAAGGCTTATAAATGAAGCATAGTGCATGGCATCACGCAGTTTGGGATAGAATGGATGCTTTGTCGGGTCTATTTCTATCTCAAATTTTGTCACAATATGGAAAATTTAGCTAGCTTAATGTCATCATTGGATTCATGTCATTCTCAGCTACAAATAAAAAGTTAAGGGCAATTTAGTGCAGACATGTCAAGTTTATCGGCAAGTTAAAATGATCATTCTAAATGGATCATTGATCCTCATTGAGTAAAGGTGTATAAATGAAGCATAATGCATGGCATCTTAGATACTTTGTATTACTTGGATGTTTTGTCGTATTTATTTCTCTCTCAAATTTTGTCACAATATAGAAATTGAGCTAGCTTAACATGGGCTTTGGATTTGTGTCATTCTGAGATCTAAATACAAATTTACGTACAATTTAGTACAGACATGTCACGTTGATCGGCAAGTTAAAATGATCATTATTAACTGATCACTGGTGCTCATTGATTAGAGGCTTATTCATGAAGCATAATGCATTGCATCACGCAGTTTGGGATAGATTTGATAACTTCAACACTTTGTCGTTTCTATTTCTATCTCAAATTTCGTTACAATATGGAAACTTGAGCTAGCAAAACGTGGGAAGTGGATTTGTGTCATTCTAAGTTCTAAATCAAAAGGTACAAACGATTTAGTGTAGACATGATAAGTTGATCGACGAGTTAATATGATCATTCTCAACTGATCATTGGTGCTCATTGAGTAAAGGCTTATAAATGAAGCATAATGCATGAGATCATGCAGTTCGGGGTAGAATGGATTACTTGGATGCTTTATCGTGTCTATTTCTGTCTCAAATTTTGTCACAATATAGAAAATTGAGCTAGCTTACCGTCGGCTTTTGATTCCTGTCATTCTAAGCTACAAAACAAAACTTTACAATGATTTAGTGCAGTCATGTCAGGTTTATCGGCAAGTTAAAATGATCATTCTCAACTGATCATTGGTGCTCATTGAGTAAAGGCTTATAAATGAAGCATAATGCATGGCATCACACAATTTTAGATAGTTTGGATTACTTGGATGCTTTGTCATATCTATTTCTGTCTCAAATTTTGTCACACTATAGAACTTGAGCTAGCTTAACGTGGGCTTTGGATTTTTGTCATTCTGAGCTCTAATTCAAGAGTTATGGAAGATTTAATACAGACATGTCAAGTTTATCGTCTAGTTAAAATGATCATTATTAACTGATCATTGCTCATTGAGTAGAGGCTTATTAATGAAGCATAATGCATGGCATCACGCAGTTCAGGATAGATTCGATAACTTTGACACTTTGTCGTATCTATTTCAGTCTCAAATTTTTTTACAATTCAAAAACTTTAGCTAGCTTAACGTGGACATTGCATTTGTGCCATTTTGAGCTCGAAATAAAAAGCTATGGACAATATAGTGCGGACATGTCAAGTTGATCGGCCAGTTAATATGATCATTCTGAACTGATTAGTGGTGTTCATTGTGTAAGGGCTTATAAATGAAGCATAATTCATGGCATCACGCAGTTTATGAGAGAATGGATTACTTGGATGCTTTGTCGTATCTACTTCGCTCTCAAATTTTGTCACAATATGAAAACTGGAGGTACCTTAATGTCAGTATTGGATTCGTGTCATTCTGATCTAAAAATCAAAAGTTATGGACGATTTAGTGCAGACATGTCAAGTTTTTCGGCAAGTTAAAATTATCATTTTAAACTGATCATTGATACTCATTGAGTAAAGGCTTATAAATGAAGCATATACATGACATAACAGAAGTTTAGATAGTTTGGATTACTCGAATGCTTTGTCGTATCTATTTCTCTCTCAAAGTTTGTCACAATATAGAAATACAGCTACCTTAACGTGGGCTTTGGATTTCTGTCCTTCTGAGCTCTAAATCAAAAGTTACGAACGATTTGGCGCTCATATGTCAAGTTGATCGGCCAGTTAATATGATCATTGGTGCTCATTAAGTAAAAGTTTATATATGAAGCATAATCCATGGCATCACGCAGTCCGGGATAGATTGGATTACTTGGATGCTTTGTCGTATCTAGTTATATCTCAAATTTTTTCACAATATAGGAAATTGAGGTAGCTTGACGTTGGCATTGGATTTGTGCCATTCTAAGCTACAAATCGAAAGTTAAGGACGATTTAATGTAGACATGTCTGGTTGATCGGCGAGTTAAAATAATGATTCTAAACTGATCATTGATGCTGATTGAGTAAAAGCTTATAAAATGAAGCATAATGCATGACATCACGCATTTTTGGATATATTGGACTACTAAGACGCTTTGTCGCATCTGTTTCTATCTCAAATATTTTAACAATGTAGAAAATTGAGCTAGATTAACATGTGCTATGTATCTATGTCATTATGAGCTATAAATCAAAACTTACAGATGATTTAGTGCAGACATGTCAAGTTGATCGGCGAGTTAAAATGATCATTATTAACTGATCATTGGTGCTCATTGAGTAAAGACTTATAAATGAAGCATAATGCATGGAATCACGTAGTTTGGGATAGATTGGATTACTTGGACGCTTTCTCGTATCTATTTTTGTCTCAAATTTTCTCACAAAATAGAAACTTGAGGGAGCTTAATGTGGGCATTGGATTTGTGTCGTTCGGAGCTCTAAATCAAAAGCTACAGACAATTTAGTGTGGACATGTTAAGTAGATCGACTAGTTAATGTGACCATTCTAAACTGATAATTGGTGCTCATTGAGTAAAGGCTTATAAATGAAGCATAATGCATGGCATCACGCAATTTGGGATATAATGGATTATTTGGGTATTTTGTCGGGTGTATTTCTATCTCAAATTTTTTCACAATATTGAAAATTGAGCTAGCTTAATGTCATCATTGGATTGATGTCATTCTCAGCTACAATCAAAAAGTTAAGGGCGATTTAGTGCAGACATGTCAAGTTTATCGGCAAGTTAAAATGATCATTTTAAATTCATCATTTTAAACTGATCATTGATGCTCATTGAGCAAAGGCATATAAATGAAGTATAATGCATGGCAACTTAGATACTTTGGATTACTTCGATGCTTTGTCGTATTTATTTCTCTCTCAAATTTTGTCACAATATAGAAATTGAGCTAGAATAACATGAACTTTGGATTTGTGTCATTCTGAGATCTAAATCAAAAGTTATCCACGATTTAGGACGGACATGTCAAGTTGATCAGCAAGTTAAAATGATCATTATTAACTGATCACTAGTGCTCATTGAGTAGAGGCTTATTAATGAAGCATAATGCATGGCATAACGCAGTTTGGGATAGATTGGATAACTTGAATGCTTTGTCGTATCTATTTCTATCTCAAATTTTGTTACAATAGAGAATCTTGAGCTAGCTAAACGTGGGCAGTGGTTTTGTGTCATTTTAAGTTCTAAATCAAAAGTTACAGATGATTTAGTGGAGACATGTCAAGTTGATCAGCGAGTTAATATGATCATTGTAAACTGGTCATTGGTTCTCATTGAGTAAAGGCTTATAAATGAAGCATTGCATTTGTGCCATTATGAGTTCTAAATAAAAAGCTATGGACAATTTAGTGCGGAAATTTCAAGTTCATCGGCGAGTTAATATGATCATTCTAAACTGATCATTGTTGTTCATTGTGTAAAAGCTTATAAATGAAGCATAATTGACGGCATCACGCAGTTTATGATAGAATGGATTACTTGGATGCTTTGTCGTGTCTACTTCTGACTAAAATATTTTCACAATATCAAAATGGAGCTACATTAATGTCAGCATTTGATTCGTGTCATTCTGATCTAAAAATCAAAAGTTATGGACGATTTAGTGCAGACATGTCAAGTTTTTCGGCAAGTTAAAATTATCATTCTAAACAGATCATTGATACTCATTGAGTAAAGGCTTATAAATGAAGCATAATGCATGGCATAACACAATTTTTGATAGTTTGGATTACTTGGATGCTTTGTCGTATCTATTTCTCTCTCAAAGTTTGTCACAATATAGAAATTCTGCTAGCTTAACGTGGGCTTTGGATTTCTGTCCTTCTGAGCTCTAAATCAAAAGTTACGAACGATTTGGTGCTCACATGTCAAGTTGATCGGCCAGTTAATATGATCATTGGTTCTCATTAAGTAAAAGCATATATATGAAGCATAATGCATGACATCACGCAATCTGGGATTGATTGGATTACTTGGATGCTTTGTCGTATCTATTTCTGTCTCAAATTTTTTCACAATATAGGAAACTGAGGTAGCTTAACGTGGGCACTGGAGCTGTATCATTCTGAGCTACAAATTAAAAGTTAAGGACGATTCAATGTAGACGTGTCAGGTTGATCGGCGAGTTAAAATAATGATTCCAAACTGATCATTAATGCTGATTGGGAAAAGGCTTATAAAATGAAGCATAATGCATGGCATCACGCATTTTTGTATATATTGGACTACTTAGACACTTTGTCTTATCTGTATATATCTCAAATTTTTTTACAATGTAAAAAATTTAGCTGGCTATGGATTTATGTCATTATGAGCTCTAACTCAAAACTTACGGATGATTTAGTGCAGACATGTCAAGTTTATTGGTGAGTTAAAATGATCATTATTAACTGATCATTGGTGCTCATTGAGTAGAGGGTTATTAATGAAGCATAATGCATGGCATTACAGAGTTCGGGATAGATTGAATAACTTGGACACTTTGTCGTATCTATTTCTGTCCTAAATTTTGTTACAATACCGAAACTTGAGCTAGCTTAACGTGGGCATTGGATTTGTGTCAATCGGAGCTCTAAATCAAAAGTTATGGACAATTTAGTGCGTACATGTCAAGTTAATCGGCCAGTTAATATGATCATTCTAAACTGATCACTGGTGCTCTCTGAGTAAAGACTTATAGATGAAGCATAATGCATGGCATCGCGCAGTGTGGGATAGATTTGATTACTTGGATACTTTGTCATATCCATTTCTGCATCAAATTTTGTCAGAATATAGAAACTTGAGCTTGGTTAAGGTGGACGTTAGATTCTTGTCATTTTGAGATATAAATCAAAAGTTACGGATGATTTAGTTCTATGTGAAGTTGATCGGCAATTAAAATGATCACTGTAAACTGATCACTGATGCTCATTGAGTAAAGGCTTTTAATGAAGCATAATGCATGGCATCACGCAGTTTAGGATAGATTGGATTACTTGGACGATTAGTCGTATCTGTTTTTGTCTCAAATTTTGTCACAATATAGAAACTTGAGCAAGCTTAATGTGGGCATTGGATTTGTTTCATTCTGAGCCCTAAATCAAAAGCTACAGACAATTTAGTGTGGACATGTTTAGTTGATCGATTAGTTAATATGACCATAATAAACTGATCATTGGTGTTTATTGAGTAAAGGCTTATAAATGAAGAATAATGCATGACATCACGCAACTTGGGATATAACGCATTATTTGGATGTTTTGTCGGTTCTATTTCTATCTCAAATTTTGTCACAATATAGAAATTGAGCTAGCTTAATGTCATCATTGGATTCACGTCATTCTCAACTACAAATAAAACTTTAAGTGCGATTTAGTGCAGATATGTCAAGTTTAGCGGCAAGTTAAAATGATCATTCTAAACTGATCATTTATGCTCATTGAGTAAAGGCATCATTCTAAACTGAAAATTTATGCTCATTGAGTAAAGGTGTATAGATGAAGCATATATAATGCATGGCATCTTAGATACTTTGGATTACTTGGATGTTTTGTCGTATTTATTTCTCTCTCAAATTTTGTCACAATATAGATATTGATCTAGCTTAACATGAACTTTGGATTTGTGTCATTCTGAGATCTAAATCAAAAGTTACGCACGATTTTTGACGGACATGTCGAGTTGATCGGCAAGTTAAAATGATCATTATTAACTGATCACTGGTGCTCATTGAGTAGAGGCTTAATAATGAAGCATAATGCATGGCATCACGCAGTTTGAGATAGATTGGATAACTTGAACGCTTTGTCATATCTTTTTCTATCTCAAATTTTGTTATGATATAGAAACTTGAGCTAGCTAAACGTGGGCAGTGGATTTGTGTCATTCTAACTTCTAAATAAAAAGTTACAGAAGATTTAGTGCCGACATGTCATGTTAATCGGCGAGTTAATATGATCATTCTAAACTGATCATTGGTGCTCATTGAGTAGAGGCTTATAAATGAAGCATAATGCATGGCATAACGCAGTTTGGGGTAGAATGGATTACTTGGATGCTTTGTCGTGTCTAGTTTTGTCTCAAATTTTATCACAATATAGAAATTGAGCTACCTTAACGTGGGCTTTGGATTTTTGTCATTTTGAGCTCTAATTCAAAAGTTACGGACGAATTGGTGCAGACATGTCAAGTTTATCGGCCAGTGAAAATGATCATTATTAAAAACTTATCATTGGTGCTCATTGAGTAGAGGCTTATTAATGAAGCATAATGCATGCCATCCCACAGTTCAAGATAAATTGGATAACTTGGACACTTTATCGTATCTATTTCTATCTCAAATTTTGTTACGGTACAAAAAGTTGAGCTAGCTTAACGTGGGCATTGGATTTGTGCTATTGTGAGCTCTAAATCAAAAGTTATGGAAAATTTAATCCGGACATGTCAAATATATTGGCACGTTAATATGATACTTCTAAACTTATCATTGGTTTCATTGAGTAAAGGCTTATAAATGAAGTAATTCATGGCATCATGCAGTTTAGGATATAATTGATTACTTGGATGCTTATTTGTGTCTACTTATGCCTCAAATTTTGTCACAATATCAAAAATGGAACTAGCTTAATGTCAGCATTGGATTCGTGTCATTCGGATCTAAAAATCAAAAGTTACGGACGATTTGGTGCTCACATGTCAAGTTGATCGGCCAGTTATTCTGATCATTGGTGCTCATTATGTAAAAGCTTATATATGAAGCATAATCCATGGCATCACGTAGTCTGGGATAGATTAGATTACTTGGATGCTTTGTCGTATCTATTTCTATCTCAGAAGTTTTCACAATATACGAAATTGAGGTAGCTTAACGTGGAAATTGGATTTGTGTCATTCCGAGCTACAAATCAAAAGTTAAGGACGATTTAATGTAGACCTGTCAAGCTGATCGGCGAGTTAAAATAATGATTCTAAACTGATCATTAATGCTGATTGAGTAAAGGCTTATAAAATGAAGCATAATGCATGGCATCACACATTTTTGGATATATTGGACTACTTAGACACTTTGTCGTATCTATATCTATATCAAATATTTTTACAGTGTAAAAAATTTAGCTAGCTTAACCTGGGCTATGGATTTATGTCATTATGAGCTCTAAATCAAATCTTACGGATGATTTAGTGCAGACATGTCAAGTTTATCAGCGAGTTAAAATGATCATTATTAACTGATCATTGGTGCTCATTGAGTAGAGCGTTATTAATGAAGCATAATGCATGGCATTACACAGTTTGGGATAAATTGAATAACTTGGACGCTTTGTTTTATCTATTTGTGTCTCAAATTTTGTTACAATATAGAAACTTGAGCTTGCTTAACGTGGCCATTGGATTTGTGTCATTCCGAGCTCTAAATCAAAACTTATGGACAATTTAGTGCGTACATATCAAGTTGATCGGTCTGTTAATATGATCATTAAAAACTGATCACTAGTGCTCGTTGAGTAAAGACTTATAGATGAAGCATAATGCATGGCATCGCGTAGTGTGGGTTAGATTTGATTACTTGGATACTTTGTCATATCCATTTCTGCATCAAATTTTGTCACGATATAAAAACTTGAACTTGGTCAAGGTGGACGTTAGATTCGTGTCATTTTGAAATACAAATCAAAAGTTACGGATGATTTAGTGCAGATATGTGAAGTTTATCGGCAATTAAAATGATCATTCTAAACTGATCACTGATGCTCATTGAGTAAACGCTTTTAATGAAGCATAATGCATGGCTTCACGCAGTTTGGGATAGATTGGATTACTTGGATGCTTTGTCATATCAATTTTTGTCTCAAATTTTGTCACAATATAGAAACTTGAGCGAGCTTAATGTTGGCATTGGATTTGTGTCATTCTGAGCTCTAAATCAAACACTACAGACAATTTAGTGTGGACATGTTTAGTTGATCGACCAGTTAATATGACCATTCTAAACTGATCATTGGTGCTCATTGAGTAAATGCTTATAAATGAAGCATAATGCATGGCATCACAGAATTTGGGATAGAATGGATTATTTGGATGTTTTGTCGGGTCTATTTCTATCTCAAATTTTGTCACAATATAGAAAATTTAGCTAGCATAATGTCATCATTGGATTCATGTCGTTCTCAGCTACAAATAAAAATTTAAGGGCGATTTAGTGCAGACATTTCAAGTTTAGCGGCAAGTTAAAATGATCATTATGAACTGATCATTGATTGTCATTGAGTAAAGGCGTATAGATGAAGCATAATGCATGGCATCTTAGATACTTTGGATTACTTGGATGCTTTGTCGTATTTATTTCTCTCTCAAATTTGGTCACAATATAGATATTAATCTAGCTTAACATGAACTTTGGATTTGTGTCATTTTGAGATGATTTAGGATGGACATGTCGAAATCAAAAGTTACGCACGATTTAGGATGGACATGTCGAGTTTATCGGCAAGTTAAAATGATCATTATTAACTCATCACTGGTGCTAATTGAGTAGATGCTCAATAATGAAGCATAATGCATGGCATCACACAGTTTGGGATAGATTGGATAACTTGAACGCTTTGTCGTATCTTTTTCTATCTCAAATTTTGTTAGGATATTGAAACTTGAGCTAGCTAAACGTGGGCAGTGGATTTGTGTCATTCTAACTTCTAAATCAAAAGTTGCAGAAGATTTAGTGCTGACATGTCAAGTTGATCGGCGAGTTAATATGATCATTCAAAACTGATCATTGGCGCTCATTGAGTAAAGGCTTATAAATAAAGCATAATGCATGGCATAACACAGTTTGGGGTAGAACGGATTACTTGGATGCTTTGTCGTGTCTATTTCTGTCTCAAATTTGTCACAATATAGAAAATTGAGCTAGCTTACTGTCGGCATTTGATTCCTATCATTCTGAGCTACAAATCAAAACTTAACGACAATTTAAGGCAGTCATGTCAAGTTTATCGGCAAGTTAAAATGATCATTCTAAACTGATCATTGATGCTCATTGAGTAAAGGGTTATAAATGAAGCATAATGCATGGCATCACACAGTTTGGGATAGATTGGATAACTTGAACGCTTTGTCGTATCGATTTCAATCTCAAATTTTGTTACATTATAGAAACTTGAGCTAGGTAAACGTGAGCAGTGGTTTTGTGTCATTCTAAGTTCTAAATCAAAAGTTACAGACGATTTAGTGCAGACATGTAAAGTTGATCGGCGAGTTAATATGATCATTATAAACTGATCATTGGTGCTCATTGAGTAAAGGCTTATAAATGAAGCATAATGCATGGCATCATGCAGTTTGGGGTAGAATGGATTACTTGGATGCTTTTTCGTGTCTATTTCTGTCTTAAATTTTGTCACAATATAGAAAATTGAGCTAGCTTACTGTCGGCATTTGATTCGTGTTATTCTGAGCTACAAATCAAAACTTAACAACAAATTAGAGCAATCATGTCAAGTTTATCGGCAAGTTAAAATGATCATTCTAAACTGATCATTGATGCTCAGTGAGTAAAGGCTTATAAATGAAGCATAATGCATGGCATCACACAATTTTAGATAGTTTGGATTACTTGGATGCTTTGTCTTATCTAGTTCTCCCTCAAATTTTGTCACAATATAGAAATTAAGCTACCTTAACGTTGGCTTTGGATTTTTGTCATTTTGAGCTCTATTTCAAAAGTTACGGACAATTTAGTGCAGACATGTCAACTTTATCGGCCAGTTAAAATGATCATTATTAACTTATCATTGGTGCTCATTGAGTAGAGGCTTATTAATGAAGCATAATGCATGGCATCACACAGTTCAAGATAGATTGGATAACTTGGACACTTTGTCGTATCTATTTCTGTCTCAAATTTTGTTTTAATACAAAAACTTGAGCTAGTTTAACGTGGGACAAATCATGTTTTTCGGCAAGTTAAATTATCATTCTAGACTGATCATTGATACTCATTGAGTAAAGGCTTATAAAAGAAGTATAATGCATGGCATAACACAATTTTAGATAGTTTGCATTACTTGGATGCTTTGTCGTATCTATTTCTCTCTCAAATTTTGTCACAATATAGAAACTGATCTAGCTTAAGGTGGGCTTTGCATTTGTGTCCTTCTGAGCGCTATATCAAAAGTTACGGACGATTTGGTGCTAACATTTCAAGTTGATCGGCCAGTTAATATGATCATTGGCGCTCATTAGGTAGAAGCTTATAAATGTAGCATAATCCATGGCATCACGTTGTATGGGACATATTGGATTACTTGGATACTTTGTCGTATCGATTTCTGTCTCAAATGTTTTCACAATATAGGAAATTAAGGTAGCTTAACGTGGGCATTGGATTTTTGTCATTATGAGCTACAAATTAAAAGTTAAGGACGATTTAATGTAGACGTGTCAGGTTGATCAGCGAGTTAAAATAATGATTCTAAACTTATCATTGATGCCGATTGAGTAAAGGCTTATAAAATGAAGCATAATGCATGGCATCACACATTTTTGGATATATTGGACTACTTAGACACTTTGTCATATCTGTATCTGTCTCAAAAAATTTTACAATGTAGAAAATTTAGCTAGCTTAACCTGGGCTATGGATTTATGTCATTATGAGCTCTAAATCAAAACTTATGGATGATTTGGGAAGACATGTCAAGTTTATCGGCGAGTTAAAATGATCAATATTAGCTGATTATTGGTGCTCATTGAGTAGAGGGTTATTAATGAAGCATAATGCAAGGGATTACACAGTTCGGGATAGACTGAAGAACTTGGACGCTTTGTCGTATCTATTTCTTTCTAAAATTTTGTAACAATACAAAAGTTTGAGCTAGCTTAACGTGGGAATTGGATTTGTGTCATTCTGAGGTCTAAATCAAAAGTTATGGACAATTTAGTGCGTACATGTCAAGTTGTTCGGCCAGTTAATGTGAACATTCTAAACTGATCATTGGTGCTCGTTGAGTAAAGACTTATAGATGAACCATAATGCATGGCATCGCGCAGTGTGGAATAGATTTGATTACTTGGATACTTTGTCATATTTATTTTTGTATCAAATTTTGTCACAATATAGAAACTTGAGCTTGGTTAAAGGGGACGTTAGATTTGTGTCAATTTGAGATATAAATCAAAAGTTACGGATGATTTAGTGCAGATATGTCAAGTTAATCGGCAACTAAAATGATTATTCTAAACTGATCACTGATGCTCATTGAGTAAAGGCTTATAAATGAAGCATAATGCATGTCATCATGCAATTTGGGATAGATTGGATTACTTGGACCCTTTTTCGTATCTATTTTTGTCTCAACTTTTGTCACAATATAGAAACTTGATCGAGCTTAATGTGGGCATTGGATTTGTGTCATTCTGAGCTCTAAATCAAAAGCTATAGACAATTTAGTGTGGACATGTTAAGGTTATCGACCAGTTAATATGACCATTCTTAACTGATCATTGGTGCTCATGAGTTGATCGACCAGTTAATATGACCATTCTAAATGAAGCTTAATGCTTGGCATCACCCAGTTTAGGATAGATTTGATTACTTCGATACTTTGTCGTAATCTATTTTTGCATCAAATTTTTCGCAATATAGAAACTTGAGCTAGCTAATGTGGGCATTAGATTCGTGTCATTCGGAGCTATAAATCAAAAGTTATGGACTATATAGTACAGATTTCTCATGTTGATCCGCAAGTTAATATGATCATTCTAAACTGATCATTGATGCTCTTTGAGTAAAGGGGCATAAATGAATAATGCATGGAATCACGCAGTTTAGGGTAGATTTGATTACTTGGATGCTTTGCCGTATGTATTTTTGTCTCAAATTTTGTCACAATATAGAAACTTGAGCTAGGTTAACGTGGACATTAGATTCGTGTCATTTTGCGCTTTAAATCAAAAGTTACTTAAGATTTATTGCAAACATGTGAAGTTGATCGTGCAGCTAAAATGATCATTACAAACTGATCATTGATGCTCATTGAGTAAAGGCTTATAAATGAAACATAATGCATGACATAACGCTGTTTTGGATAGAATGGATTACTTGGATGCTTTTGTATCTATTTATGTTTCAAATTTTGTCACAATGTAGAAACCTGAGCTAGATTAAGGTGGGCTTTAGATTTGTGTCATTTTGAGCTGTCAATCAAAAGTTACAAACAATTTAGTGCAGACATGTCAAGTTGATCGACCAGTTAAAATAATCATTCTACACTGATCATTGATGCTCATTGTGTAAATGCTTATAAATGAAGGGTAATGCATCGCATCACGCAGCTTTGCAAATATTGGATTATTTAGACACTTTGTCGTATTTATTTATGTTTCTAATTTTGTCATAATATTGGAAATTCAACTAGCTTAACGTGGGCATTGGATTCGTGTCATTCTGAACTATAAATCAAAAGTTACAAACAATTTATTGCAGACATGTCAAGTCGATTGACCAGTTACAATGACCATTCTAAACTGATCATTGATGCTCATTGAGTAAATGCTTATTAATGAAGCATAATGCATGGCATCACGCAGTTTTCGATAGATTGGATTACTTCGATACTTTATCGTATCTATTATTATCTCAAATTTTGTCATAATATAGAAAATTGAGCTAGTCTAACATGGGTTTTGGATTTATGTTATTCTGAGGTCTAAATCAAAATTTACGAACGATTTAGTGCAGACATGTAAAGTTTATCGGCCAGTTAAAATGATCATTTTTAACTGACATTGATGCTCATTGGGTAGAGGCATATAACTGAACCACAATGCACTGCATCACATAGTTTGGGATGGATTGGATAACTTGGACGCTTTGTTGTATTCATTTCTGTCTCAAATTTTGTCACAATATAGAAACTTGAGCTAGCTTAACCTGGGCATTGGATTCATGCCATTCTCAGCTATAAATCAAAAGTTACAGACGATGTAGTGCGGACATGTCAAGTTTATCAGCAAGTTAATATGATCCTTAGTGCTGATTGAGTAAAGGCATATAAATGAAGCATAATGCATGGCTTCACGCAGTTTTGGATGGATTGGATAACTTGGACGCTTTGTTGTATCTATTTTTGTCCCAAATTTTGTCACAATATAGAAACTTGAGTAATCTTAATGTGGGCATTGGATTTGTGTCATTCTGAGCTCTAAATCAAAAGCTACAAACAATTTAGTGTGGTCATGTTAAGTTGATCGACCAGTTAGTATGATGATTCTAAACTGATCATTGGTGATCATTGAATAAAGGCTTATAAATGAAGCATAATACTTGGCATCACCCTGTTTGGGATTGATTTGATTACTTTGATACTTTGTCGTAATCTATTTTTGCATCAATTTTTCACAATATAGAAAATTGAGCTAGGATAATGTGGGCATTAGATTCGTGTCATTTGGAGCTCTAAATCAAAAGTTATGGACGATATAGTAGATATGTCTCAAGTTGATCGGCAAGTTAATATGATCATTCTTAACTGATCATTGATGCTCTTTGAGTAAAAGGGTATAAATGAATAATGCATGGAATCACGCAGTTTTGGATAGATTTGATTACTTGGATGCTTTGTTGCATCTATTTATGTTACAAATTTTGTCACAATCTAGAAACCAGAGCTAGCTTAAGGTGGGCTTTAGATTTGTGTCATTTTGAGCTGTAAATAAAAAGTTACAAATAATTTAGTGTAGACATGTCAAGTTGATCGACCAGTTAAAATGATCATTCTCAACTGATCAATTATGCTCATTGTGTAAATGCTTATAAATGAAGCATAATGCATCGCATCACGCAGCTTTGGAAATATTGGATTATTTGGACACTTTTTCGTATTTATTTATATCTCTAATTTTGTTACAATATTGGCAATTTTGCTAGCTTAACGTGGGCATTGGATTCGTGTCATTCTGAGCTATAAATCCAAAGTTACAAACCATTTAGTGCATACATGTCAAGTGGACTGACCAGTTACAATGATCATTCTAAACTGATCATCGATTTTCATTGAGTAAATGCTTATAAATGAAGCATAATGCTTGGCATCACGCAATTTTCGATAGATTGCATTACTTGGATGCTTTATTGTATCTATTATTGTCTCATATTTTGTTACAATATAGAAAATTGAGCTAGTTTAACGTATGTTCAGGAATTGTGTTATTCTCAGCTCTAAATCAAAAGTTACGGACAATTTAGTGCGGACATGTCAAGTTTATTGGCCAGTTAAAATGATCATTTTTAATTGACATTGATGCTCATTGGGTAGAGGCTTATAACTCAAGGATAATGCACTCCATCACATAGTTTGGGATAGATTGGATAACTTGGACTCTTTGTTGTATCTATTTTCGTCTCAAATTTTGTCACAATATAGAAACTTGAGCTAGCTTAACGTGGGCATTGGATTCATGTCATTTTGAGCTATAAATCAAAAGTTACAGACGATGTAGTGCAGACATGTCAAGTTGATCAGCAAATTAATATGATCATTGGTGCTTATTGAGTAAAAGCATATAAATGAAGCATAATGCATGGCTTCACGCAGTTTTGATATATTGAATTAATTGGACACTTTGTCTATCTATTTTTGTCTCAAATTTTGTCACAATATAGAAACTTGAGTGATATTAATGTGGGCATTGGATTTGTGTCATTCTGAGCTATAAATCAAAAGATACAGACAATTTAGTGTGGACATGTTAAGTTGATCGACCCGTTAATATGACCATTCTAAACTGATCATTTGTGATCATTGAGTAAAAGCTTATAAATGAAGCATAATGCACATCACCCAGTTTGGTATAGATTTGATTACTTTGATACTTTGTCGTAATCTATTTTTGCATCAAATTTTTCACCATATAGAAACTTGAGCTAGGTTAATGTGGGCATTAGATTTGTGTCATTCGCAGTTTTAAATCAAACGTTATGGGCGATATAGTAGAGATATCTCAAGTTGATCGGAAAGTTAATTTGATCATTTTAACTGATCATTGATGCTCTTTGAGTAAAGGGGTATACATAAATAATGCATGGAATCACGCAGTTTACGATAGATTTGATTACTTTGATGCTTTGTCGTATGTATTTTTGTCTTAAATTTTGTAACAATATAGAAACTTGAGCTAGGTTAACGTGGGCATTAGATTCGTGTCATTTTTAGCTATAAATTAAAATTACTTAAGATTTAGTGCAAACATGTGAAGTTGATCCCGCATTTAAAATGATCATTATAAACTGATCATTGATGCTCATTGAGTAAAGGCTTATAAATGAAGCATAATGCATGACATATCGCTGTTTTGGATAGAATAGATTACTTGGATGCTTTGTTGTATCTATTTATGTTTCAAATTTTGTCACAATATAGAAACCCGAGCTAGCTTAAGGTGGGCTTTAGAGTTGTGTCATTTTGAGCTGTAAATCAAAAGTTACAAACAATTTAGTGCAGACATGTCAAGTTGAACGACCAGTTAAAATGATCATTCTCAACTGATTTTTGATGCTCATTGTGTAAATGCTTATAAATGAAGCATAATGCATCGCATCACGGAGCTTTGGAAATATTGGATTATTTGGACACTTTGTCGTATTTAATAATGTCTCTAATTTTGTCACAATATAGGAAATTTAGCTAGCTTAACGTGGGCATTGGATTCGTGTCATTCTGAGCTATAAATCCAAAGTTAGAAACGATTTAGTGCAGACATGTCAAGTCAATTGACCAGTTACTATGATCATTATAAACTGATCATTGATGCTCATTGAGTAAATGCTTATAAATGAAGCATAATGCATGGCATCACGCAGTGTTCGATAAATTGGATTACTTGGATGCTTTATCATATCTATTATTGTCTCATATTTTATCACAATAAAGAAAATTGAGCTAGTCTGACGTGGGTTTTGGATTTGTGTTATTCTCAGCTCTAAATCAAAAGTTACGGACAATTTAAAGTGGAAATGTCAAGTTTATCGGCCAGTTAAAATGATCATTTTTAACTGACATTGATGCTCATTGGGTAGAGGTTTAAAACTGAAGCATAATGCACTGCATCACATTGTTTGGGATAGATTGGATAACTTGAACGCTTTGTTGTATCTATTTCTGTTTCAAATTTTTTCACAATATAGAAACTTGAGCTAGCTTAACGTGGGCATTGGCTTCATGTCATTCTGAGCTATAAATCAAAAGTTACAGGCGATGTAGTGCGGACATGTCATGTTGATCAACAAGTTAATATGATCATTGGTGCTGATTGAGTAAAGGCATAAAAATGAAGTATAATGCATGGCATCACACACTTTTTGATAGATTGGATTACTTGGATGCTTTATTGTATCTATTTTTGCCTCAAATTTTGTCACAATATAGAAACTTGAGCTAGTTTAACGTGGGTTTTGGATTTGTGTTATTCTGAGCTTAAAATCAAAATTTACAGAAGTTTTGGTACAGATATGTCAAGTTGATCAAACAGTTAATATGACCATTTTAAACTGATCATTGGTGCTCAATGAGAAAAGGCTATAAATGAATCATAATGCATGGAATCACGCTGTTTGGAATACATGATTACTTGGATTCTTTGTCGTATCTGTTTGTGTCCTAAATTTTGTCACAATATAGGAAATTAAGCTAGCTTAACGTGGGCATTAGATTCGTGCCATTCTAAGCTATAAATCAAAAGTACAGATGATTTTGTGTAGACATGTCAAGATTATCGTCCAGTTACAATGATCATTCTAAACTAATCATTGATGCTCATTGAGAAATGGATTATAAATGAAGCAGAATGCATGGCATCACGCAATTTTGGATTGATTGGATTACTTGGACAGTTTGTCTTATCTATTTCCATCTCAAATTTTGTCACAATATAGAGACTTGAGGTAGCTTAACGTGGGCAATAGATTCGTGTCATTCTGACCTATAAATCCAAAGTTACGGACGATTTCGTGTAGACATGTCAAGTTGATTTGCCAGTTACAATGTTCATTCTTAACTGATCATTGATGCTCATTGAGTAAATGCTTATAAATGAAGCATAATGCATGGCATAAAACAGTTTTGAATAGATTGGATTACTTCGACGCTTTGTCGAATCTATTGCTGTTTCAAATTTTGTCACAATATATAAAATTGAGCTGGCTTAACATGGGCTTTAGATTTGTGTCATTTTGAGCTCTAAATCAGAAGTTACAGATGATTTAGTGCGGACATGTCAAGTTGATCGGCCAGTTAACATGATCAATCTTAACAGATCATTGGTGCTCATTTAGTAAAAGCTTATAAATGCAGCATAATGCATGGCATCACGCAATTCATGATAGATTGGATATTTTGGAAACTTTGTCATAACTATTTATATCTTAAATTTTGTCGCAATATAGAGACTTAAGCTATCTTAACGTGGGCATTGGGTTTGTGTCATTCTGAGCTCTAAACCAAAAGTTACAGACGATTTAGTGCGGACATGTCAAGTTGATCTGCAAGTTAATATGATCATTCTAAACCGATCATTGGTGCTCATTTAGTAAAGGCATATAAATGAAGCATGATGTATGGCATCATGTAATTTGGATAGATTGGATTATTTGGATGCTTGGTCTTATCTATTTATGTCTCAAATTTTGTCACAATATCGAAACTTGAGCTAGCTTAACATGGGCATTGGATTCATATCATTCTGAGCTATATTTCAAAAGTTACGAAAGATTTAGTGCAGACATGTCAAGTTGATCGGCCCGTTAAAATGATCATTCTAAACTGATAATTGATGCTCATTGAGTAAATGTTTATAAATGAAGAATAATGCATGGCATCACACAGTTCTGGGTATTTTTGATTACTTCGACGCTTTGTCATATCTATTTATTTCTCAAATTTTTGTCACACTATAGAAAATTGAGATAGATTAACGTGGGCCTTGGATTTGTGTCATTCTGAGCTAAAACTCAAAAGTTAAGGACGATTTAGTGCAGACATGTGAAGTTGATCGACTAGTTGAAAACTGATCACTAATGCTTATTGAGTAAAGGCTTATAAAATGAAGCATAATGGATGTTATCATAGAGTTTTGGATAGATTGGATTGCTTGGATGCTATGTCGTATCTATTTATATCTCAAATATGCTACAATATAGAAAAGAGAGCTAGCTTAATGTGGGCTCTGGATTTATGTCATTCTGAGCTCTAAATCAGAAGTTACGGATGATTTAGTACAGACATGTCAAGTTGTTCGAGCAGTTAAAATGATCATTCTAAACTTATCATAGATGCTCATTGAGTCAAGGCTTATTAATGAAGCAAAATGTATGGCATAACACAGTTCGGGATAGATTGGATAACTTGGACACTTTGTTGTATCTATTTCTATCTCAACTTTTGTCACAATATAGGAAATTGAGGTAGCTTAACGTTAGCATTGGATTTGTGTCATTTTGAGCTGTAAATCAAAAGTTAGAGACAATTTAGTTCAAACATGTCAAGTTGATCGGCGAGTTACAATGATCATTCTAAACTGACCATTGATACTCATTGAGTAAAGGGTTCTAACTAAAGCATAATGCACGGCAGCACACAGTTTTGGATAGATTGGATTTCTTGGACGCTTTGTCGTATCTATTTATGTCTCAAATTTTGTCACAATATAGACAATTGAGCGAGCATAACATGGGCTTTATATTTTGTCATTCTGAGCTCTAAATCAAAAGTTACAGACGATTTAGTGCAGACATGTCAAGTTTATCGGGAAGTTAAAATGATCATTCTAAATTGATCATTGGTGCTCATTGAGTACAGGCATATAAATGAAGCATAATGCATGGCACCACACAGTTTGTGATAGATATGATTATTTGGATGCTTTGTCATACCAATTTATGTCTCAAATTTTGTAATAATAAGAAACTTGTTCTACCTTAACGTGGGCATTCGATTCGTGTAATTCTGAGCTATATATCAAAAGTTACGGAAGATTTAGTGCAGATATGTCAAGTTGATCGGCTAGTTAAAATGATCATTCTAAACTGATCATTCATACGCATTGAGTAAATGTTTATAAATGAAGCATAATGCATGGCATCATGCAGTTTTGGATAGGTTGGATTACATTGGATGCTTTGTCGTATCTATTTTTGACTCAAGTTTTTTCATAATATAGAAAATTGAGCTAGCTTAACGTGAGCTTTGGATTTGTGTCATTCTGAGCTAAAAATCAAAAGTTAAGGACGATTTAGTGCAGACATGTCAAATTGATTGGCCACTTAAAATAATAATTCTAAACTGATCATTGATGTTGATTGAGAAAAGGCTTATAAAATGAAGCATAATGCATGACATCAAGCAGTTTTGGACGGAATGGATTACTTGGACGCTTTGTTGTATCTATTTCTGTCTCAAATTTTTGTTACAATATAGAAAATTGAGCTAGCTTAACGTGGGCTTTGGATTTGTGTCATTCTGAGCTCTAAATCGAAAGTTGCGGATAATTTATTACAGACATGTCAAGTTGTTCGACCAGTTAAAATGATCATTCTAAACTAATCATTGATGCTCATTGAGTAAAGGATTATTAGTGAAGCATAATGCATGGCGTAACGGAGTTCGAGATAGAATGGATAACTTGGACGCTTTGTCGTATCTATTTCTGTCTCAAAATTTGTCTCAATATAGGAAATTGAGTTAGCTTAACATCCGCATTGATTGGTGTCATTCTGAGCTATAAATCAAAAGTTACAGACGATTTAATGAAGACATGTTAAGTTTCTCGGCTAGTTACAATGATCATTAAAAACTGATCACTAATGCTTATTAAATAAAGGCTTATAAAATGAAGCATAATGCATGGCATCAAGCAGTTTAGGATATATTGGATTTCTTGTACGCTTTGTCGTATCTATTTTTGTCTGAAATTATGTTACAATATAGAAAATTGAGCTAGCTTAACGTGGGCTTGGGATTTGTATCATTCTGAGCTCAAAATCAAAAGTTACGGACGATTTAGTACGGACATGTAAAGTTGTTCGGCCAGTTAAAATGATCATTCTAAACTTATCATTGATGCTCATTGAGTAAAGGCTTATTAATGAACCATAATGCATGACATGTCAACTTGATCGGCAAATTAAAATGATCATTCTAAACTGAACATTGGTGGTCATTGAGTAAAGGCATATAAATGAAGCATAATGCATGGCATCACGCAGTTTGGGACAGATTGGATTACTTGGACGCTTTGTTGTATCTATTTCCGTCTCAAATTTTGTAACAATATAGGAAACTGAGCTACCTTAAAGTTGGCTTTGGATTCGTGTCATTCTGAGCAATAAATCAAAAGTTGATTTAGTGCAAACATGTCAAGTTGATCGGCTACTTACAATGATCATTGTAAACTGATCGTTGATGCTCATTGAGTAAAGGCTTTTAAATGAAACATAATGTATGGCATCACACAGTTTTGGATAGATTGGATTACTTGGACGCTTTGTTGTATCTATTTTTGTCTCAACTTTTATCACAATATTGAAAATTTAGCTAGCATAACGTGGGCTCATGATTTGTGTCATTTTGAGCTCTAAATCAAAAGTTACACATGATATACTGCGGACAAGTCAAGTTAATCGGCCACTTAAAATGATCATTCTTAACTGATCATTGGTACTTTTTGAGTAGAGACTTATAAATGAAGCATAATTCATGGCATCACGCAGTTCGGGATAATTTGGAATGCTCATTCTAAACTGATCATTGGTGCTCATTGAGTAAAGGCATATAAATGAAGCTTAATGCATGACATCATGTAGTTTGGGATAGATTAGAATACTTGAATGCTTTGTCATATTTATTTCTGTTTCAAATTTGGTCACATTATAGAAACTTGAGCTAGCTTAAAGTGGGTATTGGATTCGTGTCATTATAAGCTATAAATCAAAAGTTACAGACGATTTAGTGCAGTCATATCAAGTTGATCGGCAGTTAAAATGATTATTCTAAACTAATCACTGATGCTCATTGAGTAAATCCTTATAAATGATGTGTAATGCATGGCATCACATAGTTTTGCATAGATTGGATCACGTGGATGCTTTGTCGTATCTATTTTTGTCTCAAATTTTGTCTCAAATTTTGTCTCAAATTTTGTCACAATATAGGAAACTGAGCTAGACTAACATGGGCATTAGATTCGTGTCATTCGGAGCTATAAATTTAAAGATACGGAAGATTTAGTAAAGACATATCAAGTTGATTGGCCAGTTACAAGGATAATTTCAAACTGATCATTGATGCTCATTGAGTAAAGGCTTTTAAATGAAGCATAATGCATGGCAACACGCATTTTTGGATAGATTGGATCAATTGGACGCTTTGTTGTATCTATTTGTGCCTCAAATTTTGTCACAATATAGAAAATTGAGCTAGCATAACGTGGGCTTTAGATTTTTGTCATTCTGAGCTCTAAATCAAAAGTTAGAGACGGTTTACTGTGGACATGTCAAGTTGATCGCCTACTTAATATGATCATTCTAAACTGATCATTGCTGCTAGTTGAGCAAAAGGCTTAGATTTTGGGATAGATTGGATTACTTGGATGCTTTTTTGTATCTATTTTTGTCTCAAATTTTTCACAATATAGAAACTTGAGCAAGCATAATGCATGGCATCACATAGTTTGGGATAAATTGGGATACTTGAATGCTTTGTTGTATATATTTCTATCTTAAATTTTGTCACAATATAAAAATTGAGTTAGCTTAAGGTGGACATTGGACTTGTGTCATTCTGATCTACAAATCAAAAGTTATAGACGATTGAGTTCCGACATGTCAAGTTGATCGGCTAGTTAATATGATCATTTTAAACTGATCATTGCTTCTCATTGAGCAAAGGCTTAGAAATCAAGCATGATGCATGGCATCACGCAGTTTGGGATATATTGGATTATTTGGATGCTTTGTCGTATCTATTTCTATCTTAAATTTTATCACAATATAGAAAATTGAGCTAGCTTAACCAGGACATTGGATTCATATCATTGTGAGCTATAAATCAAAAGTTTTAGACGATTTAGTTCAGACATGTCAAATTGATCTGCCAGTAAAAATGATCATTCTAAACTGATCATTGCCACTCATTCAGCAAAGGCTTATAAATGAATCATAATGAATGGCATCACGTAGTTTGGGACAGATTGGATTACTTGGATACTTTGTCGCATCTATTACTATCTTAAATTTTGTAACAACATACAAAATTGAGATAACTTAACGTGGACATTGGACCTTTGTCAGTTTGAGTTGTAAATCAAAAGTTACATACAATTTAGTGCAGACATGTAGAGTTGATCGGTCAGTTAAAATGGTCATTCTAAAGTGATCATTGGTGCTCATTGAGTAAAGGCTTATTAATGAAGCATAATGCATGGCATCATGAAATTTTGGATAGATTAGATTACATGGACGCTATTTCGCATCTAATTCTATCTGAAATTTTGTCACAATATAGAAAACTGAGCTAGCTTAACATAGACATTGGGTTTGTGTCGTTCTGAGCGATAAATAAAAAGTTATTGACGATTTAGTGTACACATGTCAAGTTGATCCGACAGTGAAAATTATCATTCTAAATTGATCGTTGCCGCTCATTCAGCAAAGGCTTATAAATGAAGAATAATGCATAGCTTCACGCAGTTTTGGATAGATTGGATTGCTTGAATGATTTGTCGTATAGATTTCTATCTTAACTTTTGTCACAATATAGAAAACTGAGCTACCTTAACGTGGATATTGGATTCGTGTCATTCTGAGCTATAAATCAAAAGTTATGGACGATTTAGTGCAGACATGTCAAGTTGATCGGGCAGCTAAAATGATCATTCTAAACTGATCAATGGTACTCATTGAGTAAATGCTTATAAATGAAGCATAATGCATGACATTACATACTTTTGGATGGATTTGATTACTTGGAGAACTTGTCGAGGCAATTTTAGTTTGAAGTTTTATCACAATATTGAAAATTGAGCTTAGCTTCATGTGGGGATTGGATTCGTGTCATTCTGAGCTATAAATCAAAAGTTAGAGACGATTTAGTTCATACATGTCAAGTTGATCGGCTACTTAATATGATCATTGTAAACTGATCATTGCTGCTAGTTGAGCAAAGGCTATAAATGAAGCATAATGCATGGCATCACACAGTTTGGCATAAATTGGGATACTTGAATGCTTTGTTGTATCTATTTCTATATTAAATTTTGTCACAATATAAAAAATTGAGTTAGCTTAAGGTGGACATTGGACTTGTGTCATTCTTATCTACAAGTCAAAAGTTATAGACGATTGAGTTCGGACATGTCAAGTTGATCGGCTAGTTAATATGATCATTCTAAGCTGATCATTGCTTCTTATTGAGCAAAGGCTTAGAAATGAAGCATGTTGCATGGCATCACGCAGTTTGGAATAGATTGTATTACTTGGACGCTTTGTTTTATCTATTTCTATATTAAAGTTTGTCACAATATAGAAAATTGAGCTAGCTTAACCTTGACACTGGATTAGTATCATTATGAGCTATAAATCAAAAGTTATAAACAATTTAGTTCAAACATGTCAAGTTGATCTGCCAGTAAAAATGATAATTCTGAACTGATCATTGCCGCTCATTAAGCAACGGCTTATAAATGAATCATAATGAATGGCATCACGCAGTTTGGGACAGATTGGATTACTTGGATACTTTGTCGTATCTATTTCTATCTTAAATTTTGTAACAACATAGAAAATTGAGATAACTTAACGTGGACATTGGACCTGTTTCATTTTGAGCTGTAAATCAAAAGTTACATACGATTTAGTGCGGACATGTAGAGTTGATCGGCCAGTTAAACTGATCATTCTAAAGTGATCATTGGCGCTCATTGAGTAAAGGCTTATTAATGAAGCATAATGCATGGCATCATGCAGTTTTGGATAGATTAGATTACATGGATTTCGTATCTAATTATGTCTGAAATTTTGTCACAATATAGAAAACTGAGCTAGCTTAACGTAGACATTGGGTTCGTGTCATTCTGAGCGGTAAATAAAAAGCTATTGACGATTTAGTGTACACATGTGAAGTTGATCGGGCAGTGAAAATGATCATTCTAAACTGATCATTGCTGCACATTGAGTAAAGACATATAAATGAAGCATAATGCTTGACATTATACAGTTTTTGATGGATTTGATTACTTGGAGGATTTTGCGAGGCAACTCTAGTACGAAATTTTATCACAATATCAAATATTGAGCTAGATTAACGTGGGGATTGGATTCATGTCATTCTGAGCTATAAATCAAAAGTTATAGATAATTTAGTTCGTACATGTCAAGTTGATCGGCTAGTTAATATGATCATTCTAAACTGATCATTGATGCTCGTTGAGTATAGGCTTATTAATGAACCATGATGCATGACATCACGCAGTTTAGGATAGATAGGATTACATGGAAGCTATTTTGTATCTAATTTTGTTTGAAATTTTGTCACAATATTGAAAACTGAGCTAACTTAACGTGGACATTATATTCATGTCATTTTGAGCTATAAATTAAATATTATGGACGATTTAGTGCAGACATGTCAAGTTGATCGGGCAGTGAAAATGATCATTCTAAATTGATCATTGGTGCTCATTGAGTAAAGACTTATAAATGAAGCATAATGCATGACATTACATAGTTTTGGATTGTTTTTATTACTTGGAGGACTTGTCAAGGTAATTTTAGACTGAAAGTTTATTACAATATAGAAAATTGAGCTAGCTTAAAATGGGGATTGGATTCGTGTCATTCTGAGCTCTAAATCAAAAGTTATAGACGATTTAGTTCGTACATGTCAAGTTGATCGGGTTGTTATTATGATCATTCTAAATTGATCATTGCTGCTCGTTGAGCAAACGCTTATAAATGAAGCATAATGCATGGCATCATGCAGTTCGGGATGGATTGGACTTTTTCACAATATATAAAATTGAGTTAGCTTAAGTTGGACATTGGACTCGTGTCATTCTGAGCTATAAATTCAAAGTTATAGACGATTTAGATTGGACATGTCAAGTTGATCGGCTAGTTTATATGATCATTCTAAACTGATTATTGCTTCTCATCGAGCAAAGGCTTATAAATGAAGCATGATGCATGGCATCACCCAGTTTTGGATAGATTGCATTACTTGTATGCTTTGTTGTATCTATTTTTATCTTTCATTTTGTCACAATATAGAAAATTGAGCTATATTAACTTGGACATTGGATTAGTATCATTGTGAGCTATAAATCAAAAGTTATAGACGATTTAGTACAGACATGTGAAATTGATATGCCAGTAAAAATGATCATTGCCGCTCATTCAGCAAAGGCTAATAAATGAATCATAATGAATGGCATCACGCACTTTGGTACATATTGGATTACTTGAATATTTTGCCGTACCTATTTCTATCTTAAATTTTGTAACAACATAGAAAATTGAGCTAACTTAACGTGGATATTCGACTTGTTTCATTTTGAGCTCTAAATCAAAATTTACAGATGGTTTAGTCCGGACATATCAAGTTGATCGGCCAGTTAAAATGATCATTCTAAAGTGATCATTGGTGCTCATTGAGTAAATGCTTGTTAATGAAGCATAATGCATACCACCATGCGGTTTTGATATATTGGATTACATGGATGCTATTTCGGATCTAATTCTTTCTGTAATTTTGTCACAATATAGAAAAGTGAGCTAGCTTAACGTATACATTGGATTTGTGTCATTCTAAGGTATACTATGGACGATTTATTGCACATATGTCATTCTAACCTGATCATTGGTGCTCATTCAGTAAAGGCTTATAAATGAAGATAAATGCATGACATTTCACAGTTTTGGATGGATTTGATTAATTGGAGGATTTGTCGAGGCAATTTTAGTTTGAAATTATCACAATATAAAAAATTGAGCTAGATTTCCGTGGGGATTGGATTCATGTCATTCTGAGCTATAAATCAAAAGTTATGGATTATTTAGTTCGGACATGTCAAGTTGATCGACTAGTTAATGCATGGCATCACGCAGCTTTGGATAGATTGGATTACATTGTCGCTATTTCCTATCTAATTCTGTCTGAAATTTTTGTCAAAATATAGAAAACTGAGCTAGCTTAACATGGACATTGGGATTCATGTCATTCTGAGCTATAAATCAAAAGTTATGGATGATTTACTGCAAACATGTCAAGTTGATCGGGCAATTAAAATAGTCATTCTAAAGTGATCATTGGTGCTTATTGAGTAAAGGCTGATAAATGAATCCTAATGCATGAACTTACACAGTTTTTGATGGATTTGATTACTTGGAGAATTTTTCGAGGCAATTTTAGTCTGAAATTTTATCACAATATAAAAAATTGAGCTACTTTAACTTGGGTATTGGATTCGTGTCATTCAGAGCTCTTAATCAAAAGTTACGGACGATTTAGTGCGGAAATGTCAAGTTGATCGGCTAGTTAAAATGATCATTCTAAAGTGATCATTGGTGCTCATTGAATTAAGACTTTTAAATGAAGCATAATGCATGGCATCACCCAGTTTTGGATAGATTGGATTACACGGACGCTACTTCGTATCTAATTCTGTCTAAAATTTTGTGAAAATATAGACGATTTAGTGCAGAGATGTCAAGTTGATCGAATAGTTAAAATGATCATTCTAAATTGATCACTGGTGCTCATTGAAATTACCCAGTTTTGGATGGATTTAACTGCTGGGGGAATTTGTCGAGGCAATTTTAGTGTGAAATTTTATCACAATATAGAAAATTGAGCTAGCTTAACATGGGTATTGGATTCGTGTCGTTCTGAGATATAAATCAAAAGTTATAGACAATTTAGTTCGAAATTGCCGAGTCGATCAGCTAGTTATTATGATTATTCTAAAGTGATCACTGCTGCTCGTTGAGCAAAGGCTTATAGATAAAGCATAATGCATGGCATCAAGCAGTTTGGGATAGATTTGATAACTTGAATGCTTTGTTGTATCTATTTCTATCATAAATTTTGTAACAATATAGAAAAATTAGTTAGCTCAAGGTGAACATTGGAATCGCGTTATTATGAGCTATAAATCAAAAGTTGTAGATGATTTAGTTCAGACACGTTAAGTTGATCGTCTTGTTAATATGATCATTCTAAACTAATCATTGCTCCTCATTGAGAAAAGGCTTAGAGATAACGCATGATGCATGGCATCACGCAGTTTGGGACAGATTGGAATACTTGGATACTTTGTCATATCTATTTCTACCTTAAATTTTATCGCAATATAGAAAATTGAGCTAGATTAACGTGGACATTGGATTCATGTCATTCTAGCTCTTAATCAAATGTTACAGACGATTTAGTGCGGACATGTCAAGTTGATCGGCCATTTTAAATGATCATTCTAAAGTAATCATTGGTGTTCATTGAGTAAAGGCTTAATAATGAAGCATAATGCATGGAATCACGCAGTTTTGGATTGATTGGATTACATGGACGCTATTTTGTTTCTAATTCTGTCTAAAATTTTGTCACAATATAGAAAACAAAGCTAGTTTAACATTTGGATTTGTGTCATTCTGAGCTATAAATCAAAAGTTATAAACAATTTATTGCAGACATGTCAAGTTGATCGGGCACTTAAAATGATCATTCTAAACTGATGATTGGTGCTCATTAAGTAAAGGCGTATAAATGAAGCATAATTCATGACATTAAAAAGTTTTGGATGGATTTGATTACTTGGAGAATTGTCAAGGCAATTTTACTCAGAAATTTATCACAATATATTGAGCTAGCTTAACGTGGGTATTGAGCTAGTTACGTACGATTTAGCGCGGACATGTCAAATTGATCTGCCATTTAAAATGATTACTCTAAAGTGATCATTGCTGCTCATTGAGCAAACGCTTATTAATGAAGCATAATACATGATATCACGTAGTTGTGGATAGATTGGATTACCTGGACGTTCTTTAGTATCTAATTTTATCTAAAATTTTGTAAAATGATAGAAAATGAGCTATCTCAATGTGGAAATTGGGATTTGTGTCATTCGGAGCTATAAATGAAACGTTATGCACGATTTAGTGCAGGCATGTCAAATTGATCGGGCAGTTAAAATAACCATTCTAAACTGATCATTGGTGCTCATTGAATAAGGCTTATCAATGAAGCATAATGCATGACATTACACAGTTTTTGATGGATTTGATTACTTGGAGAAATTGTCAAGACAATTTTAGTGTGAAATTTTATCACAATATAGAAAACTGAGTTAGCTTAACGTGGGTATTGGACTCGTGTCATTCTGAGCTATAAATCAAAAGTTATAGACGATTTAGTTCGGACGTGTCAAGTTTATCGGCTAATTAATATGATCATTCTAAACTGATCATTGTTGCTCATTGAGTAAAGCCTTATTAATGAAGTATAAAGCATGGAATCAAGCAGTTTGGGATAGATTGGATTACTTGAATGATTTGTCGTATCTTTTTTTATCTTAACTTTTGTCACAATATAGAAAATTGAACTAGCTCAAGGTGAAGATTGGATTCGTATCATTCTGAGCAATAAATCAAAAGTTATAGACGATTTAGTTCGGACATGTCAAGTTGATGGGCTAGTTAATATGATCATTCTAAACTGATCATTGCTGCTCATGGAACAAAGGCTTATAAGTGAAGCATGATGCATGGCATCACGCAGTTTGGGATAGCTTCGATTACTTGGATGCTTTGTTGAATCTATTTCTATCTTGAATTTTATTACAATATAGAACATTGAGCTAGCTAACCGTGGACATTGAATTCGTATCATTCTGAGCTATACATCAAAAGTAATAGACAATTTAGTTTGAACATGTCAAGTTGATCAACCAGTTAAAATGATCATTCTACACTTATCATTGCTGCTCATTGAGCAAAGGGTTATAAATGAAGCATAATGCATGGCATCACGTAGTTTGGGACAGATTGGAATACTTGGATACATTGTCGTATCTATTTCTATCTTAAATTTTGTCACAATATAGAAAATTGAGCTAGCGAAACGTGGACATGGGATTCGTGTAATTCTAGGCTTTAAATCAAAAGTTATGGACGATTTAGTGTGAACATGTGAAGTTGATCGGCCAGTTGAAATGATCATTCTAATGTGATCATTGGTGCTCATTGAGTAAAGGCTTATTAATGAATCATAAAGCATGGCATCACGTAGTTTTTGATAGATTGGATTATATTGACGCTTTGTCATATCTAATTCTTGTTCAAATTTTGTCAAAATATAGCAAACCATGCTAGCTTAACGTGGACATTGGATTCAAGTCATTCTGAGTTATAAATCAAACGTTATATACAATTTAGTGCATACATGTCAAGTTTATCGCCATTTAAAATGATCATTCTAAACTGATCGTTGGTGCACATAGAGTAAAGGCTTATAAATGATGCATAATGCATGATACTACGTAGTTTGGATAGATTTGATTACGCAATTTTGGTCTTAAATTTTTTCATAATACGAAAATGGAGCTAGCTTAACGTGGACATTCGATTCGGGTAATTCTGAGCTCTAAATCAAAAATTATGTACGATTTAGTGCGGAAATGTCAAGTTGATCGCCCTGTTAAATGATCATTTTAAAGTGGTCATTGGTGCTCATTGAGTAATGGCTTATTAATGAAGCATAATGCATGGCATCACACAGTTTTGGATAGATTGGATTACATGGATGCTATTTCGTTTTATTTTATCTAAAATTTTATCACAATATAAAAAACAAAGTATGCTTAACATGGACATTGGATTCATGTCATTCTGAGCTATAAATCAAAAGTTATGGACGATTTAGTGCAGACATGTGAAGGTTATCGGTCAGTTAAAATGATCATTCTAAATTAATCACTGTTGCTCATTGAGTAAAAGCATATCAATGAAGCATAATGCATGACATGACAAAGTTTTGGATAGATTTCATTACTTGGAGGATTTATCGAGGCAATTTTGGTCTGAAATTTATCACAATATAGAAAATTGAGGTACCTTAAGGTGAACATTGGATTCGTATCATTCTGAGCTATAAATCAAAAGTTATAGACGATTTAGTTCGGACATGTCAAGTTGATCAGCTAGTTAATATGATCATTGAGCAAAGGCTTATAAATGAAGCATCATTCATGGCATCACACAGTTTGGGATAGATTGGATTACTTGGATGCTTTGTGGTATCTATTTCTATCTTGAATTTTATCACAATATAGAAAATTGAGTTAGCTTACCGTGGACACTGAATTCGTATCATTATGAGCTATCAATCAAAAATTATAGACGATTTAGTTCGGACACGTCAATTTGATCGATCAGTTAAAATGATTATTTTACACTGATTATTGGTGCTCATTGAGAAAAGACTTATAAATAAAGCATAATGCATGGCATCACGTAGTTCGTGATAGATTGGGATACTTGGATACTTTGTCATATCTATTTCTATTGTAAATTTTGTCACAATATAGAAAATTGAGCTAGCTCAACGTGGATTTGGATTCATGTCCTTTTGAGCTCTAAATAAAAAGTTACAAACGATTTAGTGCGGATATGTCAAGTTGATCGTTCAGTTAAAATGATCCTTCCAAAGTGATCATTGGTGCTCATTGAGTAATGGCGTATAGATGAAGCATAATGCATGGCATCAAGCAGTTGGGGATATATTGGATTACTTTAATGCTTTGTTGTATCTATTTCAATCATAAATTTTGTCACAACATAGATAATTGAGTTACCTCAAGGTGAACATTGGATTCGTGTTATTCTGACCTATAACTCAAAAGTTGTAGATAATTTAGTTTAGACATGTCACGTTGATCGTCTAGTTAATATGATCATTCTAAACTACTCATTGCTGCTCATTGAGCAAAGGCTTAGAGATGACGCATGATGCATGGCATCACAGAGTTTGGGACAGATTGGAATACTTGGATACTTTGTCGAATCAATTTCTATCTTAAATTTTTTCACAATATAGAAAATTGTGCTAGCTTAACGTGGACATTGGATTCGTGTCATTCTGAGCTCTAAATCAAAAGTTGCCGACGATTTAGTGCAAACATATTAACTTGATCGGCCATGTAAAATGATCATTCTAAAGTGATCATTGGTGCTCATTGAGTAAAAACTTAATAATGAGGCATAAAACATGGCATCACGCACATTTGGATAGATTGGATTATATTGATGGGTTGTCATATCTAATTTTTATTTTGTCAAAATATAGCAAATCGAACTAGCTTAATGTGGACATTGGATTCAAGTCATTCTGGGCTATAAATCAAAAGTTATATACGATTAAGTGCAAACATGTCAAGTTGATCGCAAGTTAAAATAATCATTTTAAACTAAGCATTGGTGCTCATAGAGTAAAAGCTTATAAATGAAGCATAATGCATGACATTACGCTGTTTGGATAGATTTGATTACTTGAAGGATATGTCCAAGCAAATTTAGTCCTAAATTTTATCACAATATAGAAAATTGAGCTAGATTAACGTGGAAATTGGATTCGTGTCATTCTGCCCCATAATCAAACGTTATGGACGATTTAGTACGAACAAGTCAAGTTGATCGGCCAGTTTAAATGATCATTCTAAAGTGATCATTGGTGCTCATTGAGTAAAGGCTTAATAATAAAGTACAATGCATGGAATCACGTGGTTTTGAATAGATTGGATTACATGGACACTACTTCGTGTCTAATTCTGTCTAAAATTTTGTCACAATATAGAAAACAAAGCTAGCTTAACATGGACATTAGGATTTGTTTCATTCTGAGCTGTAATTCAAAAGTTATAAACGATTTATTGCAGACATGTCAAGTTGATCGGGCACTTAAAATGATCATTCTAAAGTGATGATTGGTGCTCATTAAGTAAAGGCGTATAAATGAAGCATAATTCATGACATTAAAAAGTTTTGGCTCGATTTGATTACTTGGAGAATTTGTCGAGGCAATTTTAGTATGAAATTTTATCATTATATATAAAATTGAGTTAGATTAATGTGGGTATTGGATTCGTGTCATTTGTAGCTCTTAAACAAAAGTTACGTACGATTTAGCGCGGACATGTCAAATTGATCGGCCAGTTAAAATGATCATTCTAAAGTGATCGTTGGTGCTCATTGAGTAAAGGCTTGTTGATGAAGCATAATGCATGACATCAGGTAGTTTTGGATCGATTGGATTACTTGGACGCTATTTCCTATCTAATTTTGTCTGAAAGTTTGTAAAAATATAGGAAATGAGCTAGCTTAACGTGGAAATTGGGATTTGTAACATTCTGAGCTATAAATGAAATGTTATGGAAAATTTAGTGCAGATATGTCAAGTTCATCGGGCAGTCAAAAGAACCATTCGAAACTGATCATTGGTGCTCATTGAGTAAAGGCTTATAAATGAAGCATAATGCATGACATTACACAGTTTTGGATGGATTTTATTACTTGGTGAACTTTTCAAGGCAATTTTAGTGTGAAAGTTTATCACAATATAGAAAACTGAGTTAGCTTAACGTGGGTATTGGATTCCTGTCATTCTGAGCTATAAATCAAAATGTATAGATGATTTAGTTTGGACATGTCAACTTGATCGGCTAGTTAATATGATCATTCTAAACTGATAATTGCTGCTCATTGAGTAAAGGCTTACTAATGAAGCATAAGGCATGACATCAAGCAGTTTAGGATAGATTGGATTACTTGAATGATTTGTCGTATCTATTTTTATCTTAACTTTTGTCACAATATAGAAAATTGAGCTAGCTCAAGGTGAACATTGGATTCGTATCATTCGGAGCTATAAATCAAAAGTTATAGACGATTTAGTTCGGACATGTCAAGTTGATCGGCTAGTTAATATGATCATTCTAAACTGATCATTGCTGCTCATTGAACAAAGGCCTATAACTGAAGCATGATGCATGGCATCACGCAGTTTGGAAAAGATTGGATTACTTGGAGGCTTTATCATATCTATTTCTATCTTGAATTTTATCACAATATAGAAAATTGAGCTTTCTTACCGTGGACACTGAATTCGTATCATTTTGAGCTATACATCAAAAGTTATAGACGATTTAGTTCGGACATGTCAAGTTGATCGACCAGTTAAAATGATCATTGTATACTGATCATTGCTGCTCATTAAGCAAAGGCTTATAATGAAGCATAATGCATGACATCACGTAGTTTGGGACAGATTGTAATACTTGGATACTTTGTCATATCTATTTCTATCTTAAATTTTGTTACAATATATAAAATTGAGCTAGCTCAACGTGGACATTGGATTCGTACCATTTGATGCTCTAGATCAAAAGTTACGGATGATTTAGTGCGGACATGTGAAGTTGATCGGCCGGTTAAAGTGATCATTCTATTGTGATAATAGGTGCTCATTGAGTAAAGGCTTATTAATGAATCACAAAGCAAGGCATCACGTAGTTTTGGATAGATTGGATTATATTGACGCTTTGTCATATCTAATTCTTGCTCAAATTTTGTCAAAATATAGCAAACCATGCTAGCTTAACGTGGACATTGGATTCAAGTCATTCTGAGTTATAAATCAAACGTTATGTACGATTTATTGCATACATGTCAAGTTGATCATCTGTTAAAATGATCATTCTAAACTGGTCATTGGTGCACATAGAGTAAAAGCTTATAAATGATGCATAATGCATGATATTACGTAGTTTGGATAGATTTGATAACGCAATTTTAGTCTTAAATTTTTATCATAATATGAAAATTGAGCTAGCTTAACGTGGATATTGGATTCGGGTCATTTTGAGCTCTAAATCAAAAATTACGGACGATTTAGTGCGGAAATGTCAAGTTGATCGCCATGTTAAAATGATAATTCTAAAGTGGTCATTGGTGCTCATTGAGTAATGGCTTATTAATGAAACATAATGCATGGCATCACGCAGTTTTGGATAGATTGGATTAGATGGATGCTATTTCATTTCTAATTCAATCTAAAATTTTGTTATAATATAAAAAACAAAGTATGCTTAACATGGACATTGGATTCATGTCATTCCGAGCTAAAAATCAAAAGTTATGGACGATTTATCGCGGACATGTCAAGTCGATCGTTCAGTTAAAATAATCATTCTAAAGTGATCATTGGTGCTCATTGAGTAATGGCGTATAGATGAAGCATAATGCATGGCATCAAGCAGTTGGGGATAGATTAGATTACTTGAATTCTTTGTCGTATGTATTTCAATCATAATTTTTTTCACAACATAGAAAATATAGTTAGCTCAAGGCGAACATTGGATTCGTGTTATTCTGAGCTATAAATCAAAAATTATAGATGATTTAGTTCAGACATGTCAAGTTGATCGTCTAGTTAATATGATCATTCTAAACTAATCATTGCTGCTCATTGAGCAAAGGCTTAGAGATGACGCATGATGCATGGTATCACGCAGTTTGGGACAGATTGGAATACTTGGATACTTTGTCATATCTATTTCTATCTTAAATGTTTTCACAATATAGAAAATTGTGCTAGCTTAACGTGGACATTGGATTCGTGTCATTATGAGCTCTAAATCAAAAGTTACAGACGATTTAGTGCGGACATATTAACATGATTGGCCATGTAAAATGATCATTCTAAAGTGATCATTGGTGCTCATTGAGTAAAAGCTTATTAATGAAGCATAAAATATGGCATCACGCAGTTTTGGATAGATTGGATTATATTGACGGGTTGTCATATCTAATTCTTGCTCAAATTTTGTAAAAATATAACAAATCAAGCTAGCTTAACGTGGACATTGGATTCAAGTCATTCTGGGCTATAAATCGAAAGTTATTTATGATTTAGTGCAAACATGTCAAGTGGATCGCAAGTTAAAATAATCATTCTAAACTGAGCATTGGTGCTCATAGGGTAAAGGCTTATAAATGAAGCATAATGCATGACATTACGCAGTTTGGATAGGTTTGATTACTTGAAGGATATGTCCAAGCGAATTAGTCCTAAATTTTATCACTTGAGCTAGATTAACATGGAAATTGGTTTCGTGTCATTCTGGCTAATAATCAAACATTACGGACGATATAGTGCGGACATGTCAAGTTGATCGGCCAGTTTAAATGATCATTCTAAAGTGATCATTGGTGCTCATTGAGTAAAGGCTTAATAATGAAGCATAGTGCATGGAATCACATGATTACATGGACACTATTTCGTTTCTAATTCTGTCGAAATGTTTTGTCACAATATAGAAAACAAAGCTAGATTAACGTGGGAATTGGGATTTCTGTCATTCTGAGCTATAAATCAAAAGTTATAAATGATTTATTGCAGACATGTCAAGTTGATCGGGCACTTAAAATGATCAAACTAAAGTGATGATTGGTGCTCATTAAAAAAGGCGTATAAATGAAGCATAATTCATGACATTACAAAGTTTTGAATGGATTTGATTACTTGGAGAATTTTTCGTGGCAATTTTAGTATGAAATTTTATCACAATATATAAAATTGAGCTAGCTTAATGTGGGTATTGGATTCGTGTTATTCTTAGCTCTTAATCAAAAGTTACGTATGATTTAGCGCGGACATGTCAAATTGATCGGCCAGTTAAAATGGTCATTCTAAAGTGATCATTGGTACTCATTGAGTAAAGGCTTGTTGATGAAGCATAATGCATGACATCACGTAGTTTTGAATAGATTGGATTACCCGGACGCTATTTCGTATCTAATTTTGTATGAAATTTTGTAAAAATATAGAAAATGAGCTAGCTTAACGTGGAAATTGGGATTTGTGTCATTCTGAGCTATAAATGAAAAGTTATGGACGATTTAGTACATACATGTCAAGTTTATCGGGCAGTTAAAATAACCATTCTAAACTGATCATTGATGCTCATTGAGTAAAGGCTTATAAATGAAGCATAATGCATAACGTTACATATTTTTGGATGGATTTGATTACTTGGAGAACTTGTCAAGGCAATTTTAGTGTGAAATTTTATCACAATATAGAAAACTGAGTTAGCTTAATATGGGTATTGGATTCGTGTCATTCTGAGCTATAAATCAAAAGTTATAGACGATTTGGTTCGTACATGTCAAGTTGATTGGCTAGTTAATATGATCATTCTAAACTGATCATTGCTGCTCATTGAGTATAAGCTTATTAATGAAGCATAAAGTATGGCATCAAGCAGTTTGGGATAGATTGCATTACTTGAATGCTTTGTCATACCTAGTTTTATCTTAACTTTTGTCAAAATATAGAAAAGTGACCTACCTCAAGTTCAACATTGGATTGGTATCATTTTGAGCTATAAATCAAAATTTATAGACGATTTAATCTGGACATGTCAAGTTGATCGGCTAGTTAATATGATAATTCTAAACTAATCATTGCTGCTCATTGAAAAAAGGCTTATAAATGAGGCATGATGCATGGCATCACACAGTTTGCGATAGATTGGATTACTTGGATCCTTTGTCGTATCTATTTCTATCTTTAATTTTATCACAATATAGAAAATTGAGCTAGCTTACCATGTACATTGAATTCGTATCATTCTGAGCTATACATCAAAATTTATAGATGATTTAGTTCAGAAATGTCAAGTTGATCGACCACTTAAAATGATCATTTTACACTGATCATTGCTGCCCATTGAGCAAAGGCTTATAAATGAAGAATAATGCTTGGCATCACGTAGTTTGGGATAGATTGGAATACTTGGATACTTTGTCGTATCTATTTCTATCTTAAATTTTGCCACAATACAGAATACTGAGCTAGCTCAATGTGGACATTGGATTTGTGTCATTATGAGCTCAAAATTAAAAGTTACAGACAATTTAGTGCGGAAATGTCAAGTTGATCGGCCAGTTAAAATGATCATTCAAAAGTGATCATTGGTGCTCATTGAGTAAAGGCTTATTAATAAAGCATAAAGCATTGCCTCAAGAAGTTTGGGATAGATTGGATTACTTGAATGCTTTGTCGTATCTATTTTTATCTTAACTTTTGTCACAATATAGAAAATTGAGCTAGCTCAAGGTGAACATTGTATTCGTATCATTCTGAGCTATAAATCAAAAGTTATAGACGATTTTGTTTGGACATGTCAAGTTGATCGGCAAGTTAATATGATCATTCTAAACTGATCATTGCTGCTCATTGACCAAAGGCTTATAAATGAAGCATGATGCATGGAATCACGCAGTTTAGGATAGATTTGATTACTTGGATGCTTTGTCGTATCTATTTCTATCTTAAATTTTATTACAATATAGAAAATTGAGCTAGCTTACCATGGACATTGAATTTGTATCATTCTGAGCTATGCATCAAATGTTATAAACGATTTAGCTCGGACATGTCAAGTTGATCGATCAGTTAAAATGATCATTCTAAACTGATCATTGCTGCTCAATGAGCAAAGACTCATAAATGAAGGATAATGCATGGCATCACGTAGTTAGAGATAGATTGGAATACTTGGATACTTTGTCTTATCTATTTCTATCTTAAATTTTGTCATAATATAGAAAATTGAGCTAGCTCAACGTGGACATTATATTTGTGTCATTTTGAGCTCTAAATCAAAAGTTACAGACGATTTAGTGCGGAAATTTCAAGTTTATCGGCGAGTTAAAATGATCATTCGAAAGTGATCATTGGTGCTCCTTAAGTAAAGGCTTATTAATGAAGCATAAAGCAAGACATCAAGTAGCTTTGGATAGATTGGATTATATTGACCCTTTGCCATATCTAATTCTTGCTCAAATTTTGTCCAAATTTTGCAAACCAACCTAGCTTAATCTGGACAATGGATTCCAGTCATTCTGAGCTATAAATCAAAAGTTATATACGATTTAGTACAAACATATCAAGTTGATCGCCAGTTAAAATGATCATTCTAAACTGATCATTGGTGCTCATAGAGTAAAGACTTATAAATGAAGCATTATGCATGATATTACGTAGTTTGGATATATTTGATTACACAATTTTAGTCTTAAAATTTATCACAATATAGAAAATTGAGCTAGCTTAACGTGGACATTGGATTCGTGTCATTCTGAGCTCTTAATCAAAAATTAGGGATGATTTAGTGCAGAAATGTCGAGTTGATCGGCCTGTTAAAATAATCATTCTAAAGTGGTCATTGGTGCTCATTGAGAAAAGGATAATTAATGAATCATAATGCATGGTATCACGCAGTTTGGATAGATTGGATTACATGGACGCTATTTCGTTTCTAATTCTATCTAAAATTTTGTAACAATATAAAAGCAAGGCTTGCTTAACATGGACATTGGATTTGTGTCATTCCGAGTTATAAATCAACAGTTATGGACGATTTAGTGCAGACATGTCAAGTTGATCGGTTAGTTAAAATGATTATTCTAAACTGATCACTGGATCTCATTGAGTAAAGGCATATAAATGAAGCATAATGCATGACATTACAAAGTTTTGGACAGATTTCATTACTTGGACGATTTGTCGAGGCAATTTTAGTCTGAAATTTTATCACAATATAGAAAATTGTGCTAGCTTAACGTAGGGATTGGATTCGTGTCATTCTGAAATATAAAGCAAAAGTTATAGACAATTTAGTCCGGACTTGTCAAGTTGATCGGCTAGCTAATATGATAATTCTAAACTGATAATTGCTGCTCATTGAGCAAAGGCTTATAAATGAAACATAAAGCATTGCATCACGCAATTCGGAATAAATTGTATTGCTTAGATGCTTGGCCGAATCTATTTTTATCTTAAATTTAGTCACAATATAGAAAAAGGAGTTAGCTTAACGTGGACATTGAATTCGAGTCATTTTGAACTATAATCAAAAGTTATAAACGATTTAGTTTGGTCATGTCAAGTTGATCGCCCAGTTAAAATAATCATTCTAAACTAATCATTGGTGCTCATTGAGTAAATGCTTATAAATAATCACTCTAAACTGAAGCATAATGCATTGCATCACGCAATTTTGAAAAGATTGGATGAGTTAGACGCTTTCTTTTATCTATTTCTGTCTCAAATTCTGTCACAATATAGAAGATTGAGCTAGGTTAACGTAGGCATTGTATTCTTTTCATTCTGAGCTTAAATCAAAAGTTATGGACGATTTAGCGCAAACATGTCAAGTGGATCGGCCAATTAAAATGATCATTCTAAATTGATCATTGGTGCTCCATGAATAAAGGCTTATTAATGAAGCATAATGCATGGTATCACACAGTTTTGGATAACTTGGATTACTTGAACACTTTTTGGTATCTGTTTCTGCCTCAAATTTTTTAACTATGTAGGAAATTGAGCTAGCTTAATGTGGTCATTCGATTCGTGTCATTTTGAGCAATAAATCAAAAGTTACAAACGATTTGGTGCAGACATGTCAAGTTGATCGGCCAGTTAAAATGATCATTCTAAACTGATCATTGGTTCTCATTGAGTAAAGACTTATAAATAAAGCATAATGCATGTGGCATCACGCTATTTTAGATAGATTGGATTACTTGGACGGTTTATAGTATCTATTTATGCCTCAAATTTTATCACAATATAGAAAATTCAGCTAGCTTAACGTGGGTATTGGATTGGTGTCATTTTTAGTTCTAAATCAAAAGTTACGGACGGTTTATTGTAGACATGTAAAGTTTATCAGCCAATTAAGATGATAATTCTAAACTGATCAATGGTTCTCATTAAGTAAATCCTTATATATGAAACACAATGCATGGCATCACATCTATTTTTTTCTCAAATTTTGTCACAATATAGACAAATTGAGGTAGCTTAACGTGGGCACTGGATTCGTATTATTCTGAGCTATAAATCAAAAGTTACAAACAGTTTAATGCAAACATGTCAAGTTGATCGGCCAGTTAAACTGATCATTGGTAATGATCGTGTAAAGGCTTATAAATAAAGCATAATGCATGGCATCATGCTATTTTAGATAGAAAGGATTACTTGCATGCTTTGTCGTATCTATTTCTGTATAAAATTTTGTCACAATAAGGAAAATCGACTTAGCTTAATGGGGGCATTACATTCATATCATTCTGATCTATAGATCAAAAGTTATGAATGATTTAGTGCAGACATGTCAAGTTGATCGCCCAGTTAAAATGATCAGTCTAATCTGATAATTCGTACTAATCGAGTAAAAGCTTATAAATGAAGCATAATGCCTGGCATCACACTGTCTTAGAAAGATTGGATTACTTGGACGATTTGTCGTATTTATTTCTGTCTAAAATTTTTTCACAATATGGAAAATTGCGCTAGCTTAATGGGGGCATTGGATTCGTATCATTCTGAGCTATAAATCAAACATTACGAATGATTTACAGCAGACATGTGAAGTTGATCGGCCAGTTAAAATGATCAGTCTAAACAAATCATTGGTTCTCATTGAGTAAAAGCCTATAAATAAAGCATAATGCATGTCATCACGCTGTTTTAGATAGATTGCATTAATTGGATGCATTGTCGTATCTATTTTTGTCTTAAATTTTGTCACAATTTAGAAAATTGAGCTACCTTAACATGGGCATTGGATTCATGTCATTCTGAGCTCTAAATAAAAAGTTAGGGACGATTTAGTGCCGACATGTAAAGTTGATCGGCCAATTAAAATGATCATTGTTTCTCATTGAGTAAAGGCTTATAAATGAAGCATAATGCATTGCATCACGCAATTTTGGAAAGATTGGATTACTTGGATGCTTGTCGTACATATTTCTGTCTCAAAGTATAGAAGATTTAGCTAGCTTAACGTGGGCATTGTATTCCTTTCATTCTGAGCTTAAATCAAAAGTTACGGATGATTTAGTGCAGACATGCCAAGTTGATTGGCTAGTTAAAATGATCGTTCTAAACTGATCATTGGTGCACCTCGTGTAAATGCTTATTAGTGAAGCAAAATGCATGGAATCACTCAGTTTTGGATAGATTGGATTTCTTGAGCTTTTTTGTATCTATTTCTGCCTCAAATTTTGTCACTATATAGGAAATTGAGCTAGCGTAATGTGGGCATTGGATTTTTGTAATTCCGAGCTCTAAATCAAAAGTTATGGGCGATTTATTGCGGATATGTCAAGTTGATCTGTCAGTTAAGATGATCATTCTAAAGTGAACATTGGTCCTAATTGAGCAAAGGCTTATAAAAAAGCATAATGCATTGCTTCGCGCAGTTTTGGATAGATTGGATTACTTATAAATGAAACATAATGCATGACATCACCCACTTTGGGATAGATTGGATTATTTGGATGCTTTGTCGCATGTAGTGTTGTCTCAAATTTTGTAACAATATAGAAAATTGAGCTAGCATAACGTAGGCATTGGATTCGTGTCATTCTAAGCTCAAAATCAAAAGTTACGGACGATATAATGCAGACATGTCAAGTTGATCGGCCAGTTAATATGCTTTATCTAAACTGATGATTGGTGCTCCTTGAGTAAAGGCTTATTAGTGAAGCATAATGCATGGCAACACACAATTTTGGATATATTCGATTACTTAGACTCTTTGGCGTATCTATTTTTGTCTCAAATTTTGTTACTGTATAGGAAATTGAGCTAGCGTAACATGGGCACATGATTCGTGTCATTCCGAGCTCAAAATCAAGAGTAACGGACTATTTGGTGCGGAAATGTCAAGTTGATCGGCCAGTTAAAATGATCATTCTAAACTCATCATTGGTGCTCATCGAGGAAAGGCTTATAAATGAAACATAATGCATGACATCACCCACTTTGGGATAGATTGGATTATTTGGATGCTTTGTCGCATGTAGTGTTGTCTCAAATTTTGTAACAATATAGAAAATTGAGCTAGCATAACGTGGGCACTAGATTCGTGTCATTCTGAGCTCAAAATCAAAAGTTACGGACGATTTAATGTAGACATATCAAGTTGATCGGCTAGTTAAAATGATCGTTCTAAACTGATGATTGGTGCTCCTTGAGTAAAGGCTTATTAGTGAAGCACAATGCATGGCAACACACAGTTTTGGATAGATTCGATTACTTAGACTCTTTGTCGTATCTATTTTTGTCTCAAATTTTGTCACTGTATAAGAAATTGAGCTAGCGTAACATGGGCACAGGATTCGTGTCATTCCGAGCTCAAAATCAAGAGTTATAGACTATTTGGTGTGGAAATGTCAAGTTGATCGGCCAGTTAAAATGATCATTCTAAACTCATCATTGGTGCTCATTGAGTAAAGGCTTATAAATGAATTATAATGCAAGACATCACGCAGTTTTGGATAGATTGGATTACTTGGATGCTTTATTGTATTTATTTCTATCTCAAATTTTGTCACAATATAGAAAATTGAGCTAGCTTAATATGTGCGTTGGATTCGTGTCATTTTGAGCTATAATTGAAAGTTATGAACGATTTAGTGTAGGCATGTCAAGGGTATCGGCAAGTTAAAAAATGATCAGTCTAACCTGATCATTGCTTCTCATTGAGTAAAAGCTTATAAATAAAGCATAAGGCATGATATAACACTGTTTTAGATAGATTGGATTATTTGGACGCTTTGTCGTATCTATTTCTGTCTCAAATTTTGTCACAATATAGAAAATTGAGCTACCTTAACGTGGACATTGGAATCGTGTCATTCTGAGCTCTAAATCAAAAGTTACGGATGATTTAGTGTTGAGATGTAGTTAAAATGATCATTCTAAACTGATCATTGATGCTAGTTGAGTAAAGGCTTATCAAAGAAACATAATGCATTGCATCATGTAGTTTTGGATAGATTGGATCACTTGGACGCTTTTTCGTATCTATTTCTGTCTCAAATTTTTTCACAATATAGAAAATTGAGCTAGCTTAACGTGGGCATTGGATTGGTGTCATTCTGACCTCTAAATCAAAAGTTACGGACAATTTTGTGCGGATATGTCAAGTTTATCAGCCAGTTAAGATGATCATTCTAAATTGATCTTTGGTACTCATTGAGTAAAGGCTTATAAAGGAATCGTAATGTGTGGCATCATGCAGTTTTGGATATATTGGATTACTCAAATTTTTTCACATATAGAAAATTGGGATTGCTTAACGCGAGAATTGGATTCATGTCTTTCTGAGGTGTAAATCAAAAGTTACACACAATTTATTGTTGACATAGTAAATCAGCCAGTTAAAATGGTCATTCTAAACTTATCATTTGTGCTCATTGAGTAAAGGCTTACAAATAAAGTACAATGCATTGCATCACAGTTTTGGATAGATTGGATACATTGGACGCTTTGTCGTATCTATTTCTGTCTCAAATGCTATCACAATATAGAAAATTTAGCTAGCTTAAAGCATGCTTTGGATTCATGTCATAATAAGCTTAAATAAAATGTTACGGATGATTTAGTGCAAACATGTCAAATTGATCGGCCATTTAAATTGGTCATTCTAAAGTTATCGCTGGTGCTCCTTGAGTAAAGGCTTATTAATGAAGCATAATGCATGGCACCACGCTATTTTGGATAGATTGGATTATTTGGATGTTTTGCCATTTCTATCTCAAATTTTGTCACAATTTAAAAATTTCAGCTAACTTAACGTTGGCATTAGATTTGTGTCATTCAAATCTATAAACCCAAAGTTATAGACGATTTAATGCAGATAAGTCAAGCTGATTGTCCAGGTAAAATAATCATTCTAAATTGATCATTGGTGCTCATGGAATAAAGGGTTATAAATGAAGCATAATGCATGACATTACACAGTTTTGGATAGATTGCATTACTTGGATACTTTGTCGTATCTATTTCTGTCTCAAATTATATCAAAATATAGAAAATTGAGCTAGCTTAACGTGGGCACTGGATTCATGTCATTTTGAGCTTTAAATCAAAAGTTATGGAAGATTTAGTGCCGAAATGTCAAGTTGATCGGCCAGTTAAAATGATCATTCTAAACTAATCGTTGGTGCTCTTTGAGTAAAGGCTTATAAATGAACCATAATGCATAGCATCACGCTGTTTTTAGATATATTGGATTACTTGGATGCTTTGTCGTATCAAAGTTTGTCTCAAATTTTGTCACAATATAGAAAATTGAGGTAGCTTAACATGGGTATTAGATTCGTGTCATTCAAAGCTAGTTACGGACAATTTAGTGCAGACATATCAAATTGATTGGCCAGTTAAAATGATTATACTAAACTGATCATTAGTGCTTATTGATTAAAGGCTTATAAATGAAGCATAATGCTTGATATTACGAAGTTTTGGATAGATAGGATTACTTGGACGCTTTGTCTTATCTATCTCTGTTCAAATTTTGTCGAAATATAGAAAATTGAGCAAGCTTAACATGGGAATTATATTTTTCTCATTCTAAGCTCTAAATAAAAAGTTACGGACGATTTAGTGCAGACATGTCAAGTTGATCGGCCAGTTAAAATGATCATTCTAAACTGATCATTGGTTCTCATTGAGTAAAGACTTATAAATAAAGCATAATGCATGTGGCATCACTCTATTTTAGATAGATTGGATTACTTGGACGGTTTATAGTATCTATTTATGCCTCAAATTTTATCACAATATAGAAAATTCAGCTAGCTTAACGTCGGTATTGGATTGGTGTCATTTTTAGTTCTAAATCAAATGTTACGGACGGTTTATTGTAGACATGTAAAGTTTATCAGCCAATTAAGATGATAATTCTAAACTGATCAATGGTTCTCATTAAGTAAATCCTTATATATGAAACACACTGCATGGCATCACACAGTTTTGGAAAGATTGCATTACTTGGACGCTTCATCATATCTATTTTTTTCACAAATGTTGTCACAATATAAAAAATTGAGGTAGCTTAACGTGGGCATTGGATTCGTATCATTTTGAGCTATAAATCAAAAGTTACTAACAGTTTAATGCAAACATGTCAAGTTGATCGACCAGTTAAACTGATCATTGGTACTGATCGTGTAAAGGCTTATAAATAAAGCATAATGCATGGCATCACACTGTTTTAGATAGAAAGGATTACTTAGATGCTTTGTTGTATCTATTTCTGTATAAAATTTTGTCACAATAAGGAAAATTGACTTACTTTAATGGGGGTATTACATTCATATCATTCTGATCTATAAATCAAAAGTTATGAATGATTTAGTGCAGACATGTCAAGTTGATCGCCCAGTTAAAATGATCAGTCTAAACTGATAATTCGTACTAATCGAGTAAAGGCTTATAAATGAAGCATAATGCCTGGCATCACACTGTTTTAGATAGATTGGATTACTTGGACGATTTGTCGTATTTATTTCTGTCTAAATTTTTTTCACAATATGGAAAATTGCGCTAGCTTAATGGGGGCATTGGATTCGTATCGTTCTGAGCTATAAATCAAACGTTACAAATGATTTACAGCAGACATGTGAAGTTGATCGGCCAGTTAAAATGATCAGTCTAAACAAATCATTGGTTCTCATTGAGTAAAAGCCTATAAATAAAGCATAATGCATGTCATCACGCTGTTTTAGATAGGTTGCATTAATTGGATGCATTGTCGTATCTATTTTTGTCTTAAATTTTGTCACAATTTAGAAAATTGAGCTACCATAACATGGGCATTGGATTCATGTCATTCTGAGCTCTAAATAAAAAGTTAAGGATGATTTAGTGCCGACATGTAAAGTTGATCGGCCAATTAAAATGATCATTGTTTCTCATTGAGTAAAGGCTTATAAATGAAGCATAATGCATTGCATCACGCAATTTTGGAAAGATTGGATTACTTGGATGCTTGTCGTACATATTTCTATCTCAATGTATAGAAGATTTAGCTAGCTTAACGTGGGCATTGTATTCCTTTCATTCTGAGCTTAAATCAAAAGTTACGGATGATTTAGTGCAGACATGCCAAGTTGATCGGCTAGTTAAAATGATCGTTCTAAACTGATCATTGGTGCACCTCGTGTAAAGGCTTATTAGTGAAGCAAAATGCATGGAGTCACACAGTTTTGGATAGATTGGATTTCTTGAGCTTTTTGGTATCTGTTTCTGCCTCAAATTTTGTCACTATATAGGAAATTGAGCTAGCGTAATGTGGGCATTGGATTTGTGTAATTCCGAGCTCTAAATCAAAAGTTATGGGCGATTTATTGCGGATATGTCAAGTTGATCTGTCAGTTAAGATGATCATTCTAAAGTGATCATTGGTGCTAATTGAGTAAAGGCTTATAAAAAAGCATAATGCATTGCTTCGCGCAGTTTTGGATAGATTGGATTACTTTGATGCTTTGTCGTATATATTTCTGTCTCAAATTTTGTCACAATATAGAAAATTGAGCAAGCATAATGTGGGCATTGGATTCATGTCATTCTGAGATCTAAATCAAAAGTTACGTACGATTTAGTGCGGATATGTCAAGTTAATCGGTCAGTTAAAATGATCATTGTAAACTGATCATTGGTGTTAATTAAGTAAAGGCTTATAAAAGAAGCAAAATGTATTGCATCACGTAGTTTTGGATAGAATTGATTACTTGTACGCTTTTTCATACTGATTTGTGTCTTAAATTTTGTCACAATATAGACAATTGAGCTACCTTAACGTCGGCATTGAATACATGTCATTCTATGCTCTAAATGAAGCATAATGCATTGCATCACGCAATTTTGGAAAGATTGGATTACTTGGATGCTTTGTCGTATATATTTCTATCTCAAATTTTGTCACAATATAGAAGATTTAGCTAGCTTAACGTAGGCATTGTACTCTTTTCATTCTGAGCTTAAACCAAAAGTTACGGATGATTTAGTGCAGACATATCAAGTTGATCGGCTAGTTAAAATGATCGTTCTAAACTGATCATTGGTGCTCCTTGAGTAAAGGCTTATTAGTGAAGAATAATGGATGGCATCACACAGTTTTGGATAGATTGGATTACTTAGACTCTTTGCCGTATCTATTTTTGTCTCAAATTTTGTCACTATATAGGAAATTGAGCTAGCGTAACATGGGCACAGTATTCGTGTCATTCCGAGCTCAAAATCAAGAGTTACGGACTATTTGGTGCGGAAATGTCAAGTTGATCGGCCAGTTAAAATGATCATTCTAAACTCATCATTGGTGCTCATTGAGTAAAGGCTTATAAATGAATTATAATGCAAGACATCACGCAGTTTTGGATAGATTGGATTACTTGGACGCTTTATTGTAGTTTTTTCTATCTCAAATTTTGTCACAATATAGAAAATTGAGCTAGCTTAATATGTGCGTTGGATTCGTGTCATTTTGAGCTATAATAGAAAGTTATGAAAGATTTAGTGTAGACATGTCAAGGGTATCGGCATGTTAAAAGTATCAGTCTAACCTGATCATTGCTTCTCATTGAGTAAAAGCTTATAAATAAAGCATAATGCATGACATAACACTGTTTTAGATAGATTGGATTACTTGGACGCCTTGTTGTATCTATTTCTGTTTCAAAATTTGTCACAATATAGAAAATTGAGCTAGCTTAACGTGGACATTGGAATCGTGTCATTCTGAGCTCTAAATCAAAAGTTACGGACGATTTAGTGTGGACGTGTACTTAAAATGATCATTCTAAACTGATCATTGATGCTAGTTGAGTAAATGCTTATCAAAGAAACATAATGCATTGCATCACGTAGTTTTGGGTAGATTGGATTACTTGGATGCTTTGTCGTATCTATTTCTGTCTCAAATTTTTTCACAATATAGAAAATTGAGCTAGCTTAACGTGGGCATTGGATTGGTGTCATTCTGACCTCTAAATCAAAAGTTACGGACAATTTTGTGCGGACATGTCAAGTTTATCAGCCAGTTAAGATGATCATTCTAAACTGATCTTTGGTACTCATTGAGTAAAGGCTTATAAATGAAATGTAATGTGTGGCATCATGCAGTTTTAGATATATTGGATTACTCAAATTTGGTCACATATCGAAAATTGAGATTGCTTAACGCGAGAATTGGATTCATGTCATTCTGAGGTGTAAATCAAAAGTTACACACGATTTATTGTTGACATAGTAAATCGGCCAGTCAAAATGGTCATTCTAAACTTATCATTGGTGCTCATTGAGTAAATGCTTACAAATAAAGTACAATGCATTGCATCACAGTTTTGGATAGATTGGATACATTGGACGCTTTGTCGTATCTATTTCTGTCTCAAATTCTATCACAATATAGAAAATTTAGCTAGCTTAACGCATGCTTTGGATTCATTTCATAATAAGCTTAAATAAAATGTTACGGACGATTTAGTGCAAACATGTCAAATTGATCGGCCATTTAAAATGGTCATTCTAAAGTTATCACTGGTGCTCCTTGAGTAAAGGCTTATTAATGAAGCATAATGCATGGCACCATGCTATTTTGGATAGATTGGATTATTTGGATGTTTTGTCATATCTATTTCTATCTCAAATTTTGTCACAATTTAAAAATTTGAGCTAACTTAACGGTTGCATTGGATTTGTGTCATTCAAATCTATAAACCCAAAGTTATAGACGATTTAATGCAGACAAGTCAAGCTGATTGTTTAGTTAAAATAATCATTCTAAATTGATCATTAGTGCTCATTGAATAAAGGGTTATAAATGAAGCATAATGCATGACATTACACAGTTTTGGATAGATTGCATTACTTGGATACTTTTCCGTATCTATTTCTGTCTCAAATTATATCAAAATATAGAAAATTGAGCTAGCTTAACGTGGGCATTGGATTCATGTAATTTTGAGCTTTAAATCAAAAGTTATGGAAGATTTAGTGCCAAAATGTCAAGTTGATCGGCCAGTTAAAATGATCATTCTAAACTAATCATTGGTGTTCTTTGAGTAAAGGCTTATAAATGAAGCATAATGCATAGCATCACGCTGTTTTAGATATATTGGATTACTTGGATGCTTTGTCGTATCAAATTTTATCTCAAATTTTGTTACAATATAGAAAATTGAGGTAGCTTAACATGGGTATTAGATTCGTGTGATTCAAAGCTAGTTACGGACAATTTAGTGCAGACATATCAAGTTGATTAGCCAGTTAAAATGATTATACTAAACTGATCATTAGTGCTTATTGATTAAAGGCTTATAAATGAAGCATAATGTGTGACATTACGAAGTTTTGGATGGATTGGATTACTTGGACTCTTTGTCTTATCTATTTCTGTTCAAATTTTGTCGAAATATAGAAAATTGAGCAAGCTTAACGTGGGCATTGGATTTATCTCATTCTAAGCTCTAAATAAAAAGTTACGAACGATTTAGTGCCCTCAAGTCAAGTTGATTGGCCAGTTAAAATGATCATTTTAATTTGATCATTGCTGCTCATTGAGTAAAGGCATAGATGAAGCATAATGCATTGCATCACACAGTTTTGGATTGATTGTATTACTTGGACACTTTGTAGTTTCAAATTCTGTCTCAAATTTTGTCACAATATAGAAAATTGAGGTAGCTTGACATGGGCATTAGATTCTTGTCATTCAAAGCTAGTTATGGAAAATTTTAGTGCAGACATGTCAAGTTGATCGACTAGTTAAAATGATCATACTAAACTTATCATTAGTGCTCATTGAGTAAAAGCTTATAAATGAAGCATAATGCGTGACATTACCAAGTTTTGGATAGATTGGATGACTTGGACACTTTGTCTTATCTATTTCTGTTCAAATTTTGAAAAAAATATAGAAAATTGAGCAAGCTTAACGTGGGCATTAGATTTATGTCATTCAAAGCTCTAAATAAAAAAGTTACAGATGATTTAGTGCCGGCAAGTCAAGTTGATCGGCCAGTTAAAATGATCATTTTAATCTGATCATTGCTGCTCATTGAGTAAAGGCTTATAGATGAAGCATAATGCTTTGCATCACGCAGTTTTGGGAAGATTGGATTAGTTGGTTGCTTTGTCGTATGTTTCGGTTTTAAATTTTGTCACAATATAGAAAATTGAGCTAGTTTAATGTAGGAATTGGATTAATGTCATTTTGAGCTTCAATCAAAAGTTACGGACGATTTAGTGCAGATATGTCAATTTGATCGTCCAGTTAAAATGATCATTCCAAACTGATCATTTGTGCTCCTTGAGTAAAGGCTTATTAATGAAGCATAATGCATGGCATCACGCAGTTCTGGATAGATTTGATTACTTATACGCTTTGCCTTATCTAATTCTATCTCAAATTTTGTGACAATATAAAAAATCAATCTAGCTTAACGCGAGCATTGGAGTCGTGTCATTCTAAGCTATATATGAAAAGTTAAATTTGATTTAGTGCAGACATTTCAAGTTGATTGGCCAGTTAAAATGATTATTATAATCTGATCATTGGTACTCATTGAGTAAAAGCTTATAAATGAAACATAATGCATGACAATACGCAGTTTTGGATAGATTTGATTACTTGAAAGCTTTGTCAAAGCAATTTTAGTCTTAAATTTCATCACAATATAGAAAATTGACTAGGTTAATGTGGCCATTGGATTCGTGTCATTTTGAGCTTTAAATCAAAAGTTGTTGGCGATTAAGTACGGAGTTAAAATGATCGATCTTAACTGATTATTGGTGCTCATTGAGTAAACGTTTATAAATGAAGCATAATGCATGGCATCACACAGTTTGGGATAGATTAGATTATTTAAAAGCTATGTCGTATCTATTTCTATCTCAAAATTTGTCATAATATAGAAATTGAGGTAGCTTAACATGGGCATTGGACTCATGTCATTTTGAGCTCTAATTCAAAAGTTACGGCCAATTTAGTGTGGAAATATCAAGATGATCGGCTAGTTAATATGATCATTATGAACTGATCACTGGTGCTCCTTGAGTAGAGGCTTAGAAATGAAGCATATTGCATGAGATCACGGATTTTGGGACAGATTGGATAATATGGATGCTTTTTCATATCTATTTATGTCTGAAATTTTGTCACAATATAGAAACCAAAGCTAGCTAAACGTTAGCATTGGATTCGTGTCATTTTGAGCTTTAAATCAAAAGTAAGGACAATTTAGTGCAGACATGTCAAGTTGATCGGCCTGTTAATATGATCATTCGAAACTGATCAATGGTGCTCATTGAGTAAAAGGCTTATAAATGAAGCACAATGCATGGCATCACGCATTTTAGGATAGATTTGATTACTTGGGTGCTTTGTTGTATCTCTTTATGTCTCAAAATTTGTCACAATATAGAAACTTGAGCGAGCTTAACATGGACATTGGATTCGTGTTATTCTGAGCTATAAATCAAAAATGAGGGACGATTTAGTTCAGACATGTCAAGTTGATGGGCCAGTTAAAATGATCATTCTAAACTGATCATTGATGCTCATTGAGTAAAGGCTTATAAATGATGCACCATGCATGGCATCACGTATTTTTGAATATATTGGATTGCTTGGACACTTTGTCGAATCTATTTTTGTCTCAAATTATGTCACAATATATAAGCTTGAGCTAGCTTAACATGAGCATTGGATTCGTGTCATTCTGAGCTATAAATCAAAAGTTACGGAATTTAGTGTAGACATGTCAAGTTGGTCGGCCAGTTAAAATTATCATCTAAACTAATCATAGATGCTCATTGACAAAAGGCTTATAAATGAAGCATAATGCATGGCATCACACAAATTGGGATAGATTTGAGTTCTTGCATCTTTGTCGTATCTATTTCTTTCTTAAATTTTGTCACAATATAGAAAATTGGCTACATTAACGTGGAATTTGGATTCATGTCATTCTGAGCTATAAATCTAAAGTTATGGTTGATTTAGAGCACGCATGTCAAGTTGATCTGCCAGTTAAATTAATCATTCTAAACTGATCATTGGTGTTCATTGAAAAAAGGTTTATAAATGAAGCATAATGCACGATATTACGTAGTTTTTGATAGATTTTATTACTTGGAGGATTTGTCGAAGCGATTTTAGCCTAAAATTTTATCACAATATAGAAATTTGAACTAGCTTAACGTAGGCATTGGATTTGTGTCATTTTGAGCTCTAAATCAATAGTTACAGACAATTTAGTGTGGACATGTCAAGTTGATCGCCTAGTTAATATGATCATTCTAAACTGATCGTTGATGCTCATTGAGTAAAGGATTATAAATGAAGCATAATATATGGCATCACGCAGTTTGGGATAGATTGGATTACTTGGATTCTTTATCGTATCTATTTTTTTCTCAAAATTTATCACAATAGAGAAAATTAAGCTAGCTTAACCTGGGAATTGAATTTGTGTCATTTTGGGCTATAAATCAAAAGTTAGGGAGGATTTAGTGTATACGTGTCAAGTTGATCGGCCAGTTAAAATGATCATTCTAAAAGAATCATTGGTGTTCATTGAGTAAAGGCTTATAATTGAAGCATAATGCATGACATTACGCAATTTTTGATAGATTTGATTACTTGGAGGTTTGTCGAAGCAATTTTAGTCTAAAATTTTATCACAAAATAAAAAATTGAGCTAGATTTGATTACTTGGAGGCTTTGGAATTGTGTCATTCTGAGCTCTAAATAAAAAGTTACGGATGATTTAGTGCGGATATGTGAAGTTGAATTGGCCAGTTAATATGATAATTGTTAACTGATGATTGGTGCTCATTGAGTAGAGGCTTATAAATGAAGCATAATGCATTGTATCACGTGGTTCGGGGTTGATTGGATTACTTAGACGCTTTGTCATATCTATTTCTGTCTCGACATTTGTCACAATATAGAAACTTGAGCTAGCTTAATGTGGGCATTGGATTCGTGACATTCTAAGCTCTAAATCAAAAGTCATGGAACATTTAGTACAGACATGTCAAGTTCATCGGCCAGTTAGTATGATCATTCTATACTGGTCATTGGTCCTCATTAAGTTAAAGGCTTATAAACAGAGCATAACGCATGGCATAAGGCATGTCATAACGCATTTTGGGATAAATCGGATTACTTGGATGTTTTGTCGTATCTATTTCTGTCTAAACATTTGTCACAATATAGAAAATTCAGCTAGCGTAACGTGGGTGTTGGACTCCTGTCATTCCAAGCAACATATTAAAAGTTACGGACGATTTAGTGTAGACATGTCGAATTGATCGGGTAGTTAAAATGATCATTCTAAACTGATCATTTGTGCTTATTGAGTTAAGGTTTATAAATGGAGGTCAATGCATGACATCACGAAGTTTTGGATAGATTGGATTACTTGGATGCTTTATCTTATCTATTTTTGTCTAAAATTTTATCACAATATAGAATATTGAGCTCGCTTAACGTGGGCTTTGGATTTGTGTCATTCTGAGTTCTAAATCAAAAATTACAGATGATTTAGTGCAGACATGTCAAGTTGTTGGGCAAGTTAAAATGATCATTGTTAACTGATCATTGGTGCTCATTGAGTAGAGGCTTATAAATGAACCATAACGCATGGCATCGCCCAGTTCGGGATAGATTGGATAACTTCCATGCTTTGCAGTATCTATTTTTGTCTAAAATTTTATCACAATATAGAAAATTGAGTTAGGTTAATGTGTACATTGGATTTGTATCATTCTGAGCTCTAAATCAAAAGTGACGGACGATTTAGTGTGGACATATCTAGTTGATCGGCTAGTGAATATGATCATTCTAAATGGAACATTGGTGCTCATTGAGTAAAGGCTTATAAATGAAGCATTATGCATGGCATCCCACAATTTGGGATAGATTGAATTACATGGACGCTTTGACGTATCTATTTTTGTCTAAATTTTTCTCACAATAGAAAATTGAGGTAGCTTAACATGGGCTTTGGATGTGTGTCATTCTGAGCTCTAAATCAAAAGTTACTGATGATTTAATGCGGACATGTCATGTTGCTGTGCCAGTTAATATGTTAATTCTAAACTTATCATTGGTGCTCATTGAGTAAAGGCTTATAAATGAAGCATAATGCATGGCATCACGTAGTTTGGACAGACTGGATAATTTCGATGCTTTTTAGCATCTATTTGTGTCTCAAATTTCGTCACAATACAGAAACTTGAGCTGGCTTAACGTGAGATTTGGATTCGTGTCATTCAGGGTTCTAAATCAAAAGTTACGGATGATTTAGAACATACAAGTCATGTTGATCGGCCAGTTAAAATGATCATTCTTAAGTGATCATTGGTGCTCCTTGAGTTGAGGCTTATAAATGAATCATAATGCATGACATTACACACTTTTTGATATATTTGATTACTTCTAGGAATTCTATAAGCATATTTAGTTTTAAATTTTATCACAATATTGAAAATTGAACTCGCATAACGTGGGCTTTGGATTTGTGTCATTCTGAGCTCTAAATCAAAACTTACAGACTATTTAGTGCGAACATGCCAAGTTGATCGGCCAATTAATATGATCATTCTAAACTGATCATTACTGCTCATTGAGTAAAGGCTTATAAATGAAGCATAATGCATGACATCACGTAGTTTGGGAAAGATTGGATTACTTGGATGCTTTGTCGTATTTCTATTCAAATTTTGTCACAATATAGAAAGTTGAGCTAGCTTAACGTGAGCATTGGATTCGTGTCATTCTGAGCTATAAATCAAAAGTTACCAACGATTTAGTGCTGACATGTCAAAATGATCGTCCTGTTAAAATGATAATTCTAAACACATTATTGATGCTCATTGAGTAAAGGCTTATAATTGAAGCACAATGCATGGCATAACGCAGTTTTGGATATATTGGATTAATTGGACGCTTTGTCGTACCTATTTCTCTCTTAAATTTTGTCACAATATAGAAAATTGAGGTAGCTTAACGTGGGCTTTGGATGTGCGTCATTTTGAGCTCTAAATCAAAAGTTACTAATGATTTAGTGTGGACATGTCAAGTTGATCGGCCAGTTAAAATGATCATTCTTAACTGATTATTGGCGCTCATTTAGTAGAGGCTTATAAATGAAGCATACTACATGGCATCACGAGTTTGAGATAGAGTGGATAGTTTGGACGGCTTTTACCATCTATTTGTATCTCAAATTTTGTCACAATATATAAACTTGAGCTAGCTTAACGTGGGCTTTGGATTCGTATCATTCTGAGTTCTAAATCAAAAGTTACAGACGATTTAGAACATACATGTCAAGTTGATCGGCCAATTAGAATGATCATTCTTAAGTGACCATTGGTGCTCCTTGAGTTGAGGCTTATAAATGAAGCATAATGCATGACATTACGCACTTCTTGATAGATTTGATTACTTGTAGGATTTCTATAAGCAAATTACTCTTAAATTTTATCACAATATTGAAAATTGAGCCAGGTCAACGTAGGCTTTGGATTTGTGTCATTCTGAGCTCTAAATCAAAAGTTACAGACAATTTAGTGCGAACATGCCATGTTGATCGGCCAGTTAATATGATCATTCTAAACTGATCATTGGTGCTCATTGAGTAAAGGCTTATAAATGAAGCACAATGCATGGCATCACTTAGTTTGGGAAAGATTGGATTACTTGGATGCTTTGTCGTTTCTATTTCCATCTCAAATTTTGTCACAATATAGAAAATTAAGATAGCTTAACGTGGGCATTGGATTCGTGTCTCTAAGTTATAAATCAAAAGTTATGGATGATTTAGTGCAGACATGTCAAGTTGATTGGCCAGTTAGAATGATCATTCTAAACTGATCATTGATGATCATTCAGTAAAAGTTTATAAATGAAGCATAATGCCTGGCATCACTCATTTTCGGATAGATTGGATTACTTGAATGTTTTTTGTATCTATTCTATCTCAAAATTTGTCACAATATAGAAAATTGAGCTAGCTTAACGTGAGCATTGGATTCGTGTCATTCTAAGGTATAAATCAAAACTTAAGGACGATTTAGTGCAGACATGTCAAGTTGTTCGCCCAGTTAAAAAGATCACTCTAAACTGTTCGTTGATACTCGTTGAGTAGAGGCTTATAAATGAAGCATAATACATGGCATCACGGAGTTTGGGATTGATTGGATAACTTCGATGATTTTTCGCATCTATTTTTGTCTTAAATTTTTTCACCATATAGAAAGTTTAACTAGCTTAATGTGGGCATTGGATTTGTGTCATTCAGAGCTCGAAATCAAAGTTACGAAAAACTTAGTGCATACATGTCAAGTTGATCGGCGAGTTAATATGATCATTTGAAACTGATCATTGGTGATCATTGAGTAAGGGTTACTTTGTCGTATCTATTTTTGCCTCAAAATTTGCCACAATATAGAAAAGTCAGCTAGCTTAACGGGGGCATTTGATTCGTGTCATTCTAAGCTCTAAATAAAAAGTGATGGACGATTTAGTGCAGACATGATAAAATGATTGGTCAGTTAAAATGATCATTCTAAACTGATCATTGACGATCAATAAGTAAGGTTTATAAATCAAGCTGAATCCATGGCATCATGCAATTTTGGATATATTGGATAACTTGGACGCTTTTTCGTATCTATTTTGGTTTCAAAATTTATCACAATATAGAAACTTGAGCTAGCTTATCGTGAGAATTGGATTCGTATCATTATGAGCTCTAAATCAAAAGTTACGGACAACTTAGTGCAGACATGTCAAGTTGATTGGCAGGTTAATATGATCATTCTAAACTGATCATTGGTGCTCATTAACGAATGGCTTACAAATGAAGCATAATGCATGGCATCAAACATTTTGGGATAGATTGGATTACTTGGATGCTTTGTCGTATTTATTTCTGTCTCAAAATTTGTCACAATATAGAAAATTGAGGTAGCTTAACGTGGACATTGGATTTATGTCAATTTGAACTATAAATCAAAACTTAAGGACTATTTAGTGCAAACATGTCAAGTTGATCGGCCAGTTAAAATAATCATTCTAAACTGATTATTGATACTTTAGAGGTTTATAAATGAAGGATAATACACAACATCACGGAGTTTGGGATAGATTTGATAAGGTGGACGCTTTTTCGTATCTATTTCAGTCTCACTTTTTGTCACCATATAGAAACTTGAGCTAGTTTAATGTGGGCATTGGATTCGTGTCATTCTGAGGGATAAATCCAAAGTTAAGAAAAATTTAGTGCAGAAATGTCAAGTTGATTGGCCAGTTAATATGATCATTCTAAACTGGTCATTGGTGCTCATTGAGTAAAGTCTTATAAATGAAGCATGATGCATGGCATCACGCATTTTGGGATAAAGTGAATTAATTGGATGACTTGTTGTATCTATTTCTGTCTCAAAAATTTGTCACAGTATAGAAAATTGAGCTATCTTAACGTGGCATTGGATTTGGGTCATTTTGAACTATAAATAAAAACTTAAGGACGATTTAGTGCAAACAAGTCAAGTTGATCGGCCAGTTAAAATAATCATTCTAAACTGATTATTGATTCTTTAGAGGGTTATAAATGAAGCATAATACACGACATCATGGAGTTTGGCATAGATTTGATAAGTTGGACGCTTTTTCGTATCTATTTCTGTCTCAATTTTTGTCACCATATAGAAACTTGAGCTAGTTTAACGTGGGCATGGGATTCATGTCATTCCGAGGGATAAATCAAAAGTTAAGAAAAATTTAGTGCATAGATGTCAAGTTGATTGGCCAGTGAATATGATCATTCGAAACTGATCATTGGTGCTCATTGAGTAAAGTGTTATAAATGAAACATAATGCATGGCATCACGCATTTTAGGATAGAGTGAATTAATTGGATTATTTGTTGTATCTATTTTTGTCTCAAAATTTGTCACAATATAGAAAATTGAGCTACCTGAACGTGGGCATTGTATTCGTGTCATTCTAAGCTATAAATCAAAAGTTACGAACGATTTAGTGCAGACATGTCAAGTTGATCGACCAGCTAAAATGATCATTTTAAACTGATGTTTGGTGCTCTTTCAGTAAAGGCATATAAATGAAGCATAATGCATGGCATCACGTAGTTTGAGATAGATTGGATTACTTGGATGCTTTGTCGTATCTATTTCTGTCTCAAATTTTGTTACAATATATAAAATTGAGCTAGCTTAACGTGGGCTTTCGATTTGTGTCATTCTGAGCGCTAAATCAAAACTTACAGACGATTTAGTTAGGACATGTCTAGTTGATCGACCAGTTAAAATGATCATTCTATACTGATCATTGGTGCTCATTCAGTAAAGGCTTACAAATGAAACATAATGACATCACACAGTTTGGGACATAATTGATTACTTGTATGCTTTGTTGTATCTATTTTTGTCTCAAATTTTGTCACAATATAGGAAATTGAGATAGCTTAATGTGGGCATTGGATTCGTGTCATTCGAAGCTGTAAATCAAAAGTTATGGATGATTTAGTACAGACATGTCAAGTTGATCAGCCAGTTAAAATAATCATTCTAAATTGATCATTGATGCCCATTGAGTAAAGGCTTATAAATGAAGAATAAGGCCAAGCATCACGCAGTTTCGGAGAGATTGGATTAATTGGACGCTTTGTCGTATCTATTTATGTCTCAAATTTTGTCACAATACAGAAAATTGAGCTAGCTATACGAGGGCTTTGGATTTGTGTCAACGTGAATTCTAAATCAAAAGTAACGGACGATTTAGTTCGGACATGTCAAGTTGATCGGCCAATTAAAAGATCATTCTTAATTGATTAGTGGTGCTGATTGAGTAGAGGCTTATAATTGTAGTATAATGCATGGCATCACGCGGTTCGGGATAGATGGACTAACTTTGACATTGGTGCTCATTGTAGTATAATTGTAGTATCTACTTATATCTCAAATTTTGTCACAATATAGAAACGTGAGCTAGCTTAACGTTGACATTAGATTCGTGTCATTTTGAGATATAAATCAAAAGCTACGGATGATTTAGTGTGGACATGTCAAGTTCATCGGCCAGTTAATATGATCATTCTAATCTGATCATTGGTGCTCATTGAGTATAGGCTTATAAATGAAGCATAATGCATGGCATTACGCTGTTTGCATGTAATGGATTACTTGGATGCTTTGTCATACCTATTTATGTATCAAATTTTGTCACTATATATGAAATTGAGCTAGCTTAACGTGGCCATTGGATTCGTGTCATTCTGAGATATAAATGAAAAGTTATAGATGATTTGGTGCAGACATATCAAGTTGACCAACGAGTTAAAATGATCATTCTTAACTGATCACTGGTGCTCATTGACTAAAGGCTTATAAATTAAGCATAATGCATGGCATCATGCAGTTCGGGATAGATTGGATAACTTGCACGCATTGTCATATCTATTTATGTCTAAATTTTGTCACAATATAGAAACTTGAGTTAACTTAACGTGGGCATTGGATTCGTGTCATTGGTTACGGACTATTTTGTGCAGACATGTCAAGCTGGTCGGCCAGTTAAAATGATCATTCTAAACTAATCATTGGTTCTCCTTGAGTAAAGGCTTATAAATGAAGCTTAATGCATTACATTACACAGTTTTGGAAAGATTTGATAACTTGGAGCATTTGTCGAAGCATTTTTAGTATTAAAGTTTATCACAATATTTTAAATTGATCAAGCATAATGTGGGAATTGGATTTGTGTCATTCGGAGCTCTAAATTAAAAGTTAAGGATGATTTAGTCCGCACATGTCAACTTGATCGACCAGTTAAAGTGATTATTCTAAACTGATAAATGGTGCTCATTGATTAAAGGCTTATAAATGAAGCATAATGCATGACATCCCAAAGTTTGAGATAGATTGGATTACTTGGACGCTTTGTCGTATCTATTTCTGTCTCAAACTTTTGTCACCACGTGGGCATTGCATTTGTGTCATTCTGAGCTCTAAATCAAAAGTTATAAAGGATTTAGTGCTGACATGTCGAGTTGATGGGCAAGTTAAAATGATCAGTATTGGTGGTCATTGAACAAATGCTGATAAATGAATCATAATGCTTGGCAACACACAGTTTGGGTTATATTGGATTACTAGGAGGCTTTGTTGTGTCTATTTAAGTCTTAAATTTTGTCACAATATAGAAAATTGAGCTTTCTTAACGTGGCCATTGTATTCGTGTCATTCTGAGATATAAATCAAAAGTTATAGATGATTTGGTGCAGACATATCAAGTTGATCAACGAGTTAAAATGATCATTCTTAACTGATCACTGGTGCTCATTGACTAAATGCTTATAAATTAAGCATAATGCATGGCATCATGCAGTTCAGGATAGATTGGATAACTTGCACGCATTGTCATATCTATTTATGTCTCAATTTTGTCACAATATAGAAACTTGAGTTAACTTAACGTGGGCATTGGATTCGTGTCATTGATTACAGACTATTTTGTGCAGACATGTCAAGCTGGTCAGCCAGTTAAAATGATCATTCTAAACTAACAATTGGTTCTGCTTGAGTAAAGGCTTATAAATGAAGCATAATGCATTACATTACACAGTTTTGGATAGATTTTATTACTTGGAGCATTTGTCGAAGCATTTTTAGTATTAAAGTTTATCACAATATTGAAAATTGATCAAGCGTAATGTGGGAATTGGATTTGTGTCATTCTGAGCTCTAAATCAAAAGTTAAGGATGATTTAGTCCGCACATGTCAACTTGATCGACCAGTTAAAGTGATTATTCTAAACTGATAAATCGTGCTCATTGATTAAAGGCTTATAAATGAAGCATAATGCATGACATCCCAAAGTTCGAGATAGATTGGATTACTTGGACGCTTTGTCGTATCTATTTCTGCCTCAAAATTTTGCCACCACGTGGGCATTGGATTCGTGTCATTCTGAGCTCTAAATCAAAAGTTATAAACAATTTAGTTCTGACATGTCGAGTTGATAGGCAAGTTAAAATGATCATTTTAGACTGAGTATTGGTGGTCATTGAACAAATGCTGATAAATGATTCATAATTCATGGCAACACATAGTTTGGGTTATATTGGATTACTAGGAGGCTTTGTCGTGTCTATTTAAGTCTTAAATTTTGTCACAATATAGAAAATTGAGCATGCTTAACGTGGGCATTGGATTCGTGTCATTCTAAGCTCTAAATCAAAAGGCATTTTTGATTTGGTGCGGACATGTCAAGTTGATCGGCCAGTTAAAATGATCATTCCTAATTGATCGTTGGTGCTCATTGTGTAAAGACTTATAAATTATGCATAATGCATGTCATCACGCAGCTCGAGATAGATTGGATTACTTGGAAGCTTTGCTTATATAATTCTATGTCAAGTTTTGTCACAATATAGAAAATTCAGCTAGCTTAACGTGGGCATTGGATTCGTGCCATTCTTAGCTCTAAATCAAAAGTTACGGCTGATATAGCGCGTACATGTCAAGTTGATCGACCTGTTAAAATAACCATTCTAAATGAATCATTAGTGCTCATCGAGTAAAGGCTTATAAATGAAGTATAATGCATGGCATCACGTAGTTTTTGAAAGATTGGATTACTTGGACACTTTGTAGTATCTATTTATGTCTCAAATTTTGTCACAATATAGAAAATTGAGCTAGCTTAACGTGGACATTGGATTCGTGTCACTCTAAGCTCTAAATAAAAAGTTACGGACGATTTAGTGCAGACATGACAAGTTCATCGGTGAGTTAAAAAGATCATTCTATACTTATCATTGGTGCTCCTTGAGTAAAGGCTTATAAATAAAGCATAATGCATGACATTACACAGTTTTGGATAGATTTGATTACTTGGAGGATTTTTCGAAGAAGTTTTTGTATTAAATTTTATCAGAATATTGAAAATTGAGCTAGCTTAACGTGGGCATTGAATTTGTATTATTCTGATATCTAAATCAAAAGTTATGGAAGATTTAGTGCAGACATGCCAAGTTGATCGACCTGTTAAAATGATCATTCTAAACTGATCATTGGTGCTCATCGAGTAAAGTCTTATAAATGAAGTATAATGCATGGCATCACTCATTTTTTGATAGATTGGATTACCGGTATGGTTTGTCGTATCTATTTCTATCTCAAATTTTGTCCCAATGTAGAAAATTGAGCTAGCATAAGGTGGGCGAATTAGATCCGTGTCATTCTAAGCTATAAATCAAAATTTACGAACGATTTAGTGCAAATATGTCAAGTTGATCGGCCAGTTAAAATGATCATTCTGAAATGATCATTTGTGCTCATTGAGTAAAACCTTATAAATGAAGCATAATGCATGACATTACGTAGTTTTGGATAGATTTGATTACATGTAGGATTTTCTGAAGCAGATTTAGTTTTAAATATTATTACAATATATAAAATTGAGCTAGCTTAGCATGGGCATTGGATTGGTGTCATTCTAAGCTCTAAATCAATAGTTACGTACGATTTAGTGCGGATATTTCAAGTTGATTGGCCAGTTAAAATGATCATTCTTAATTGATCATTGGTGCTCATTGAGTAAAGGCTTATAAATGAAGTATAATGCATGGCATCACGAAGTTTGGCATAGATTGGATTACTTGTATGATGTGTCGTATCTGTTTCTGTCTCAAATTTTGTCACAATATAGACATTTGAGCTAGCATAACCTAGGCATTGGATTCGTGTCATTCTGAGATCTAAATCAAAAGTTACGGAAGATTTAGTGTGGTATGTCAAGTTGATCGGCCAGTTAATATGATTATTCTAAACTGAAAAATGGTGCTCATTGAGTAAAGGCTTATAAATGAAGCATAATGCATAGCAATACGAAGTTCGGGACTGATTGGATTACTTGGATGATTTGTCGTATCTATTTCTATCTCAAATTTTGTCACAATGACGTGGGCATTGGATTCGTGTCATTCTGAGCTCTAAATCAAAAGTTACAGATGATTTGGTGCGAACATGTCAAGGTTATCGACCATTTAAAATGATCATTCCTAACTGATCGTTGGTACTCATTGAGTAAAGGTTATAAATGAAGCATAATGCATGGCATCACGAGGTTTGGGATAGATTGGATTACTTGGACAATGTGTCTTATCTAATTCTATCTCAAACTTTGTCACAATATAGAAAATTGAGCTAGATTAACGTGGGCATTGGATTTATGTCATTCTGAGCTCTAAATCAAAAGTTATGGATGATTTAGTGTGGACATATCAAGTTGATTGGCCAGTTAATATGATTATTCTAAACTTAGAAATGGTGCTCATTGAGTAAAAGCTTATAAATGAAGCATATTGCATGGCATCAGACAGTTCGGGATATATTGGATTACTTGTATGCTTTGTCCTATTTATTGTTGTCTCAAATCTAGTCACAATATAGAAAACTGAACTAGCTTAATGTGGGCTTTGGATTCGTGTCATTCTGAGCCCTAAATCAAAAGTTACAGACGATTTAGTGCACACATGTCAAGTTGATCGGCCAGTTAATCTGATTTTTCTAGACTGATAAATGGTGATTATTGAGTAAAGGCTTATAAATAAAGCATAATGCATGGCATCACAAAGTTTGGGATATATTGGATTACTTGGACGCTTTGTTGTATATGTTTCTGCCTAAAATTTTGTCACATTATAGAAAATTGAGCTAGCTTGACGTGGGCATTGGATTTATGTCATTCTGAGCTCGAAATCAAAAGTTACGGACGATTTAGTGCGGACATGTCAAGTTGATCGGCCAATTAAAATGATCATTCTAAACTAATCGTTGGCGCTCATTGAGTAAAGGCTTATAAATGAAGCATAATTCATGGCGTCACGCAGTTTGTGATGGATTTGATTATTTGGATGCTTTGTCGTATCTATTTCTGTCTCCAATTTTGTGACAATATAGAAAATTGAGCTAGCTTAACCTGGGCATTGGATTCGTGTCATTATGAGCTCTAAATCAAATGTTAGAGACAATTTAATGCGGACATGGGAAGTTGATCGGCCTGTTAAAATGATCACTCTAACCTGATCATCGGTGCTCATTGAGCAAAGGCTTATAAATGAAGAATAATGCATCGTATCATGCTGTTTTGAATAGATTGGATTACACAATTTGTCGTATCTATTTTTGTCTCAAATCTAGTCACAATATAGAAGCTATCTTAACATGGGCACTGGATTCGTGTCATTTTGAGCTCTAAATCAAAAGTTATAGACCATTTATTGTACACATGTCAAGTTGATCGAGCTGTTAAAATGATCATTCTAAACAGATCATTGATGCTCATTGAGTAAAGGCATATAAATGAAGCATATTGCATGGTGCCACGCAATTTTTTATAGATTTGATTACTTGGATTTTTTGTAGAAGCAATTTTAGTTTTAAATTTTATTACAAGATAGAAAATTGAGCTAGCTTAACGTGGGCATTGGATTCGTGTCATTCTGAGCTCTAAATCAAAAGTTATAGACCATTTAGTGCGGACGTGTTAAGTTGATCAGCCTGTTTAAATGATCATTCTAAACTGATCATCGGTGCTCATTGAGCAAAGGCTTATCAATGAAGTATAATGCATCGCATCACGCTGTTTTGAATAGATTGGATTACTTGGACTCTTAACGTGAACACTTGATTCGTGTCATTCTGAGCTCTTAATCAAAAGTTACAAATAGTGCGGAAATGTCAAGTTGATTGGTCAGTTAAAATGATCATTCTAAACAGATCGTTTCTGCTCATTGAGTAAAGGCTTATAAATGAAGCATAATGCATGACATTACACAGTTTTAGATATAATTGATTACATGTAGGATTTTTTGAAGCAGTTTCAGTCTTAAATTTTATCATGGTACAGAAAATAAAGCTAGCTTAACGTGGGCATTGGATCAATGTCATTCTGAGCTCTAAATGAAAAGTTATAGACGATTTAGTGCGGGCATGTAAAGTTGATGAGCCCGTTAAAATGATCATTCTAAGCTGGTCATTGGTGCTCATTGAGCAAAGGCTTATAAATGAAGTATACTGCATCGCATCACGCTATTTTGAATAGATGGGATTACTTGGACGCTTTGTCGTATCTATTTCTTTATCAAATTTTGTCACAATGTAGAAAATTGAGGTATCTTAATGTGGGCGAATTGGATCCGTGTCTTTCTAAGCTATAAATCAAAATTTACGAATGATTTAGTGCAAACATGTCAAGTTGATTGGCTAGTTAAAATGATAATTCTAAACAGATCATTTGTGCACATTGAGTAAAGGCTTATAAATGAAGCATAATGCATGACATTATGCAGTTTTGGATACATTTGATTACATGTAGGATTTTCTGAAGAAATTTTAATTTTAAATACTATTACAATATATAAAATTGAGCTAGGTTAACTGTGGGAATTGTATTCGTGTCATTCGGAGCTCTAAAACAATAGTTACGTACGATTTACTGCGGACATTTCAAGTTGATCGGCCAGTTAAAATGATCATTCGTAACTGATCGTTGGTGCTCATTGAGTAAAGGCTTAAAAATGAAGCATAATGCATGGCATCACACAGTTTAGCATGGATTGGATTACTTGGACGATGTGTCGTATCAATTTCTATCTCAAATTTTGTCACAATATAGAAAATTGAGTTAGCATAACCTAGGCATTGGATTCGTGTCATTCCGAGCTCTAAATCAAAAGTTATGGAAGATTTAGTGCAGGATGTCAAGTTGATCGGCCAGTTAATATGATTATTCTAAACTGATAAATGGTGCTCATTGAGTAAAGGCTTATAAGTGAAGGTTAATGCATGGCAATACGAAGTTCGGGATTGATTGGATTACTTGGACGCTTTGTCATATCTATTTCTATCTCAAATTTTGTCACCATGACGTGGGCATTGGATACGTGTCATTCTGTGCTCTAAATCAAAAGTTACGGACGATTTGGTGCGGACATGTCAATGTTATCGACCATTTAAAATTATCATTCCTAACTGATCGTTGGTACTCATTGAGTAAAGGCTTATAAATGAAGCATAATGCATGGCATCACACAGTTTGGGATTGATTGGATTACTTGGACAATGTGTCATATCTAATTCTATCTCAAACTTTGTCACAATATAGAAAATTGAGCTAGCTTAACGAGGGCATTGGATTCGTGTCTTTCTGAGCTCTAAATCAAAAGTTATAGATGATTTAGTTTGCACATATCCAAGTTGATCGGGCAGCTAATATGATTATTCTAAACTTACAAATGGTGCTCATTGAGTAAAAGCTTATAAATGAAGCATAATGCATGGCATCAGACAGTTCGGGATATATTGGATTACTTGTATGCTTTGTCGTATCTATTGCTGTCTCTAATCTAGTCACAATATAGAAAATTGAACTAGATTAACGTGGGCTTTGGATTCTTGTCATTCTGAGCTCTAAATCAAAAGTTACAGATGATTTAGTGCACACATGTCAAGTTGATCAGCCAGTTAATATGATTATTCTAGACTGATAAATGGTGATCATTGAGTAAAGGCTTATAGATAAAGCATAATGCATGGCATCACCAAGTTCGGGATATATTGGATTACTTGGACGCTTTGTCGTATTTATTTCTGCCTAAAATTTTGTCACGTTATAGAAAATTGAGCTAGCTTAACGTGGGCATTGGATTTGTGTCATTCTGAGCTCGAAATCAAAAGTTACGGATGATTTAGTGCGGACATGTCAAGGTCATCGGCCAATTAAAATGATCATTCTAAACTAATCGTTGGTGCTCATTGAGTAAAGGCTTATAAACGAAGCATAATGCATGGCGTTACGCAGTTTGGGATGGATTGGATTACTTGGATGCTTTGTCGTATCTATTTCTGTCTCAAATTTTGTCACAATATAGAAAATTGAGCTAGATTAACGTGGGCATTGGATTTGTGTCATTATGAGCTCTAAATCAAAAGTTTGAGATGTTATAATGCGAACATGGGAAGTTGATCGGCATGTTAAAATGATCACTCTAACCTGATCATTGGTGCTGATTGAGTAAAAGGCTTATAAATGAAGCATAATGGATGGTATCATGCAGTTCGGGATAGATTGGATTTGACGATTTGTCGTATCTATTTTTGTCTTAAATTTAGTAACAATATAGAAATTTGAGATATCTTAACATGGGCACTGGATTCGTGTCATTTTGAGCTCTAAATCAAAAGTTATAGACCATTTATTATACACATGTCAAGTTGATCGAGCAGTTAAAATGATCATTCTAAACAGATCATTGATGCTCATTGAGTAAAGGCATATAAATGAAGCATAATGCATGGTTTCACGCAATTTTGTATAGATTTGATTTGTTGGAGTTTTTGTCGAAGCAATTTTAGTTTTAAATTTTATTACAAGATAGAAAATTGAGCTAGCTTAACGTGGACATTGGATTTGTGTCATTCTGAGCTCTAAATCAAAAGTTATAGACCATTTAGTGCGGACGTGTTAAGTTGATCAGCCTGTTTAAATGATCATTCTAAACTGATCATCGGTGCTCATTGAGCAAAGGCTTATCAATGAAGTATAATGCATCGCATCACGCTGTTTTGAATAGATTGGATTACTTGGACTCTTAACGTGAACACTTGATTCGTGTCATTCTGAGCTCTTAATCAAAAGTTACAAATAGTGCGGAAATGTCAAGTTGATTGGTCAGTTAAAATGATCATTCTAAACAGATCGTTTCTGCTCATTGAGTAAAGGCTTATAAATGAAGCATAATGCATGACATTACACAGTTTTCGATATAATTGATTACATGGAAGATTTTTTGAAGCAGTTTCAATCTTAAATTTTATCATGATATAGAAAATAACGCTAGCTGAACGTGGGCATTGGATTCATGTCATTCTGAGCTCTAAATGAAAAGTTATAGACGATTTAGTGCGGACATGTTAAGTTGATGAGCCTGTTAAAATGATCATTCTAAGTTGATCATTGGTGCTCATTGAATAAAGGCTTATAAATGAAGCATAATGCATGGCATCACACAGTTTGGCATAGATTGGATTACTTGGACGATGTGATGTATCTATTTCTGTCTCAAATTATATCACAATATAGAAAATTGAGCTAGCATAACCTAGGCATTGGATTCTTGTCATTCGGAGCTCTAAATCAAAAGTTACGGAATATTTAGTGCGGGATGTCAAGTTGATCGGCCAGTTAATATGGTTATTCTAAACTGATAAATGGTGCTCATTGAGTAAAGGCTAATAAATGAAGCATAATGCATGCCAATACGAAGTTCGGGATTGATGGATTACTTGGACACTTTGTCGTATCTATTTATATCTCAAATTTGGTCACAATAACGTGGGCATTGGATTCGTGTCATTTTAAGCTCTAAATCAAAAGTTATGGATTATTTAGTGCAGAAATGTCAAGTTGATCGACCTGTTAAAATGACTATTCTAAACTGAACATTAGTGCTCATCTAGTAAAGGCTTATAAATGAAGAATAATGCATCGCATCAGGCAGTTTTGTATTAATTGGATTACTTGGTTGGTTTGTCGTATTTTTTTATATTTCAAATTTTGTCACAATATAGAAAATTGAGCTAGCTTAACAAGGGCATTGGATTCGTGTCATTCTCAGCTCTGAATCAAAAGTAACGGATGATTTAGTGCAGACATATCAAGTTGATTGGTTAGTTAAAATGATCATTTTTAACTGATCATTAGTGCTCATTGAGTAAAGGCTTATAAATGAATCATAATGCATGGCATCACGCATTTTGGGATATATTGGATTACTTAGATGCTTTTTGTATATATTTATGTCTCAAATTTTGGCACAATATAGAAACTTGAGCAACCTTAACGGGGGCATTGGATTCGTGTCATTCTGTGCTCTTAATCAAAAGTTACGGACGATTTAGTGCAGACATGTAAAGTTGATCGACCTGTTAAAATGACAATTCTAAAATGATCATTAGTGCTCTTTGAGTAAAGGCTTATAAATGAAGAATAAAGTGGATTACTTGGTCGCTTTATCGTACTTTTTATGTCTCAAATTTTGTCATAATATAGAAAATTGAGCTAGCTTAACATGCACATTGGATTCATGTCATTCTGAGCTCAAAATAAAAAGTTACGGACTATTTCGTGCATACATGTCAACCTGGTCGGCCAGTTAAAATGATCATTCTAAACTAATCATTGGTGCTCCTTGAGTAAAGACTTATAAATGAAGCATAATGCATGACATTACACAGTTATGGATAGATTTGATTATTTGGAGCATTTGTCGAAGCATTTTTAGTATTAAAGTTTATCACGATATTGAAAATTGAGCAAGCGTAATGTGGGAATTGGATTTGTGTCATTATGAGCTCTAAATCAAGTTGATTGACCAGTTAAAGTGATTATTCTTAACTGATAAATGGTGCTCATTGATTAAAGGCTTATAAATGAAGCATAATGCATGACATCACGAAGTTCGAGATAGATTGGATTACTTGGACGCTTTTTCGTATCTATTTATGTCTCAAAAATTTTGTCATTATATAGAAAATTGAGCTAGCTTAGCGTGGGCATTGGATTCGTGTCATTCTGAGCTATCAATCAAAAGTTATGGACGATTTAGTGCAAACATTTCAAGTCGATCGGCCCGTGAAAATGATCATTATAAACTGATCATTGTTGCTTATTGAGAAAAGGCTTATTAATGAAGGATATTGCATGGCATCACGTAGTTTTGGATAGATTGGACTATTTGTACGATTGGTCATATCAAACGCTGTCTCACATTTTGTCACAATATAAAAAATTTAGCTAACTTAACATAGACAATGGATTCATGTCATTTTGAGATATAAATCAAAAGTTATGGACGATTTATTGCAAACATGTCAAGTTGATCGGCCATTTAAAATGATTAATCTAAACTGATCATTAGTGCTCATTGAATAAACCCTTATAAATAAATCATAATGCTAGACATTACGCAATTTTGGATAGATTTGATTACATAGAGGATATTTCAAAGATATTTTAGTCTTAAATTTTATCACAATATTGAAAATTGAGCTAGCTTTACGTGGGCAATGGATTCGTGTCATTCCGAGCTCTAAATAAAAAGTTACATACGGTTTAGTACTAACATCTCAAGTTGGTTGGCCAGTTAAAATGATCATTCTAAATTGATCATTGTTGCTAATTGAAATAAAGCTTATTAATGAAACATAGTGCATGACATTACGCAGTTTTGGATAGATTTGATTTCATGGCCGATATGTCTAAAAAATTTTAGATAAATTTTATCACAATATTGAAAATTGAGCTAGCTTAACGTGGGCATTGGATTCGTGTCTTCTGAGTTCTAAATCAAAAGTTATAGACGATTTAGTGCTGACATGTCAAGTTGATCGGCCATTTAAAATGATCATTCCAAATGATCATTGGTGCTCATTAAGTAAGAGTTTATAAATAAAGCATAATGCATGGCATCACACAGTTTTGGATAGATTGGATTACTTGGAGGCTTTGTCGTATCTATTTATATCTCAAATTTTGTCACACAATAGACAATTGAGCTAGCTTAATGTGGGTATTGGATTCATGTCATTTTGAGCTATAAAAAAAAGTTACGGAAGATTTAGTACGGACATGTCAATTTGATAGGCCAGATAAAATGATCATTCTAAACTGAGCATTGGTGCTCATTGAGTAAAGGCTTATAAATCAAGCATAATACATGGCATCACGTAGATTTGGATAGATGGGATTACTTATACGCTTTGTCGTATCGATATCTGTCTCAAATATTGTCACAATATAGAAAATTGAGCTAGCTTAACATGGGCGTGGGATTCGTGTCATTCAGAGCTCTAAAATGCAGACATGTCAAGTTGATAGGCCAGTTAAAATGATCATTTTAAACGGATCATTGGTGCTCATTGAGAAAAGGCTTATAAATTAAAAATAATGCTTGACATTACGCAGTTTTGGACAGATTTGATTACATGGAGGATATGTCTAAGAAATTTTAGTTTTATATTTTATTACAACATTTGAAAATTGAGCTAGCTTATAATGGGCGTTTGATTCATGTCATTCTGAGCTCTCAATCAAAAGTTACATACGATTTAGTAATGATGTGTCATGTTGATCGGCCAGTTAAAATGATCATTCTAAATTGATCATTGGTGCTTATTGAATAAAGGCTTGTAAATGAAGCATAATGCATGGCATCACGCAGTTTTGAATAGATTGGATTACTTGGAGTCGTATCTATTTCTGTATCAAATTTCGTCACAATATAGAAAATTGAGATAGCTTAACGTAGGCAATGGATTCGTGTTATTTTGAGATCTAAATCAAAAGTTCCAGACGATTTAGGGATGACTTGTCAAGTTGATGGGGCAGTTAAAATGATCATTCTAAACTGATCATTAGTGCTTATTGATTAAAGGCTTATAAATGAAACATAATCCATGGAATCACACAGTAATGGATAGATTGGATTACTTGGACGCTTTGTAGTATTTCTGTCTCAAATTTTGTCACAATATAGAAAATTGAGCTTACTTAATGCGGGCATAGGATTCGTGTCAATCTGAGCAATAAATCAAAAATTACGGACGATTTATTGTAGACATGTCAAGTTGATCGGTCAGTTCAAATGATCATTCTTAATTGATCATTGGTGCTCATTGAGTAAAGGCTTATAAATGAACTATAATGCATGATATCACACATTTTGGGATAGAATGGATTACTTGGACAACTTATCGTATATATTTTTGTCTCAAATTTCGACACAAATAGAGCTAGTTTTACGTGGACATTGGATTCATGTCATTCGGAGCTATAAATCAAAAGTTATGGAAGATTTAGTGCCCAGATGTCAAGTTGATCGGCCTGTTCAAATGATCATTATAATTTGATCATTGGTGCTCATTGACTAAAGGCTTATAAATGAAGCATAATGCATTGCATAAAGAAGTTTGTTATAGAATGTATTACCTGAAAGACTTATCATATCTATTTCGGTTTTAAATTTTGTGAAAATATAAAACATTGAGCTAGCTTAACGTGGGCATTGGGTTCGTGTTAGTCTGAGCTAAAAATCAAAAGTTACGGAAAATTTAGTGCGGACACATCAAGTTGATCGACCAGTTAAAATGATTATTCTAAATTGATCATTGGTACACATTGAGAAAAGGCTTATTAATGAAACATAATTCATGACATTACGGAGTTTTTGATAGATTTGAGTACATGGCTGATATGTTTAAAACATTTAGTCTTAAATTTTATCACAATATTGAAAATTTAGCTAGCTTAACGTGAGCATTGGATTCATGTTTTCTGAGCTCTAAATCAAAAGTTATAGACGATTTATTGCTGAAATGCCAAGTTGATCGGCCAGTTAAAATGATCATTCTAAACTGAACATTGGTGGTTAATGATTCAAGGCATATACATGAAGCATAATGCATGGAATCACGCAGTTTTGGATAGATTGGATTACTTGTATGCTTTCGTATCTATTTCTGCCTCAGATTTTGTCACAATATAAAACATTGAGCTAGCTTAACGTGGGCATTGGATTCGTGTCGTTCAAAGATATGAATAAAAAATTACGGATGATTTTGTGCAAACATGTCTAGTTGATCGGCCAATTAAATTTATCATTCTAAACTGATCATTGGTGCTCATTGAGAAAAGGCTTATTAATGAAGCATAATGCATGGCATCACACAGCTTTGGATAGATTGGACTACTTGGATGCTTTGTTGTATCAAATTTTGTCTTGAATTTTGTCACGTTATAGAACATTGAGCGAGCTGGACATTGGATTCCTAACATTCTGAGCTGTAAATCAAAACTTATGGACGATTTAGTGCAAACATGTTAAGTTGATTGGCTAGTTAAAATGATCATTCTAAATTGATCATTGGTGCTCATTGAGAAAAGGCTTATAAATGAACCATCATGCATGACATCACACAATTTGGCATAGAATGCATTACTTGGACGAGTTATAGTATATATTTTTGTCAAGAATTTTGTCACAATAGAGAAAATTGAGTTTTCTTAACGTGGACATTGGATTCATGTCATTCTGATCTATAAATCAAAAGTTATCCAAGATTTAGTGCAGAAATGTCAAGTTGATCGGCCAGTTAAAATGATCATTCTAAACTGATCATTGGTGCTCATTGACTAAAGACTTATAAATAAAGCATAATGCATGGCTTCACGTAGTTTGGAATTGAATGTATTACTTAGACGATTTGTTGTATCTATTTCTTTCTGAAATTTCATCATAATATAAAAATTGAGCTGCTTAACGTGGACATTGGTTTCGTGTCACTCTGAGCTATAAGTTAAAAGTTACGGATGACCTAATGCGTACACGTCAAGTTGATCGGCCAGTTAAAATGGTAATTCTAAACTGATCTTTGGTGTTCATTGAGAAAATGCTTATTAATGAAAAATAATGCATGACATTACGCAGTTTTTGATAGATTTGATTACATGGCCGATATGTCTAAAAAATTTTAGCCTTAAATTTTATCACAATATTGAAAATTGAGCTATCTTAAAGTGGCATCACGTAGTTCGGGATAGACTGGATTACTTGTAAGGTTTTTTATATCCATTTCTTTCTTAAATTTAGTCACAATATAGAAAATTGAGCTAGGTTAACATCTGCATTGAATTTGTGGCATTTTGTGCTCTAAATCAAAAGTTACAGACGATTTAGTGCGTACATGTCAATTTGATCGACAAGTTAAAATAATCATTCTAAACTTATCATTGGTGCTCATTCAGTAAAGACTTATAAAGCACAATGCATGGCATCACGAAGTTTAGGATATATTGGATTACTTCAATGCATTGTCGTATCTATTTATGTCTTAAATTTAATCACAATGTAGAAAATTGAGCTATATCAATGTGGGCATTGGATTCGTATCATTATGAGCTCTAAATAAAAAGTTATAGACAATTTAGTTTGATCATGTAAAGTTTATCGGCTTGTTAATATGATCATTCTAAACTAATCATTGGTGCTCATTTAGTAAAGTCTTATAAATGAAGCATAATGCATAGCATCACGCAGTTTTTGATAGATTGGATTACTTAGACTCTTTGTAATACCTATTTTTGTCTCAAATTTTATCACAATATAGAAAATTGAGCTAGCTTAACGTGGGCATTGGTTTCGTATCACAATTTAGTGCGGACATGCCAAGTTGATTGGCAAGTTAAAATGATCATTCTAATTTGAGCATTGGTGCTCATTGAGTAAAGGCTTATAAATAAAGCATAATACATGGCATCACGTAGATTTGGATTTATTGGATTACTTGGACGTTTTGTCATACCAATTTCTATCTCAAATATTGTCACAATATAGAAAATTGAGCTAGCTAAAGGTGGGCAATGGATTCGAGTCATTCCGAGCTCTAAATCAACAGTTACGGACGATTTAATGCGGACATACCAAGTGGATGGGGAAGTTAAAATGATCACTATAAACTGATCATTGGTGCTCATTGAGTAAAGGGTTATAAATGAAGCATAATAGATGGCATCACGTAGATTTGGATAGATTCGATTACTTGTATTCTTTGTCGTATTGATTTCAGTCTCAAATATTTTCACAATATAGAAAATTGACCTAGCTTAACGTGGGCGTTGAATTCGTGTCATTCTGAGCTCTAAATTAAAAGTTACGGACGATTTAGTGCGCACATGTCAAGTTAATCGGCAAATTAAAATGATCATTATAAACTGAGCATTGGTGCTCATTGCGTAAAGACTTATAAATGTAGCATAATGCATGGCATCAAGAAGTTTTGGATAGACTGGATTACTTGGATGCTTTGTTGTATCTATTTCCGTCTCAAATATTGTCACAATATAGAAAATTGAGCTAGCTAAATGTGGGCGTTGAGTTCGTGTCATTCTGAATTCTAAATAAAAAGTTACGGACGATTTAGTGCGGTCATATCAAGTTGACCGGCAAGTTAAAATGATCATTCTAAACAGAGCATTGGTTCTCATTGAGTAAAGGATTATAAATGAAGCATAATACATGGCATCATGTAGATTTGGATTGAATTGATTACTTGTATGCTTTATCGTATCTATTTCTCTTTCAAATATTGTCACAATATAGAAAATTGAGCTAGCTTAAGATGGGCATTGGATTCGAGTAATTCCGAGCTCAAAATCAAAAGTTATGGACGATTTAGTGCGGACATGCCAAGTTGATCGGGAAGTTAAAATGATCATTCTAAACAGAGCATTGGTGCTCATTGCGTAAAGGATTATAAATGAAGCCTAATGCATGGCATCACGCAGTTTTGGATATATTGGATTACTTGTATGCTTTGTCGTATCTATTTTTGTCTCAAATAATTTTCACAATATAGAAAATTTAGCTAGCTTAACATTGGCATTAGATTCCTGTCATTCTGAGCTCTAAATCTAAAGTTACGGACGATTTAGTGCGGAAATACCAAGTTGATCGGGAAGTTAAGATGGTGATTCTAAGCGGAGCATTGGTGCTCATTGAGTAAAGGCTTAGAAATGAAGCATAATACATGGCATCACGTAGATTTGGATAGATTGCATTACTTGGACGCTTTGTCGTATCTATTTTGGTCTCAAATATTGTCACAATATAGAAAATTGAGCTAGCTTAACGTGGGCATTGGATTCGAGTCATTCTGATCTCTAAATCAAAAGTTACCTACGATTTATTGCGGACATGCCAAGTTGATCGGTAAGTTAGATTGATCATTCTAAACTTAGCACTGGTGCTCATTGAGTAAAGGCTTATAAATGAAGCATAATGCATGGCATCACGGTGTTTTGGATAGATTGGATTTCTTGTATGCTTTGTCGCTTCTATTTTTGTCTCAAGTATTCTCAAAATATAGAAATTTGAGCTAGTTTAACGTTGGCATTGGATTCATGTCATATTGAGCTCTAAATAAAAAGTTAGAGACGATGTAATGCTGACAAGTCAAGTTGAAGGACAAGTTAAAATGATCATTCTAAACTGATCATTGCTGCTCATATAGCAAAGGCTTATAAATGAAGCATAATGCATCGCATCATGCAGTTTTGGATAGTTTGGATTAGTTGGACGCTTTGTCGTATCTCATTATGTCTCAAATATCGTCCCAATATAGAATATTGAGGTAGCTTAACATGGGTGTTGGATTCGTGTCATTTTGAGCTCTAAATCAAAAGTTACTGACGATTTAGTGCGGATATGTCAAGTTGATCGGCAAGTTAAAATGATCATTGTAAATTGAGCATTAGTGCTCATTGAGTAAAGGATTATAAATGAAGCATAATACATGGCATCACGTAGGTTTGGATTGATTGGATTAATTAGACACTCCCTCGTATCTATTTCTGTCCCAAATATTGTCGCAATATTGAAAATTGAGCTAGCTTAAGGAGGGCATTGGATTCGAGTCATTCCGAGCTCTAAATCAAAAGTTACGGACGATTTAGTGCGGACATACCAAGTTGATCGGGAAGTTAAACTGATGATTCTAAACTGAGCATTGGTGCTTATTGAGTAAAGGCTTTTAAATGAAGCATAATACATGGCATCACATAGATTTGGATAGATTGAATTACTTGTACGCTTTGTCGGATCGATTTCTATCTCAAATATTGTCTCAATATAGAAAATTGAGCTAGCTTAACATGGCTGTTGGATTCGTGTCATTAAGAGCTCTAAATCAAAAGTTACAGACGATTTAGTGCGGAAATGTCAAGTTGATCGGCAAATTAAAATGATCATTATAAATTGAGCATTGGTGCTCATTGAGTAAATGCTTATAAATGAAGCATAATACATGGCATCACCTAGATTTGGATAGATTGGATTACTTGGACGCTTTGTCATATCTATTTCTGTCTCAAATAATGTCACAATATAGAAAATTGAGCTACCTTAATGTGGGCATTGGATTCAAGTCATTCCGAGCTCTAAATCAAAAGTTACAGACGATTTAGTGCGGACATACCAAGTTGATTGGGAAGTTAAAATGATCATTCTAAACTGAGCATTGGTGCTCATTGAGTAAAGGCATATAAATGAAGCATAATACATTGCATCACGTAGATTTGGATAGATTGGATTACTTGTACGCTTTGTCGCATCGATTTCTTTCTCAAATATTGCCATAATATACAAAACTGAGGTAGCTTAATGTGGGCGTTGGATTCATGTCATTCTGAGCTCTAAATCAGAAGTCACGGACGATTTAGTGCGGACATGTCAAGTTGATTGGCAAATTAAAATGATCATTATAAACTGAGCATTAGTGTTCATTGATTAAAGACTTATAAATGAAGCATAATGCATGGCATCAAACAGTTTTAGATATATTGGATTAGTTGGACGATTTGTCGTATCTATTTCTGTCTCAAATATTGTCACAGTATAGAAAATTAAGCTAGCTTAACGTGGGCGTTGGGTTCGTGTCATTCTGAGATCTAAATCAAAAGTTAGGGACGATTTAGTGCGGACTTGTCAAGTTGATCGGCAAGTTAAAATGATCATCCTACACAGAGAATTTGTTGTCATTGAGTAAATGCTTCTAAATGAAGAATAATACATTGCATCACGTAGATTTGGATTGATTGGATTACTTGGATGCTTTGTCGTATCTATTTCTGTCTCAAATATTATCACAATATAGAAAATTGAGGTAGCTTAAGATGGGCATTGGATTCGAGTCATTCCGAGCTCTAAATCAAAAGTTACGGCCGATCTAGTGCGGATATGCCAAGTTGATCGGGAAGTTAAAATGATCATTCTAAACTGAGCTTTGGTGCTCATTGAGTAAAGGCTTATAATGAAGCATAATGAATGGCATCACACAGTTTTGGATAGATTGGATTACTTGTACGCTTTGTCGTATCTATTTTTGTGTCAAATAATTTTCACAATATAGAAAATTGAGCTAGCTTAACGTTGGCATTGGATTCCTTCCATTCCGAGCTCTGAATCAAAAGTTACGTACGATGTAGTGCGGAGATGTGAAGTTGATCGGCAAATTAAAATGATCATTATAAATTGAGCATTTGTGCTCATCGAGTAAAGGCTTATAAATGAAGCGTAATACATGGCAACACCTAGATTTGGATAGATTGGATTACTTGGACGCTTTGTCATATCTATTTCTGTCTCAAATAATGTCACAATATAGAAAATTGAGCTACTTTAACGTGGGCATTGGATTCGAGTCATTCCGAGCTCAGAATCAAAAGTTACGGACGATTTAGTGCGGACATGCCAGGTTGATCGGGCAGTTAAAATGATCATTCCAAATTGAGCATTGGTGCGCATTGAGTAAAGGCTTATACATCAAGCATAATGCATGGAATCATGCAGTTTTGGATATATTGGATTACTTGTACGCATTGTCGTATCGATTTCTGTCTCAAATATTGTCACAATATAGAAAATTGAGCTAGCTTTACGTGGGCGTTGGATTCATGTCATTCTGAGCTCTAAATCTGAAGTTACGGACGATTTAGTGCAGACATGTCAAGTTGATTGGCAAATTAAAATGATCATTACAAACTGAGCATTGGTGCTCATTGATTAAAGACTTACAAATGAAGCATAATGCATGGCATCAAACAGTTTTGGATAGATTGGATTACTTGGACGATTTGTCGTATCTATTTCTATCTCAAATATTGTCACAATATAGAAAATTGAGCTAGCTTAATGTGGGCGTTGGGTTCGTGTCATTCTGAGCTCTATATCAAAAGTTAGGGACGATTTAGTGCGGACATGTCAAGTTGATCGGCAAGTTAAAATGATCATTCTACACTTAGAATTGGTTGTCATTGAGTAAAGGCTTATAAATAAAGAATAATACATGGCATCACGTAGATTTGGATTGATTGGATTACTTGGACGCTTTGTCGTATCTATTTCTCACTCAAATATTATCACAATATAGAAAATTGAGGTAGCTTAAGATGGGCATTGGATTCGAGTCATTCCGAGCTCTAAATCAAAAGTTACGGCCGATTTAGTACGGACATGCCAAGTTTATCAGGAAGTTAAAATGATCATTCTAAACTGAGCTTTGGTGCTCATTGAGTAAAGGCTTATAATGAAGCATAATGAATGGCATCACACAGTTTTGGATAGATTGGATTACTTGTACGCTTTGTCGTATCTATTTTTGTCTCAAATAATTTTCACAATATAGAAAACTGAGCTAGCTTAACGTTGGCATTGGATTCCTGTCATTCTGAGCTATGAATCAAAAGTTACGTACGATTTAGTGCGGACATGTCAAGTTGATCGGCAAATTAAAATGATCATTATAAATTGAGCATTTGTGCTAATTGAGTAAAGGCTTAGAAATGAAGCATAATACATGGCATCACGTAGATTTGGATAGATTCCATTACTTGGACGCTTTGTCGTATCTATTTCTGTCTCAAATATTGTCACAATATAGAAAATTGAGCTAGCTTAACGTGGGCATTGGATTGGAATCATTCTGATCTCTAAATCAAAAGGTACATACGATTGATTGCAGACATGCCAAGTTGATTGGCAAGTTAAAATGATCATTCTAAACTGAGCACTGGAGCCCATTGAGTTATGGCTTATAAATGAAGCATAATGAATGGCATCACGCTGTTTTTGATCGATTGGATTTCTTGTATGCTTTGTCGCTTCTATTTTTGTCTCAAAAATTCAAACAATATAGAAAATTGAGCTACCTTAACGTTTGCATTGGATTCATGTCATTTTGAGCTTGAAAAAAAAAAGTTACAGCCGATGTAATGCTGACAAGTCAAGTTGATCGACAAGTTAAAATGATCATTCTAAACTGATCATTGGTGCTCATATAGTAAAGGCTTATAAATGAAGCATAATGCATGGCATCATGCAGTTTTGGATAGTTTGGATTAGTTGGACGCTTTGTCGTATCTCATTCTGTCTCAAATATTGTCCCAATATAGAATATTGAGCTAGCTTAACGTGGGCATTGGATTCCTGTCATTTTGAGCTCTAAATCAAAAGTTATTGACGATTTAGTGCGGATATGTCAAGTTGATCGGCAAATTGATATGATCATTCTAAATTGAGAATTAGTGCGCATTGAGTAAAGGACTATAAATGAAGCATAATACATGGCATCACGTAGGTTTGGATTGACTGGATTAATTGGACGCTCTGTCATATCTATTTCTGTCTCAAATATTGTAACAATATTGAAAATTGAGCTAGCTTAAGGAGGGCATTGGATTCGAGTCATTCCGAGCTCTAAATCAAATGTTACGGACGATTTAGTGCGGACATACCAAGTTGATCGGGAAGTTAAACTGATGATTCTAAACTGAGCATTGGTGCTCCTTGAGTAAAGGCTTATAAATGAAGCGTAATACATAGCATCACATAGATTTGGATAGATTGGATTACTTGTATGCTTTGTCGTATCGATTTCTATCTCAAATATTTTCACAATATAGAAAATTGAGCTAGCTTAACGTGGCTGTTGGATTCGTGTCATTCAGAGCTCTAAATCAAAAGTTACAGACAATTTAGTGCAGAAATGTCAAGTTGATCGGCAAACTAAAATGATCATTATAAACTGAGCATTGGTGCTCGTTGCGTAAAGACTTATAAATGAAGCATAATGCATGGCATCAAGCAGTTTTGGATAGACTGGATTACTTGGACGCTTTGTTGTATCTATTTCTGTGTCAAATATTGTCACAATATAGAAAATTGAGCTAGCTAAATGTGGGCGTTGGGTTCGTGTCATTCTGAGCTCTAAATAAAAAGTTACTGACGATTTAGTGGGGACATGTCAAGTTGATCGGCAAGTTAAAATGATCATTCTAAACTGAGCATTGGTTCTCATTGTGTAAAGGATTATAAATGAAGCATAATACATGGCATCACAAAGATTTGGATTGATTGGATTACTTGTATGCTTTGTCGTATCTATTTCTGTTTCAAATATTTTCACAATATAGATAATTGAGCTAGCTTAAGATGGGCATTGGATTCGAGTCATTCCGAGCTCAGAATCAAAAGTTACGGAAGATTTAGTGCGGACATGCCAAGTTGATCGGGAAGTTAAAATGATTATTCTAAACTGAGCATTGGTGCTCATTGAGTAAAGGCTTATAAATGAAGTATAATGCATGGCATCACACAGTTTTGGATATATTGGATTACTTGTACGCTTTGTCGTATCTATTTCTGTCTCAAATAATTTTCACAATATAGAAAATTTAGCTAGCTTAACGTTGGCATTGGATTCCTGTCATTCTGAGTTCTAAATCTAAAGTTACGGACGATTTAGTGGGGAAATACCAAGTTGACAGGAAGTTAAAACGATGATTCTAAACTGAGCATTGGTGCTCATTGAGTAAAGGGTTAGAAATGAAGCATAATACATGGCATCACATAGATTTGGATTGATTGCATTACTTGGACGCTTTGTCGTATCTATTTTGGTCTCAGATATTGTCACAATATAGAAAATTGAGCTAGCTTAACGTGGGCATTGGATTCGAGTCATTCTGATCTCTAAATCAAAAGTTACGTACGATTTATTGCGGACTTGCCAAGTTGATCGGCAAGTTAGAACGATCATTCTAAACAGAGCACTGGTGCTCATTGAGTAAAGGCTTATAAATGAAGCATAATGCATGGTATCACGCTGTTTTGGCTAGATTGGATTTCCTGTATGCTTTGTCACTTCTATTTTGTCTCAAATATTCTCAAAATATAGAAAATTGAGCTAGCTTAACGTTGGCATTGGATTCATGTCATTTTGAGTTCTAAATAAAAAGTTACAGACGATGTAGTGCTCACAAGTCAAGTTGATCGACGAGTTAAAATGATCATTCTAAACTTATCATTGGTGCTCATACAGCAAAGACTTATAAATGAAGCATAATGCATAGCATCATGCAGTTTTGGATAGTTTGGATTAGTTGGACGCTTTGTCGTATCTCATTCTGTCTCAAATATTGTCCCAATATAGAATATTGAGGTAGCTTAACGTGGGCGTTGGATTTGTGTCATTTTGAGCTCTAAATCAAAAGTTACTGACAATTTAATGCGGATATGTCAAGTTGATCGGCAAGATAAAATGATCATTGTAAATTGAGCATTAGTGCTTATTGAGTAAAGGATTATAAATGAAGCATAATAAATGGCATCACGTAGGTTTGGATTGATTGAATTAATTGGATGCTCTGTCGTATTTATTTCTGTCTCAAATATTGTCACAATATTGAAAATTGAGCTAGCTTAAGGAGGGCATTGGATTCGAGTAATTTCGAGCTCCAAATGAAAAGTTACGGACGATTTAGTGCGGAAATACCAATTTGATCGGGAAGTTAAACTGATGATTCTAAACTGAGCATTGGTGCTTATTGAGTAAAGGCTTATAAATGAAGCATAATACATGGCATCACATAGATTTGGATAGATTGGATTACTTGTACACTTTGTCGTATCGATTACTGTCTCAAATATTGTCACAATATAGAAAATTGAGCTAGCTTAACGTGGCTGTTGGATTTTTGTCATTCAGGGCTCTAAGTCAAAAGTTACAGACGATTTAGTGCGGAAATGTCAAGTTGATCGGCAAATTAAAATGATCATTATAAATTAAGCATTGGTGCTCATTGAGTAAAGGCTTATAAATGAAGCATAATACATGGCATCACCTAGATTTGGATAGATTAGATTACTTGGACGCTTTGTCTTATCTATTTCTGTCTCAAATAATGTCACAATATAGAAAATTTAGTTACCTTAACGTGGGGATTGGATTCGAGTCATTCCGAGCTCTAAATCAAAAGTAACGGACGATTTAGTGCGGACATACCAAGTTGATTGGGAAGTTAAAATGATCATTCGAAAATGAGCATTGGTGCTCATTGAGTAAACGCTTATAAATGAAGAATAATACATGGCATCACGTAATTGGATAGAATGGATTACTTGTACGTTTTGTCGTATCGATTTCTGTCTCAAATATTGTCACAATATAGAAAATTGAGCTTGCTTAACGTAGGCGTTGGATTCATGTCATTCTGAGCTCTAAATCAGAAGTTACGGATGATTTGGTGCGGACATGTAGAGTTGATTGGCAAATTAAAATGATCATTATAAACTGAACATTGGTGCTCATTGATTAAAGACTTATAAATGAAGCATAATGCATGGTATCAAACAGTTTTGGATAGATTGGATTACTTGGACGATTTTTCGTATCTATTTCTGCCTCAAATATTGTCACAATATAGAAAATTGAGCTAGCTTAACGCGGGTGTTGGGTTCGTGTCATTCTGAGCTCCAAATCAAAAGTTAGAGACGATTTAGTGCGGACATGTCAAGTTGATCGTCAAGTTAAAATGATCATTCTACCCTGAGAATTGGTTCTCACTGAGTAAAGGCTTATAAATGAATAATAATACAGGGCATCACGTAGATTTGGATTGATTGGATTACTTGGACACTTTGTCGTATCTATTTCTGTCTCAAATATTATCACAATATAGAAAATGGAGGTAGCTTGAGATGGGCATTGGATTCGAGTCATTCTGAGCTCTAAATCAAAAGTTATGGCCGATTTAGTGCGGACATGCCAAGTTGATCGGGAAGTTAAAATGATCATTCTAAACTGAGCTTTGGTGCTCATTGAGTAAAGGCTTATAATGAAGCATAATGAATGGCATCACGCAGTTTTGGATAGATTGGATTACTTGTATGCTTTGTCGTATCTATTTTTGTCTCAAATAATTTTCACTATATGGAAATTTGAGCTATCTTAACGTTGGCATTGGATTCCTGTCTTTCTGAGCTCTGAATCAAAAGTTACGTACGATTTAGTGCGGACATGTCAAGTTGATAGGCAAATTAAAATGATCATTATAAATTGAGCATTTGTGCTCATTGAGTAAAGGCTTAGAAATGAAGCATAATACATGGCATCACGTAGATTTGTATAGATTCTATTACTTGGACGCTTTGTCGTATCTATTTCTGTCTCAAATATTGTCACAATATAGAAAATTGAGCTAGCTTAACGTGGGCATTGGATTCGAGTCATTCTGAGCTCTAAATCAAAAGTTACATACGATTTATTGCGGACATGCCAAGTTGATCGGCAAGTTAAAATTATCATTCTAAACTGAGCACTGCGGCCCATTGAGTAAAGGCTTATAGATGAAGCATAATGCATGGCATCACGCTGTTTTTGATAGATTGGATTTCTTGTATGCTTTGTCGCTTCTATTTTTTTCTCAAATATTCTAAAAATATAGAAAATTGAGCTACCTTAACGTTTGCATTGGATTCATGTCATTTTCAGCTTGAAATAAAAAGTTACAGACGATGTAATGCTGACAAGTCAAGTTGATCGACAAGTTAAAATGATCATTCTAAACTGATCATTGGTGCTCATATTATAAAGGCTTATAAATGAAGCATAATGCATGGCATCATGCAGTATTGGATAGTTTGGATTAGTTGGACGATTTTTCGTATCTCATTCTGTCTCAAATATTGTCCCAATATAGCATATTGAGCTAGCTTAACGTGGGCGTTGGATTCGTGTCATTTTGAGCTCTAAATCAAAAGTTACTGATGATTTAGTGCGGATATGTCAAGTTGTTCGGCAAATTGAAATGATCATTCTAAATTGAGAATTAGTGCTCATTGAGTAAAGGATTATAAATGAAGCATAATACATGGCATCACATAGATTTGGATAGATTGGATTACTTGTACGCTTTGTCGTATCGATTTCTGTCTCAAATATTGTCACAATATAGAAAATTGAGCTAGCTTAACGTGACTGTTGGATTCGTGTCATTCAGAGCTCTAAATCAAAAGTTATAGACGATTTAGTGCGGAAATATCAAGTTGATCGGCAAATTAAAATGATCATTATAAATTGAGCATTGGTGTTCATTGTGTAAAGGCTTATAAATGAAGCATAATACATGGCATCACGTAGATTTGGATAGATTGGATCACTTGGACGCTTTGTCTTATCTATTTCTGTCTCAAATAATGTCACAATATAGAAAATTTAGTTACCATAACGTGGGCATTGGATTCGAGCCATTCCGAGCTCTAAATCAAATGTTACGGATGATATACTGCGGACATACCAAGTTGATCGGGAAGTTAAAATGATCACTCTAAACTGAGCATTGGTGCTCATTGAATAAAGGCTTATAAATGAAGCATAATACATGGCATCACGTAGATTTGGATAGATTGGAATACATGGCATCACGTAGATTTGGATCGATTTCTGTCTCAAACATTGTCAAAATATAGAAAATTGAGCTAGCATAACGTGGGCGTTTGATTCATGTAATTCTGAGCTCTAAATCAAAAGTTACGGACGATTTAGTGCGGACATGTCCAGTTGACCGGCAAATTAAAATGACCGTTATAAACTGAGCATTGGTGCTCATTGATTAAAGACTTATAAATGAAGCATAATGCATGGCATCAAACAGTTTTTGATAGATTGGATTACTTGGACGATTTGTTGTATCTATTTATGTCACAAATATTGTCACAATATAGAAAAATAAGCTAGCTTAACGTGGGCGTTCGATTCATGTCATTCTGAGCTCTAAATCAAAAGTTACGTTCGATTTAGTGCAGACATGTCAAGTTGATCGGCAAGTTAAAATGATCATTCTACACTGAGCATTGGTGCCATTGAGTAAAGGCTTATAAATGAAGCATAGTACATGGCATCACGTAGATTTGGATTGATCGGATTACTTGGATGCTTTGTCGTATCTATTTTTGTCTCAAATATTATCACAATATAGAAAATTGAGCTAGCTTTAGATGGGCATTGGATTCGAGTCATTCCGAGCTCTAAATCAAAAGTTACGGACGATTTAGTTCGGACATGCCAAGTTGATCGGAAAGTTAAAATGATGATTCTAAACTGAGCTTTGGTGCTCATTGAGTAAAGGCTTATAATGAAGCATCATGCATTGGCCTCACGCAGTTTTGGATAGATTGGATTTTTTGTACTACTTGTCGTATCTATTTTTGTCTCAAATAATTTTCACGATATAGAAAATTGAGCTAGCTTAACGTTGGCATTGGATTCCTGTCATTCTGAGCTCTGAATCAAAAGTTACGAACAATTTAGTATGGACATGTCAAGTTGATCGGCAAATTAAAATGATCATTATAAATTGAGCATTTGTGCTCATTGAGTAAAGGCTTAGAAATGAAACAGAATACATGGCATCACGTGGATTTCGATAGATTCCATTACTTTGACGCTTTGTTGTATTTATTTCTGTCTCAAATATTGTCACAATATTGAAAATTGAGCTAGCTTAACGTGGGCATTGGATTCGAGTCATTCTGAGCTCTAAATCAAAAGTTACGTATGATTTAGTGCAGACATGCCAAGTAGATCGGCAAGTTAAAATGATCATTCTAAACTGAGCACTGGTGCCCTTTGAGTAAAGGCTTATAAATGAAGTATAATGCATGGCATCATGCTGGTTTTGATAGATTTGATTTCGTGTACGCTTTGTCCCTTCTCTTTTTGTCTCAAATATTTTGAAAATATAGAAAATTGAGCTAGCTTAACGTTGGCATTGGATTCATGTCATTTTGATCTCTAAATAAAAAGTTACAGACGATTTAATGCTGACATGTCAAGTTGATCGGCAAGTTAAAATGATCATTCTAAACCTAGCGTTGGTGCTCATATAGTAAAGGCCTATAAATGAAGCATAATGCATGGCATCATGCAGTTTTGGATAGTTTGGATTACTGGGACGCTTTGTCGTGTCTCATTTTGTCTCAAATATTGTCCCAATATAGAATATTGAGCCAGCTTAACGTGGGAATTGGATTTGTGTCATTTTGAGCTCTAAATCAAAAGTTACTGACGATTTAGCGTGGACATGTCAAGTTTATCGGCAAGTTAAAATGATCATTCTAAACTGAGCATTGGTGCTCATTGAGTAAAGGCTTATAAATGAAGCATAATACATGGCATCACATAGATTTGGATAGATTGGATTACTCTGATGCTTTGTCGTATCTATTTCTGTCTCAAATATTGTGACAATATAGAAAATTGAGCTAGCTTAACGTGGGGATTGGATTCGATTCATTCCAAGCTCTAAATCAAAAGTTACGGACGATAACGTGCGGACATATCAAGTTGATCGGGAAGTTAAAATGATGATTTTAAACTGAGCATTGGTGGTCATTGACTAAAGGCTTATAAATGAAGCATAATACATGGCATCACGTAGATTTGGATAGATTGGATTACTTGTACGCTTTGTCATATCTATTTCTGTCTCAAATATTGTCACAATATAAAATATTGAGCTAGCTTAACATGGGCGTTGGATTCGTGTCATTCCGATCTCTAAATCAAAAGTTACGGACGGTTTAGTGCGGAAATACCATGTTGATCGGGAAGTTAAAATGATGATTCTAAACTGAGCATTGGTGCTCATTGAGTAAATGCTTATAAATGAAGCATAATACATGGCATCATGTATATTTGGATAGATTGGATTACTTGTACGCTTTGTCGTATCGATTTCTGTCTCAAATATTGTCCATTCTTGTAGCAGCGACCGCTTCGGATCCTGCTCCTCTGCAATTTTTGGCCCCATATTCTTGGTGTGCCATGGGGGAATATTTCCGCGATAATGGAATGCACGCATTAATAATCTATGATGATCTTAGTAAACTCCCTTTGATCGAGTACTATTTCTATAAAAAAGATTGAGTAGGAAAAACTGGAATTCACTTCAATCGAGATTGCCCCTGCTTCTTAGACACATGTGGAACCGGCCTAACATCTTTTCAATCGAAATCCCAATCCCAAGCCAAGCTTTCTCACCCGAAGGGAGCGGCCTGACCTGGTCATGCACATATTCCGACCTAGGAATAGATCACAAACCGCCGATACAACGGGGACTAAAGGAGAGCTGCGAAAGCTCAGAGGACAGACCTCGCTTACAAAAAGTGCAATGTTTTAATAAACATGACAAAAACGGGGATACAGCCACGATCAACACAAGGTAGTGAAATCCATTTGTTATAACAGCTTCCATTGAGTCTCTACACCTATCCCTTTTTTCTCGCTTTCTAGACTCTGGTTTGTTCGTGATAGAAAATTGAGCTAGCTCAACGTGGGCGTTGGATTCGTGTCATTCATAACTCTAAATCAAAAGTTACAGATGCTTTAGTGCGGACATGTCAAGTTGATCGGCAAATTAAAATGATCATTATAAACGGAACATTTGTGCTCATTGAGTAAAGACTTATAAATGAAGCATAATGCATGGCATAAACCAGCTTTGGATAGATTGGATTACTTGGACGCTTTGTCATATATATTTCTGTCTCAAATATTGTCACAATATAGAAAATTGAGCTAGCTTAATGTGGGCGTTGGATTCGTGTCATTCTGAGCTGTAAATAAAAAGTTACGGACGAGTTAGTGCGGACATGTCAAGTTGATTGGCAAGTTAAAATGATCTTTCTAAACTGAGCATTGTTGCTCATTGAGCAAAGGCATATAAATGAAGCATAATACATGGCATCATGTAGATTTGGATAGATTGGATTACTTGGACGCTTTGTCGTATCTATTTCTGTCTCAAATATAGTCTCAATATAGAAAATTGAGCTACCTTAACGTGGGCATTGGATTCGAGTCATTCCGATCTCTAAATCAAAAGTTACGGACGATTTAGTGCGGAAATACCAAGTTGATCGGGAAGTTGAAATGATTATTCTAAACTGAGCATTGGTGCTCATTGAGTGAATGCTTATAAATGAAGCATAATACATGGCATCACGTAGATTTGGATAGATTGGATTAGTTGTACGCTTTGTCCTATCGATTTCTGTCTCATATATTGTCCATTCTTGTAGCAGCCACCGCTTCGGATCCTGCTCCTCTGCAATTTTTGGCCCCATATTCCGGGTGTGCCATGGGGGAATATTTCTGCATAAATGGAATGCACAGATTAATAATCTATGATGATCTTAGTAAACTCCCTTTGATCGAGTACTATTTCTATAAAAAAGATTGAGTAGGAAAAACTAGAATTGGCTTCAACCGAGATTGCCCCTGCTTCTTAGGCACATGAGGAACCGGCCTAACATCTTTTCAATCGAAATCCCAATCCCAAGCCAAGCTTTCTCACCCGAAGGGAGCGGCCTGACCTGGTCATGCACATATTTCGACCTAGGAATAGATCGCAAACCGCCGATACAACGAGGACTAAAGGAGAGCTGCAAAAGCTCAGAGGACAGACCTCGCTAACAAAAAGTGCAATGTTTTAATAAACATGACAAAAACAGGGATACAGCCACGATCAACACAAGGTAGTGAAATCCATTTGTTATAACAGCTTCCATTGAGTCTCTACACCTATCCCTTTTTTCTCTCTTTCTAGACTCTGGTTTGTTCGTGATAGAAAATTGAGCTAGCTCAACGTGGACGTTGGATTCGTGTCATTCATAACTCTAAAACAAAAGTTAGAGACGCTTTAGTGCGGACATGTCAAGTTGATCGGCAAATTAAAATGATCATTATAAACTGAGCATTTGTGCTCATTGAGTAAAGACTTATAAATGAAGCATAATGCATGGCATCAAGCAGTTTTGGATAGATTGGATTACTTGGACGCTTTGTCGTATATATTTCTGTCTCAAATATTGTCACAATATAGAAAATTGAGCTAGCTTAATGTGAGCGTTGGATTCGTGTCATTCTGAGCGGTAAATAAAAAGTTACGGACGAGTTAGTGCCGACATGTCAAGTTGATTGGCAAGTTAAAATGATCATTCTAAACTGAGCATTGTTGATCATTGAGCAAAGGCTTAAAAATGAAGCATAATACATGGCATCATGTAGATTTGGATAGATTGGATTACTTGGACGCTTTGTCGTATCTATTTCTGTCTCAAATATAGTCTCAATATAGAAAATTGAGCTACCTTAACGTGGGCATTGGATTCGAGTCATTCCGATCTCTAAATCAAAAGTTACGGACGATTTAGTGCGGAAATACCAAGTTGATCGGGAAGTTGAAATGATTATTCTAAACTGAGCATTGGTGCTCATTGAGTGAATGCTTATAAATGAAGCATAATACATGGCATCACGTAGATTTGGATAGATTGGATTAGTTGTACGCTTTGTCCTATCGATTTCTGTCTCATATATTGTCCATTCTTGTAGCAGCCACCGCTTCGGATCCTGCTCCTCTGCAATTTTTGGCCCCATATTCCGGGTGTGCCATGGGGGAATATTTCTGCATTAATGGAATGCACAGATTAATAATCTATGATGATCTTAGTAAACTCCCTTTGATCGAGTACTATTTCTATAAAAAAGATTGAGTAGGAAAAACTAGAATTGGCTTCAACCGAGATTGCCCCTGCTTCTTAGGCACATGAGGAACCGGCCTAACATCTTTTCAATCGAAATCCCAATCCCAAGCCAAGCTTTCTCACCCGAAGGGAGCGGCCTGACCTGGTCATGCACATATTTCGACCTAGGAATAGATCGCAAACCGCCGATACAACGAGGACTAAAGGAGAGCTGCAAAAGCTCAGAGGACAGACCTCGCTTACAAAAAGTGCAATGTTTTAATAAACATGACAAAAACAGGGATACAGCCACGATCAACACAAGGTAGTGAAATCCATTTGTTATAACAGCTTCCATTGAGTCTCTACACCTATCCCTTTTTTCTCTCTTTCTAGACTCTGGTTTGTTCGTGATAGAAAATTGAGCTAGCTCAACGTGGACGTTGGATTCGTGTCATTCATAACTCTAAAACAAAAGTTACAGACGCTTTAGTGCGGACATGTCAAGTTGATCGGCAAATTAAAATGATCATTATAAACTGAGCATTTGTGCTCATTGAGTAAAGACTTATAAATGAAGCATAATGCATGGCATCAAGCAGTTTTGGATAGATTGGATTACTTGGACGCTTTGTCGTATATATTTCTGTCTCAAATATTGTCACAATATAGAAAATTGAGCTAGCTTAATGTGAGCGTTGGATTCGTGTCATTCTGAGCGGTAAATAAAAGTTACGGACGAGTTAGTGCGGACATGTCAAGTTGATTGGCAAGTTAAAATGATCATTCTAAACTGAGCATTGATTTGAGCAAAGGCTGAAGCATCATGGCATCATATTTGTCTTGGACATTATTTCTGTCTCAAATATAGTCTCAGCTACCTTAACGTGGGCATTGGATTCGAGTCATTCCGATCTCTAAATCAAAAGTTACGGACGATTTAGTGCGGAAATACCAAGTTGATCGGGAAGTTAAAATAATTATGCTAAACTGAGCATTGGTGCTCATTGAGTAAATGCTTATAAATGAAGCATAATACATGGCATCACGTAGATTTGGATAGATTGGATTACTTGTACGCTTTGTCATATCGATTTCTGTCTCATATATTGTCCATTCTTGTAGCAGCCACCGCTTCGGATCCTGCTCCTCTGCAATTTTTGGCCCCATATTCCGGATGTGTCATGGGGGAATATTTCTGCATTAATGGAATGCACGGATTAATAATCTATGATGATCTTAGTAAACTCCCTTTGATCGAGTACTATTTCTATAAAAAAGATTGAGTAGGAAAAACTAGAATTGGCTTCAATCGAGATTGCCCCAGCTTCTTAGGCACATGAGGAACCGGCCTAACATCTTTTCAATCGAAATCCCAATCCCAAGCCAAGCTTTCTCACCCGAAGGGAGCGGCCTGACCTGGTCATGCACATATTTCGACCTAGGAATAGATCGCAAACCGCCGATACAACGGGACTAAAGGAGAGCTGCAAAAGCTCAGAGGACAGACCTCGCTTACAAAAAGTGCAATGTTTTAATAAACATGACAAAAACGGGGATACAGCCACAATCAACACAAGGTAGTGAAATCCATTTGTTATAACAGCTTCCATTGAGTCTCTACACCTATCCCTTTTTTCTCGCTTTCTAGACTCTGGTTTGTTCGTGATAGAAAATTGAGCTAGCTCAACGTGGGCGTTGGATTCGTGTCATTCATAACTCTAAAACAAAAGTTACAGACGCTTTAGTGCGGACATGTCAAGTTGATCGGCAAATTAAAATGATCATTATAAACTGAGCATTTGTGCTCATTGAGTAAAGACTTATAAATGAAGCATAATGCATGGCATCAAGCAGTTTTTGATAGATTGGATTACTTGAACGCTTTGTCGTATCTATTTTTGTCTCAAATATTTTCACAATATAGAAAATTGAGCTAGCTTAACGTTGGCGTAGGACTCTAAATAAAAAGTTAGAGACGATTTAGTGCTGCTATGTCAAATTGATCGACAAGTTAAAATGATCATTCTAAATTGAGCACTGGTGCTCATTGACTAAAGGCTTATAAATGAAGCATAATGCATGGCATCATGCAGTTCTGGATAGATTGGATTACTTGTTCGCTTTGTCGTATCTCATTCTGTCTCAAATAATGTCCCAATATATAATATTGAGCTAGCTTAACGGGGGGCATTGGATTCGTGTCATTTTGAGCTCTAAATCAAAAGTTACTGACGATTTAGTGCAAACATGTCAAGTTTATCGACAAGTTAAAATGATCATTCTAAACTGAGCATTGGTGCTCATTGAGTAAAGACTTATAAATAAAGCATAATGCATGGCATCAAGCAGTTTTGGATAGATTGGATTACTTGGACACTTTGTCGTTTCTATTTCGGTGTCAAATATTGTCACAGTATAAAAAATTGAGCTAGCTTAACGTGGGCGTTTGTTTCGTGTCATTCTGAGCTCTAAATCAAAAGTTACAGACGTCAAGTTTATCGACAAGTTAAAATGATCGAGCATTGGTGCTCATTGAGTAAAGACTTATAAATAAAGCATAATGCATGGCATCAAGCAGTTTTGGATAGATTGGATTACTTGGACACTTTGTCGTTTCTATTTCGGTGTCAAATATTGTCACAGTATAAAAAATTGAGCTAGCTTAACATGGGCGTTTGTTTCATGTCATTCTGAGCTCTAAATCAAAAGTTACAGACGATTTAGTGCGGACATACCAAGTTGATCGGGAAGTTAAAATCATCATTCTAAACCGAGCATTGGTGCTCATTGAGTAAAGGCTTATAAATGAAGCATAATACATGGCATCACGTAGATTTGGATTGATTGGATTACTTGGACGCTTTGTCGTATCTATTTCTGTCTCAAATAATGTCACAGTATAGAAAATAGAGCTAACTTATGGTGGGCATTGGATTCGAGTCATTCCGAGCTATAAATCAAAAGTTACGGACGATTTAGTGCGGACATGCCAAGTTGATCAGGAAGTTAAAATGATCATTCTAAACTGAGCAGTGGTGCTCATTGAGTAAGGGCTTATAAATAAAGCCTAATACATGGCATCACGTAGATTTGGATAGATTGGATTACTTGTACGCTTTGTCATATCTATTTCTGTCTCAAATATTGCCACAATATAGAATATTAAGCTACCTTAACATGGTCATTGGATTTGTGTCATTCTGAGCTCAAAATCAAAGGTTACGGACGATTTAGTGCAGATATGTCAAGTTTATCGGCAAATTAAAAATGATCATTATAAATTGAGCATTGGTGCTCATTGAGTAAACGGTTATAAATGAAGCATCATACATGGATCACATAGATTTGGATAGATTGGATTACTTGGACGCTTTGTCGTATCTATTTACGTCTCAGATATTGTCACAATATAGAAAATTGGCTAGCTGAACGTGGGCATTGGGTTCGAGTCATTCTGAGCACTAAATCAAAAGGTACATACGATTTAGTGCGGACATGCTAAGTTGATCGGCAAGTTAAAATGATCATTCTACACTGAGCACTGCTGCTCATTGAGTAAAGGCTTATAAATGAAGCATAATAAATGGCATCACGTAGATTTGGATAGATTGGATTACTTGTACGCTGTGTCGTATCGATTTCTGTCTCAAATATTGTTACAATATAGAAAATTAAGCTAGCTTAACGTGGGTGTTGGATTCGTGTCTTTCTGAGCATTAAATCAACAGTTATGGACGATTTAGTGCGTACATGTCAAGTTGATCGGCAAGTTAAAATGATCATTCTAAACTTAGCATTGGTGCTCATTGAGTAAAGGCTTATAAATGAAGCATAATGCATGGCATCATGCAGTTTTGGATAGATTGGATTACTTGGACGCTTTTCCGTATCTATTTGTGTCTCAAATAGTGTCACAATATAGAAAATTGAGCTAGCTTAAGGTGGGCATTGGATTCGAGTCATTCTGAGCTCTAAATCAAAAGTTATGGACGATTTAGTGCGGATATACCAAGTTGATCGGGAATTTAAAATGATCATTCTAAACTGAGCTTTGGTGCTCATTGAGTAAAGGCTTATAAATGAAGCATAATAAATGGCATCACGTAGATTTGGATAGATTGGATTACTTGTACGCTTCGTCGTATCGATTTCTGTCTCAAATATTGTCACAATATAGAAAATTGATCTAGCCTAACGTGGGCATTGGATTCGTGTCATTCTGAGCACTAAATCAAATGTTACGGACGATTTAGTGCGTGCATGTCAAATTGATCGGCAAGTGAAAATAATCATTCTAAACTGAGCATTGGTGCTCATTGAGTAAAGGCTTATAAATGAAGCATAATAAATGGCATCACGTAGATTTGGATAGATTGGATTACTTGTACGCTTCGTCGTATCGATTTCTGTCTCAAATATTGTCACAATATAGAAAATTGATCTAGCCTAACGTGGGCATTGGATTCGTGTCATTCTGAGCACTAAATCAAATGTTACGGACGATTTAGTGCGTGCATGTCAAATTGATCGGCAAGTGAAAATAATCATTCTAAACTGAGCATTGGTGCTCATTGAGTAAAGGCTTATAAATGAAGCATAATAAATGGCATCACGTAGATTTGGATAGATTGGATTACTTGTACGCTTCGTCGTATCGATTTCTGTCTAAAATATTGTCACAATATAGAAAATTGAGCTAGCCTAACGTGGGCATTGGATTCGTGTCATTCTGAGCACTAAATTAAATGTTACAGACGATTTAGTGCGTACATGTCAAGTTGATCGGCAAGTGAAAATGATCATTCTAAACTGAGCATTGGTGCTCATTGAGTAAAGGCTTATAAATGAAGTATAATACATGGCATCACGTAGATTTTGATAGATTGGACTACTTGGCCACTTTGTCGTATCTATTTCTGTCTCAAATATTGTCACAATATAGAAAATTGCGCTAGCTTAAGGTGGGCATTGGATTTGAGTCATTCCGAGCTCTAACTCTAAAGTTACGGACGATTTAGTGTGGACATGCCAAGTTGATCGGGAAGTTAAAATCATCATTCTAAACTGAGCATTGGTGCTCATTGAGTAAAGGCTTATAAATGAATCATAATACATGACATCACATAAATTTGGATAGATTGGATTACTTGTACGCTTTGTCATATCTATTTCTGTCTCAAATATTTTCATGATATAGAAAATTGAGCTAGCTTAACGTTGGCATTGGATTCGTGTCATTTTGAGCATTACATAAAAAGTTACAAACGATTTAGTGCTGACATGTCAAGATGATCGCCAAGCCTAAATGATCATTCTAAACTGAGCATTGGTGCTCATTCCATTGGATTCGAGTCATTGTGAGCACTAAATCAAAAGTTACGTAAGATTTAGAGTGGACATGCCAAGTTGATCGGCAATTTAAAATAATCATTCTAAACTGAGCATTGGTGCTCATTAAATAAATGCTTATAAATGAAGTATAATGCATGGCAACACGCAATTTTGGATAGATAGGATTACTTGTACGCTTTGTCGTATCTATTTTTGTCTCAAATATTTTCACGTTACAGAAAATTGAGCTAGCTTAACGTTGGCATTGCATTCGTGTCTTTTTGAGCTCAACATAAAAAATTACAAACGATTTAGTGCTGACATGTTTAGTTGATCTGCAAGTTAAAATGATCATTCTCAACTGAGCATTGGTGCTCATTGAGTAAAGGCTTCTAATTTAAGCATAATGCATGGCATAATGCAGATTTGGATAGATTGGATTTCTTGGATGCTTTGTCGTATCTCATTCTGTCTCAAATATTGTCCCAATACAATTGAGCTAGCTTAAGGTGGGCATTGGATTCAACTCATTCTGAGCTCTAAATCAAAAGTGACGTATGATTTAGTGCGGACATACCAAGTTGATTGGCAAGTTAAAATGATCATTCTAAACTGAGCATTGGTGCTCATTGAGTAAATGCTTATAAATGAACCATAATGCATGGAATCATGCAGTTTTGGATAGATTGGATTACTTGTACGCTTTGTCTTATCTATTTCTGTCTCAAATATTGTCACAATATAGAAAATGGAGCTAGCTTAAGGTGGGCATTGGATTCGAGTCATTCTGAGCTCTAAATCAAAAGTTATGTACGATTTAGTGCGGACATGCCAAGTTGATCAGCAAGTTAAAATTATCATTCTAAACTGAGCATTGGTGCTCATTGAGTAAATGCTTATAAATGAAGCATAATGCATGGCATCACGCAGTTTTGGATAGATTGGATTACTTGTATGCTTTGTCGTATCTATTTTTGTCTCAAATATTTTCACGATATAGAAAATTGAGCTAGCTTAACGTTGGCATTGGATTCGTGTCATTTTGAGGTCTACATAAAAGTTACAGACGATTTAGTGCTGACATGTCTAGTTGATCGGCAAGTTAAAATGATTATTCTAAACTAAGCATTGGTGCTCATTGAGTAAAGGCTTACAATTTAAGCATAATGCATGGCATCATGCAGTTTTGGATATATTGGATTACTTGGACGCTTTTTCGTATCTCATTCTGTCTCAAATATTGTCCCAATATAGAACATTGAGCTAACTTAACGTGGGTGTTGGATTCGTATCATTTGTAGCTCTGAATCAAAAGTTACTAACAATTTAGTACGGACATGTCAAGTTGGTCGGCAAGTTAAAATGATCACTCTAAACTGAGCATTGGTTCTCATTGAGTAAATGCTTATAAATGAAGCATAATGCATGTCATCATGCAGTTTTGGATAGATTGGATTACTTGGACGCTTTGTCGTATCTCATTCTGTCGCAAATATTGTCCCAATATATAACATTGAGCTAGCTTAACGTGGGTGTTTGATGAGGACATCAGGTCGTACATCCAGCCAGGAGACCAGACTGGCCGACCAGGAAGCTTGCCCGAGACAGCAGGACAATCTGGCACGCCTGCCGGACCAGACAGTACCGCCGGACCCTCGACCTATAGGACCAGACCGGTCAGCATCGCCGGCGGAGAGGCCCAAGCTTCCGGCACACTTGGTGGGGACGTGGATGACACCGCCGGTCCCTCTGGTGATGCCGCCAACTCCGGGATCAACTTGGCCGGTCCTGAAGGCATCCCGGCCAGTACAGCGCAAAATCCAGCCGGTACAGCCGATCCAGCCGAGTACACGCGCATTTCCACTTCCACACAAGAGGACTCGGACCAAATGAGCTAGCAGCTCCAGGACATGCACCTAGAAGAAGTATCTACACCAGTAGTACCTCAAGGAGCAATGACAAGAAGCAGATCAAGGGCACTCTTCCACAAATTCAGCTTATGGGTCGACAAGCTCCTAGAGGAAGATCATCTAAGGACAATGGGCCAGAAGATCAAAGTAGAGTCCAAAGGCTTCTCAACAACACAAGGAACATCAGAGACTTGGGCTTTAGTGGCAAGAGAGGTCAGAACCCAAAGATTTGTAACCCTACTCCAAGTCAAAGACTAGGAGCAAGGCGCGTGCATGCCACAAGGACGGCCACCTTCCATTTCTTGGCCGTGAGGTAAGTTTCAATTCGAATATATGCCTCTTTCTGTTTTGCAGGGTAGGATCTAGATGCTTTACATTTTTGAGTCAAGAACATTTTAGGAATAGGTCCTTTTTCGGTTATGCACTTTTGTATCTTTTCCTTTTGTGCACTTTTGTAAACTTTCCTTTTCTTTATTTGAGTCGACCCTAGAAGGTCAAGCTGTCGAGCATATTAATAAGGCTCCTTCCAGCATTGTAGTTCGACAACCTTTTTGATATTAATAAAGTAGAACTTTTTCCAACAAGTTTTCTCTCTAAGAATCTTGTGCGCTTAGAACCTAGTTGAGACCAGCCCTCCTAGCTCTAAGATTGTGATTTATCACGAGGTTCATCACCCCTTGTGTGGTTCACTTCACCCTTCCATCTTTTACCAACCAGAAAACCCCCATCCAGAAGCCTAAGGTTGAGTTTCTCACCTAATCTTCTACAAACAGCCCACACACATACATCCTTGAATCAAGGCTTGTATCATTTTGGTATCAGAGCTTAAAGCTCCTAAACCAGGTTGTTTCTATCCTTTTGCTTGTTTTATTTTGTGTTCTTGCATTAGTTTAAGTCGCATTCAAGAAACAAAATCTAAAAAATAACCTCAAACTCCAAACCGAGTGCATCTAGCCTTCTACGTGTATCACTAGGGTTTAGATTCACTTTTGCATTGCCATTCACGTTTTCCTTTTTGTTTAATTCATATTTCCATTAATTGTAAGTTAAATTAAAAAGAAAACAAAAAGAAAAGAAAAGAAAATAGGAAAATACCCAAAAGATTTCGAATTGGACAGCTAGCAGAAGTTGTCTAGGAAGTTTCCTTTTTGCCTTTTATTCGAATTTCCTTTCCTTAGGATTTTTCCTTTTTGCATTTTTTCAAACCCCTTATAAAAAGAAAACCCTCCTAACAATTTAGGAGCATCCTAACTTGTCTTCTTTCTTTGTAGCACACCATGGTAGAAGAGAATAGAGAAGCAGCCGAAGCCATGATGGCCATGTTCACCACACTCCAAACACAACTCGCATCCATAGGCGAGAGGTTGGATCGCGTGGAAAGACCGGAGAGATTCCAGGCCATAAGGCATGTGAGAGCTGAGCAAGACCGTCCTGAGGGTCCTGAGCACCTTAGGACACGGCACGAACAGGAGGAACCCCAGCCAGATGGAGATGAGGACACACAACCTCATAACTATCACCATAGACCGAGAGGACCTCCACGGCAACCAGAGGCAGAAGATGATGGCTTTGAGCCATATGGTCTTCACCAGAGACCAAGAATGCCTCCTAGACATCATGAGGATGGAGCTGAACACACCTACAACCGGGTAATTCATCCTGATGTTAAACTAACTCCTCCAAGTTTTGCAGGAAAAGTAGACCCCGAGGCTTACCTAGATTGGGAGAGGAGAATGGATCATATCTTTGATCACTACAACCAACCAGGTCCTAGGAGAGTCTCAATGGCAGTAGCACAACTCACGGACAATGCCCTCATCTGGTGGGATCGTGAGGTATCTGACAGAAGGAGGAAGAGAATGAGGCCCGTAGACTCATGGGTCGACATGAAAGACCTCATGCGACAAAGGTTTGTTCCACCTTACTTTCATAGAGATTTGCAACGTCGTTTTCGTACTCTTAAGCAGGGTACCAGATCAGTAGAAGAATACTATGAAGAGTTCGAGAAGCTAAGGAACAGATTGGAGCTCAATGATGATGAAGAAGAATTGATGGCACAATTCTTGGATGGACTCCAAGAAAGGATCAGCCGCAAGGTGGAAAGGCAAATCTACAATGACTTCAAAGACTTGTTCCACCTATCTGTGCAAGCTGAGCAGCACATTAAACGTAAGAGCCAAGACATCCGCAGCAAGCCTAAGACACCTTGGGCACCAAGCAACATGCCCAAGCCTGTAGACAAAGGCAAAAGCGTAGAGATCGAGTCAAGGTTCAAGAGCAAGCCTCCTGAACCCACCCGTGACCAGAGAGAGCCTGGTAAGTCTTCTAACCCTCAAAGATCACGTGACATAACTTGTTTCAAGTGCAGGGAACGTGGACATATCTCAAGAGAGTGCCCAAACAACCGAGTCATGCTGATTACAGAGGCTGGAGAGTATGAGTCCCAAGATGAAGAGGACTATGAGCCAGAAGGAGAGTATGGTGACATTGAGTACCCTGATGTGGGGGAAGTGCTGGTCACTAGACGTATCCTCAGTGCAATGGTGGATCCTTCAGATACCATCCAAAGGGAGAACTTCTTCCACAGCCGTTGCACCATCAAGGGCAAGGTATGTAACCTCATCATAGATGGTGGTTCTTGCACTAACGTTGCTAGTGCATATATGGTTGATAAGCTAGGTCTGGAGAAGACAAAGCATCCTCGACCATATAGACTAAGATGGCTCGATGACAAAGTGGAGCTAAAGATCCATGAACAAGTCATTGTACCATTCAGTGTGGACAAGTACCAGGATCAAGTCGTGTGCGACGTGGTGCCCATGCAAGCTGGCCATCTTCTACTAGGAAGACCATGGCAGTTTGACAAAGAGACCAGGCATGATGGCCGAACCAATTTCTACACCTTCGTGCATGACAAGAGAAAGGTCAGCCTAGCTCCTCTTACACCTGCTCAGGTACACGAGCTACAACTCCAAATGAGTAAGGAAAAGAAACTTATCAAGTCTAATTGTCTTATTCAACCAAGCCATGTCCGGAGAGATTTAGCCTCGAAGGATTTAATGTTACTAATGGTCTTCAAAGAAGTTTTGAGTGTAGAACAGGGGCAGGTAGAGCTACCTCCTGAAGTAGCAACTCTCCTCAACAAATTCCAGGATGTATTTCCAGAGGAGATACCAGCTGGCTTGCCTCCTTTACGTGGCATAGAACACCAGATTGATCTAGTGCCCGGAGCAGCCCTGCCCAACCGGCCAGCCTACCGGATGAGTCCAGAGGAGTCCAAGGAGCTTGAGAAGCAAGTCAAGGAACTCCTGGAGAAAGGATATGTTCGAGAGAGCCTCAGTCCATGTGCCGTACCAGTGCTACTAGTGCCCAAGAAGGATGGGACTTGGCGCATGTGCGTGGACTGCCGAGCCATCAACAACATCACAGTCAAGTACAGGCATCCAATACCACGACTGGATGACATGCTAGATAAGCTGAGTGGAGCCACGGTCTTCTCCAAGATAGACCTCAAAAGTGGATACCACCAGGTAAGAATGAAGGAAGGTGATGAGTGGAAGACTGCTTTCAAGGCAAAGCAAGGGCTCTACGAGTGGACAGTCATGCCATTCGGCTTGACTAGTGCCCCAAGCACCTTCATGTGCCTTATGAACCAAGTTCTTAGGGCGTACATCAGTAAGTTTGTGGTAGTTTACTTTGATGATATACTAGTTTATAGTAAGTGCCTACGGGAACACCTCACACATCTTGAGATGGTACTTAAAACCCTTCGACAAGAAGAGCTTTATGCCAATCTCAAGAAGTGCACCTTTTGTACTGATAAACTTGTCTTTTTAGGTTTTGTTGTGAGTTCACAGGGCCTACAGGTTGATGAAGAGAAGATTCGAGCCATACAAGAATGGCCAACACCAGGAAACATCAGCCAAGTAAGGAGCTTCCACGGACTGGCCAACTTCTATAGGAGATTCGTGCCCAACTTCAGCAGTATTGCCTCACCACTGACGGCAGAAGTGAAGAAGAACGTGGGATTCAGCTGGGAAGAAGCTCAGGAGAAGGCATTCCAGGCCTTGAAGGACAACCTTACACACGCACCAGTGCTAGTCCTGCCCGACTTCAACAAGACGTTTGAAGTGGAGTGTGATGCCTCTGGAATAGGCATAGGAGCAGTGCTAACCCAAGGAGGGAGACCAGTGGCATACTCCAGTGAGAAGGTAGGTGGTGCCTCACTGAACTACCCCACTTATGACAAGGAGCTTTATGCCCTTGTCCGAGCATTGGAGACTTGGCAGCACTACTTGCTGTCCAAGGAGTTTGTGATCCACACTGATCATGAGACTCTCAAACGCCTCAGAGGGCAAACCAATCTCAAGAGGAGACATGCCAGGTGGATGGAGTTCATTGAGACCTTCCCGTACGTCATCAAGCACAAGAAGGGCAAAGACAATGTGGTAGCCGATGCACTATCAAGGAGGTTTGCCTTGATATCAACCATGGAGGCAAAGGTCCTAGGGTTCGAGCACATCAAGGACCTGTACAAGGATGATCCTGACTTTGCTGAGAGCTACAAGGAGTGTGGCACAGGGAGTCATGGCAAGTTCTACATCCATGAGGGATTCTTGTTCCGAGAAAGAAGGCTGTGCATACCACAAGGATCATTAAGGGAGCTTATCATCCGAGAAGCTCATGGAGGAGGACTCATGGGCCACTTTGGTGTCGACAAGACTCTAGCAGTTGTCAAGGAGCACTTCTACTGGCCACACATCAAGAGGACAGTAGAAGCTCATTGTGCAAGATGCATCACTTGCAAGAAGGCAAAGTCCCGAGTGCAACCTCACGGGTTGTATCTCCCACTGCCCATACCCACACATCCATGGGTGGACATCTCAGTGGACTTTGTTCTAGGTCTGCCCAAGACCAAACACAAAGATGCAATCTTTGTAGTGGTGGACAGATTCTCCAAGATGGCACTCTTCATTCCATGTGCCAATGTCAATGATGCCACACAAACAGCTGAGCTGTTCTTCAGGGAGATAGTACGGCTTCATGGAGTGCCAAGGACAATCGTATCAGACAGGGAAACCAAGTTCCTCAGCCATTTCTGGAGGACCCTCTGGAGAAAGCTAGGCACGAAGCTACTCTTCTCTACCACCTGTCATCCTCAAACCGATGGCCAAACTGAAGTTGTCAACAGGACACTATCAACTCTTCTCAGAACTACACTAGGGAAGTACCTAAAGACTTGGGTGGAGTGCCTGCCATTCATAGAGTTCGCTTACAACTGAGCCGTGCACTCAGCAACCAAGAAGACACCATTTGAAGTGGTATACGGTTTCAACCCTCTCACCCCATTGGAGCAAACACCACTACCACCAGCTGAGATGACCAACCTCAACGGAGCATCCAAGGCTGATTTCATAAGGAGATTACACCAGAAGGTAGCAGAAAACTTGGAGAAGAGGACCGGACAGTACGTGACTCATGCCAACAAGGGAAGAAAGGAGGTGATCTTTCAACCAGGCGATTGGGTGTGGCTACACCTACGGCACGAGAGGTTCCCAAACCTAAGGAGTTCCAAGCTAGCACCAAGAGGAGATGGACCATTCAGAGTGCTCGAGAGGATCAACAAAAACGCCTACCGGATCGAGCTGCCAGGTGAGTTTAATGTGTCCAATACGTTCAATGTTACTGACTTAGCCCCTTTCCATGCAGATGAACCAGTTTTGAGGACAAAACCTACTGAAGAGGGAGGGAATGATGAGGACATCAGGTCGTACATCCAGCCAGGAGACCAGACTGGCCGACCAGGAAGCTTGCCCGAGACAGCAGGACCATCTGGCACGCCTGCCGGGCCAGACAGTACCGCCGGACCCTCGACCTATAGGACCAGACCGGTCAGCATCGCTGGCGGAGAGGCCCAAGCTTCCGGCACACTTGGTGGGGACGTGGATGACACCGCTGGTCCCTCTGGTGATGCCGCCAACTCCGGGATCAACTTGTCCGGTTCTGAAGGCATTCCGGCCAGTACCGCGCACAATCCAGCCCGTACAGCCGATCCAGCCGAGTACACGCGCATTTCCACTTCCACACAAGAGGACTCGGACCAAATGCGCTACCAGCTCCAGGACAAGCACCTAGAAGAAGTATTTACACCAGTAGTACCTCAAGGAGCAATGACAAGAAGCAGATCAAGGGCACTCTTCCACAAATTCAGCTTATGGGTCGACAAGCTCCTAGAGGAAGATCATCTGAGGACAATGGGCCAGAAGATCAAAGTAGAGTCCAAAGGCTTCTCAACAACACAAGGAACATAAGAGACTTGGGCTTTAGTGGCAAGAGAGGTCAGGGCCCAAAGATTTGTAACCCTACTCCAAGTCGAAGACTAGGAGCAAGGCACGTGCATGCCACAAGGACGGCCACCTTCCATTTCTTGGCCGTGAGGTAAGTTAAGGAAAGTTTCAATTCGAATATATGCCTCTTTCTGTTTTGCAGGGTAGGATCTAGATGCTTTACATTTTTGAGTCAAGAACATTTTAGGAATAGGTCCTTTTTCGGTTATGCACTTTTGTATCTTTTCCTTTTGTGCACTTTTGTAAACTTTCCTTTTCTTTATTTGAGTCGACCCTAGAAGGTCAAGCTGTCGAGCATATTAATAAGGCTTCTTCCAGCATTGTAGTTCGACAACCTTTTTGATATTAATAAAGTAGAACTTTTCCAACAAGTTTTCTCTCTAAGAATCTTGTGCGCTTAGAACCTAGTTGAGACCAGCCCTCCTAGCTCTAAGATTGTGATTTATCACGAGGTTCATCACCCCTCGTGTGGTTCACTTCACCCTTCCATCTTTTACCAACCAGAAAACCCCCATCCAGAAGCCTATAGTTGAGTTTCTCACCTAATCTTCTACAAACAGCCCACGCGCATACATCCTTGAATCAAGGCTTGTATCAGTGTTGGATTCGTATCATTTGTAGCTCTGAATCAAGAGTTACTAACAATTTAGTACGGACATGTCAAGTTGATCGGCAAGTTAAAATGATCATTCTAAACTGAGCATTAGTGCACATTGAGTAAAGACTGATAAATGAAGCATAATGCATGGCATCAAGCAGTTTTGGATAGATTGGATTACTTGGACGCTTTGTCGTATCTATTTCTGTCTCAAATATTGTCACAATATAGAAAATTGAGCTAGCTTAAGGTGGGCATTGGGTTCGAGTCATTCTGAGCACTAAATCAAAAGTTACGTACGATTTAGAGTGGACATGCCAAGTTGATCGGCAATTTAAAATAATCATTCTAAACTGAGAATTGGTGCTCATTAAATAAATGCTTATAAATGAAGTATAATGCATGGCATCACGCAATTTTGGATAGATTGGATTACTTGTACGCTTTGTCGTATCTATTTTTGTCTCAAATATTTTCACGATACAGAAAATTGAGCTAGCTTAAAGCTGGCATTGGATTCGTGTCATTTTGAGCTCAACATAAAAAATTACAGACTATTTAGTGCTGACATGTTTAGTTGACCGGCAAGTTAAAATGATCATTCTCAACTGAGCATTGGTGCTCATTGAGTAAAGGCTTCTAATTTAAGCATAATGCATGACATAATGCAGTTTTGGATAGATTGGATTTCTTGGACGCTTTGTCGTATCTCATTCTGTCTCAAATATTGTCCCAATACAATTGAGCTAGCTTAAGGTTGGCATTGGATTCAACTCATTCTGAGCTCTAAATCAAAAGTGACGTATGATTTAGTGCGGACATGCCAAGTTGATCGGCAAGTTAAAATGATCATTCTAAACTGAGCATTGGTGCTCATTGAGTAAATGCTTATAAATGAAGCATAATGCATGGAATCACGCAGTTTTGGATAGATTGAATTACTTGTACGCTTTGTCTTATCTATTTCTGTCTCAAATATTGTCACAATATAGAAAATTGAGCTAGCTTAAGGTGGGCATTGGATTCAAGTCATTCCGAGCTCTAAATCAAAAGTTATTTACGATTTAGTGCGGACATGCCAAGTTGATCGGCAAGTTAAAATTATCATTCTAAACTGAGCATTGGTGCTCATTGAGTAAATGCTTATAAATGAAGCATAATGCATGGCATCACACAGTTTTGGATAGATTGGATTACTTGTATGCTTTGTCGTATCTATTTTTGTCTCAAATATTTTCACGATATAGAAAATTGAGCTAGCTTAACGTTGGCATTGGATTCGTGTCATTTTGAGGTCTACATAAAAGTTACATACGATTTAGTGCTGACATGTCTAGTTGATCGGCAAGTTAAAATGATCATTCTAAACTGAGCATTGGTTCTCATTGAGTAAAGGCTTACAATTTAAGCATAATGCATGGCATCATGCAGTTTTGGATAGATTGGATTACTTGGACGCTTTTTTGTATCTCATTGTGTCTCAAATATTGTCCCAATATAGAACATTGAGCTAACTTAACGTGGGTGTTGGATTCGTATCATTTGTAGCTCTGAATCAAAAGTTACTAACAATTTAGTACGGACATGTCAAGCTGATCGGCAAGTTAAAATGATCATTCTAAACTGAGCATTGGTTCTCATTGTGTAAAGACTTATGAATGAAGCATAATGCATGGCATCAAGCAGTTTTGGATAGATTGGATTACTTGGACGCTTTGTCTTATCTATTTCTGTCTCAAATATTGTCACAATATAGAAAATTGAGCTAGCTTAAGGTGGGCATTGGATTCGAGTCATTCTGAGCTCTAAATCAAAAGTTATGTACGATTTAGTGCGGACATGCCAAGTTGATCGGCAAGTTAAAATTATCATTCTAAACTGAGCATTGGTGCTCATTGAGTAAATGCTTATAAATGAAGCATAATGCATGGCATCACGCAGTTTTGGATAGATTGGATTACTTGTATGCTTTGTCATATCTATTTTTGTCTCAAATATTTTCACGATATAGAAAATTGACCTAGCTTAACGTTGGCATTGGATTCGTGTCCTTTTGAGGTCTACATAAAAAGTTACAGACGATTTAGTGCTGACATGTCTAGTTGATCGGCATGTTAAAATGATCATTCTAAACTGAGCATTGGTGCTCATTGAGTAAAGGCTTACAATTTAAGCATAATGCATGGCATCATGCAGTTTTGGATAGATTGGATTACTTGGACGCTTTTTCGTATCTCATTCTGTCTCAAATATTGTCCCAATATTGAACATTGAGCTATCTTTATGTGGGCGTTGGATTCGTATCATTTTTAGGTCTAGATAAAAAGTTACAGACGATTTAGTACGGACATATCAAGTTGATCGGCAAGTTAAAACGATGATTCTAAACTGAGCATTGCTGCTCATTGAGTAAAGGCTTATAACTAAAGCATAATACATGGCATCAAGCAGTTTTGGATAGATTGGATTACTTGGACGATTTGTCGTATCTATTTATGTCTCAAATATTGTCACAATATAGAAAATTGAGCTTGCTTAAGGTGGGCATTGGATTCGTCTCATTCTGAGGTCTAAATCAAATGTTACGGACAATTTAGTGCGGACATGTCAAGTTGATCGGCAAGTTAAAATGATCATTCTAAACTGAGCATTGGTGCTCATTGAGTAAAGGCTTAAAAATGAAGCATAATACATGGCCTCATGTAGATTTGGATTGATTGGATTTCTTACACGCTTTGTCGTATCTATTTTTGTGTCAAATATTGTCACAATATAGAAAATTGAGCTAACTTAAGGTGGGCATTGGATTCGAATCATTCTGGGCTCGAAATCAAAAGTTACGTACGATTTAATGCAGACATGGCAAGTTCATCGGGAAACTAAAATGATCATTCTAAACTGAGCATTGGTGCTCATGTAGTAAAGGCTTACAAATGAAGCATAATACATGGCATCACGTAGATCTGGATAGATTGGGTTACTTGTACGCTTTGTCGTATCAATTTCAGTCTCAAATGTTGTCACAATATAGAAAATTGAGCTAGCTTAACGTTGGCGTTGGATTCGTGTCATTCTGAGGTCTAAATAAAAAGTTACAGACGATTTAGTGCTGAAATGTCAAGTTGATCACCAAGTTAAAATGATCATTCTAAACTGAGCATTGGTGCTCATTGAGTAAAGGCGTATAAATGAAGCATCATGCATGTCATCATGCAGTTTTGGATAGATTGGATTACTTGGACTCCTTGTCGTATCTCATTCTGTCTTAAATATTACCCCAATATAGAATATTGAGCTAGCTTAACCTGGGCGTTGGATTCCTGTCATTTTGAGCTCTAAATACAAAGTTACTGAAGATTTAATGTTGACATGTCAAGTTGATCGGCAAGTTAAAAATGATCATTCTAAACTGTGCATTGGTGCTCATTGAGTAAAGGGTTATATTTGATGCATAATACATGGCATCACGTAGATTTGGATTGATTGGATTACTTGGACGCTGTGTCGTATCTATTTATGTCTCAAATATTGTCACAATATAGAAAAATGAGGTAGCTTAAGGTGGGCATTGGATTCCACTCATTCCGAGCTCTAAATCAAAAGTTATGGACGATGTAGTGCGGATATACCAAGTTGATCGGGAAGTTAAAATGATAATTCTAAACTGAGCATTGGTGCTCATTGAGTAAAGGCTTATAAATGAAGCATAATACATGGCATCACGTACATTTGGATAGATTGGATTACTTGTACGATTTAACGTATCTATTTCTGTCTCAAATATTGTAACAATATAGAAAATTGAGCTAGCTTAACGTGGGCATTTGATTTGTGTCATTCTGAACTCTAAATCAAAAGTTATCAACGATTTAGAGCGGAAATGTCAAGTTGATCGGCAAGTTAATGTCAAACTGAGCATTGGTGCTGATTGAGTAAAGGCTTATAATTTAAGTATAATGCATGGCATAATGCATGGAATCATGTAGTTCTGGATAGATTGGATTACTTGAACACTTTGTCGTATCTATTTATGTCTCAAATATTGTCACAATATAGAAAATTGAGCTAACTTAACGCGGGCATTGGATTCGAGTCATTCTGAGCTCTAAATCAAAAGTTACAAACGATTTAGTGCGGAAATGCCAAGTTGATCGGCAAGTTAAAATGATATTTTAAATTGAGCATTGGTGCTCATTGAGTAAAGGCTTATAAATGAAGAATAATACATGGCATCACGTAGATTTGGATTGATTGGATTACTTGGACGCTTTGGCGTATCTATTTCTATCTCAAATATTGTCACAATATAGAAAATTGAGCTAGCTTAACGTGCGCATTGGATTCGTGTCTTTCTGAACTCTAAGTCAAAAGTTACGGACGATTTAGTGCGGAAATGCCAAGTTGATCGGCAAGTTAAAATGATATTCTAAACTGAGCATTGGTGCTCATTGATTAAAGGCTTATAAATGAGGCATAATACATGGCATCACGTAGATTTGGATGGTTTGGATTATTTGGACGCTTTGTCATATCTATTTTTGTCTCAAATATTGTCACAATATAGAAAATTGAGCTAGCTTACATGGCCATTGGATTCGACTCTTTATGAGCTCTAAATCAAAAGTTACGGATGACTTAGTGCAGACATGCCAAGGTTATCGGCAAGCTAAAATGATCATTCTAAACTGAGCATTGGTGCTCATTGAGTAAAGGCTTATAAATGAAGCATAATACATGGCATCACGTAGTTCTGGATAGATTGGATTACTTGGACGCTTTGTCGTGTCTATTTCTGTCTCAAATATTGTCACAATATAGAAAATTGAGCTAGCTTAACGTGGGCGTTGGATTTATGTCATTCGGAGCTCTAAATCAAAAGTTACAGACGATTTAGTGCTGACATGTCAAGTTGATCGGAAAGTTGAAATTAGCATTCTAAACAGAGCATTGGTTCTCATTGAGTAAATGCTTATAAATGAAGCATAATACATGGCATCACGTAGTTCTGAATATATTGGATTACTTGTACGCTTTATCATATCTATTTTTTTCTTAAATTTTGTCACAATATAGAAAATTGAGCTAGGTTAACGTGGGCATTGGATTCGTGTAATTTTGAACTCTAAACCAAAAGTACAAACTATTTAGACCGGCCATATCAAGTTGATCAGAAAGCTAAAATGATCACTCTAAAATGATCATTGGTGCTCACAGAGTAAATGCTTGTAAATGAAGCAAAATGCATGGCATGACGCAGTTTTGGATAGATCAAATTACTTGGACGCTTTGGCGTATCTACTGCTGTCTCAAATTTTGTCATAATATAGAAAATTGATCTAGCTTAACAGGGGCTTTTGATTTGTGAAATTCTGAGCTCTAAATCAAAAATTACAGACGATTTAGTGTGGACATGTCAAGTTGATCAGTGAGTTAAAATGATAATTCTAAACTGATCATTTGTGCTCATTGCGTAAAGGCTATAAATGAAACATAATGCATGACATCAGGTAGTTTAGGTTAGATTAGAATTCTTGGATGCTTTGTCTCTACTATTTATGCCTCAAATTTTATCATAATATAGAAAATTGAGCTAGTTTACCATAGCCTTTGGAATTGTGTCATTCTGAGATCTAAATAAAAAGTTACAAATGATTTGGTGTAGATATGTCAAGTTGATCAGCCAGCTAAAACGATCATTCTAAGCTGATCATTGGTGCTCATTGTGTAAAGGCTATATATGAAGCATAATATATGGCATCAAGTAGTTTTGGATAGATTAGATTTCATGGACGCTTTGTCGTATCTATTTCTTTCTTCAATTTTGTCACAATATAGAAAATTGAGTTAGGTTAACGTGGGCATTGGATTCGTGTCATTTTGAGTTTTAAATCAAAATTTACAGACGATTTAGTGCGGATATGTCAAATTGATCGGCAATTTAAAATGATAATTCTAAAATGATCATTGGTACTCATTGAGTAAAGGCTTACAAATGTAGCATAATGCATGGCATCAGGCAGTTTTAGTTAGATTGGATTACTTGGGCTCTTTGTCGTATTTATTTATGTCTCAAATTTTGTCATAATATAAAAAATTAATCTAGCTTACCGTGGCCTTTGGAATTGTGTCATTTTGAGCTCTAAATAAAAAGTTACAGATGATTGAGTGTGCATATGTCAAGTTGATCAGCCAGTTAAAATTATCATTTTAAACTGATCATTGGTGCTCATTGTGTAAAGGCTTTATATGAAGCATAATGCATGTCATCATGCAGTTTTGGTTAGATTGGATTACCTAGACTCTTTGTCGTATCTGTTTCTGTTTTAAATTTTGTCACAATATAGAAAAATGAGATGGCTTAACGTGGGTGTTGGATTCGTGTCATTCTGAGCTCGAAATCAAAAGTTACGTATGATTTAGTTATGACATGTCAACTTGATCGGCAAGTTAAAATGATCAGTCTAAACTGAGCATTGCTGCTCATTGTGTAAAGGCTATAAATGAACCATAATACATGACAGCACGTAGTTTTGGATAGATTGGATTACTTGGATGCTTTGTTGTATCTATTTCTTTCTTAAACTTTGTCACAATATAGAAAACTGAGCTAGGTAAACGTAAGTATTGGATTCGTGTCATATTGAACTAAAAAAAGTTACAAAGATTTAGTGCGGCCATATCAAGTTGATCGGAAAGTTTAAATGATCAATCTAAAATGATCATTGGTACTCACTCAGTAAAGGCTTATAAATGAAGCAAAATGCTTGACATCACGCAGTTTTGGATAGATTGGATTACTTGGACGATTTGTCGTTTCTGTCTCAAAATTTTTCACAAGATAAAAAATTGAGCTAGCTTAACGTGGGCTTTTGATTTGTGTCATTTTGAACTCTAAATAAAAAGTTACGGACGATTTAGTGTCGACCTGTCAAGTTGATCAGCTAGTTAAAATGATCATTCTAAACTGATCATTGGTGTTCATTGTGTAAAGGCTATAAATGAAGCATAATGCATGGAATCATTTAGTTTTGGATAGATTGGATTACTTGTACACTTTGTCGTATCTATATCTGCCTCAAATTTTGTCACAATATAGACAATTGAGCTAGCTTAGCGTGGGCGTGGATTCGTGTCATCTGAGCTCTAAATCAAAACTTACAGACGATTTAGTGCGGACAAGTCAAGTTGATCACAAGTTAAAATGATCATTCTAAACTGAGCATTGGTGCTCATTGAGAAAATACTATAAATGAAGCATAATATTGACATCAGATAGTTTTGGATAGATTGATTTACTTGGACGCTTTGTTATATCTATTTATTTCTTAAATTTTGTCACAATATAGAAAATTGAGGATGGTTTATGTGGGCATTGAATTCGTGTCATTTTGAACTCTAAAAAGTATAGATGATTTAGTGTGGCCATATCAATTTTATCGGCAAGTTAAAATGATCATTCTAAAAAGATCATTGGTGCTCAATGAGTAAAGGCTTATTAATGAAGCAAAATGCATGACATCACGGAGTTTTGGATAGATTGGATTACTAGGACACTTTGTTGTATCTATTTCTGTCTCAAATTTTGTCACAATATAGAAAATTGAGCTAGCTTAACGTGGGCCTTTGATTTGGGTAATTCTGAGCTATAAATCAAAAGTTACGGACGATTTAGTGTGGACATGTAAAGTTGATCAGCCAGTTAAAATAAGCATTCTAAACTGATAATTGGTGCTCATTGTGGAAAGGCAATAAATGATGCATAACGCATGGCATCATTCAGTTTCGAATAGATTGGATTTCATGGACGCTTTTTCATATCTTTTTCTGTCTCCAATGTTGTCACAATATAGAAACTTGAGATAGCTTAACGTGGGCGTTAGATTTGTGTCATTCCGAGCTCTAAATCAAAAGTTACGGACGATTTAGTGCGTGCATGTCAAGTTGATCGGTAGGTTAAAATGATAATTCTAAACTGAGCATTGGTGCTCATTGAGAAAATGCTATAAATGAAGCATAATACATGGCCTCACGTAGTTTTGTATAGATTGGATTACTTGGACTCTTTGTCGTATCTATTTATGTCTCAAATATTGTCAAAATATAGAAAATTGAGCTACCTTAACATGGGCATTGGATTCGTGTAATTTTGAACTCTAAATAAATAGTACAAAAGATTAAGTGCGGCCATATCAGGTTGATCGGCAAGGTAAAATGATCATTCTAAAATGATCACTGGTGCTCATTGAGTAGAGGCTTATAAATGAAGCAAAATGCATGGCATTTACGCAGTTTTGGATAGATTGGATTACTTGGACGTGTTGTATCTATTTCTTTCTTAAATTTTGTCACAATATTCAAAATTAAGCTAGGTTAACCTGACCTTTGGAAATGTGTCATTCTGAGCTCTAAATAAAAAGTTACTGATTATTTAGCGTTCACATATCAAGTTGATCATCCAATTAAAATGATCATTCTAAACTGATCATTGGTGCTCATTGTGTAAAGGCTATAAATGAAGCATAATGAATGGCAGCATGCAGTTTTGGTTAGATTGGATTACTTAGACGATTTGTCGTATCTATTTCTATCTCAAATTTTGTCACAATGTAGAAAATTGAGCTAGCTTAAGGTGGCCATTGGATTCATGTCATTTGAGCTCTAAATCAAAAATTTCAGATGATTTAGTGCGGACATGTCAAGTTGATCGTCAAGCTAAAATGATCAGTCTAAAATGGTCATTGATGCTCACTAATTAAAGGCTTGTGGCATCACGCAGTTTCGGATAGATTGGATTACTTGGACGCTTTGTCCTATTTACTTCTGTCTCAAATTTTGTCACAATATAGAAAATTGAGCTATCTTAACGTGGGCTTTTGATTTCTGTAATTCTGAGATCTAAATCAAAAGTTACAGACAATTTAGTGTGGACATGTCAAGTTGATCAGCAAGTTAAAATGATCATTCTAAACTTATCATTGGAGCTCATTGTGTAAAGGTTATAAATGAAACACAATGCATGACATCAGAAAGTATCGGTTAGATTGGATTACTGCTTTTTCGTATCTATTTATTTTTCAAATTTTGTCACAATATAGAAAATTGAGCTAGCTTAATGTGGGCTTTTGATTTTTGTCATTCTGAGCTCTAAATCAAAAGTTACGGACGATTTAGTGTGGACATGTCAAGTTGATCAGCCAGTTAAAATGATCATTCTAAACTGAGCATTGAGTGCTCATTGTGCAAAACCTATATATGAACCATAATACATGGCATCACGTAATTTTGAATAGATTGGATTACTTGAACGCTTTGTCGTACCTATTTCTTTCTTAAATTTTTTCACAAGATAGAAAATTGAGCTAGGTTAACGTGGGCATTGAATTCGTGTCATTTTGAACTCTAAACCAAAAGTACTGACGATTTAGTGTGGCCATATCAAGTTGATCGGCAAGTAAAAATGATTACTCTTAAATGCTCATTGGTTCTCACTGAGTAGAGGCTTATAAATGAAGCAAAATGCATGGTATCACACAATTTTGGATAGATTGGATTACTTGAACGCTTTGTCGTATCTATGTTTGTCTCAAATTTTGTCACAATATAGAAAATTGAGCTACCTTAACGTGGCTGTTAGATTCGTGTAATTCTTAGCTCTAAATCAATGATTTAGTGTGGACATGTCAAGTTGATCGGTATGTTAAAATGATCGTTCTAAAGTGATCATTGGTGCTCACTCAGTAAAGGCTTGTAAACGAAGCAAAATGAATGGCATCACGCAGTTTTGGATAGAATGGTTACTTGGATGCTTTGTCGTATCTACCTCTGTCTCAAAATTTGCCACAATATAGAAAATTGAGCTAGCTTAATGTAGCCTTTGGAATTGTGCCATTCTGAGCTCTAAATAAAAAGTTACAAATGATTTGGTGTAGACATGTCAAGCTGATCAGCCAATTAAAATGATCATTGTAAACTGATCATTGGTGCTCATTGTGTAAAGGCTATATATGAAGCATAATACATTGCATCACGTAGTTTTGAATATATTGGATTACTTGGACGCTTTGCCGTATCTATTTCTTTCTTAAATTTTGTCACAATTTAGAAAATTGAGGTAGGTTAACGTGCGCATTGGATTCATGTCATTTTGAGCTCTAAATCAAAATTACAGAAAATTTAGTGCGGACATGTCAAGTTGATTGCCAAGTTAAGATGACCATTCTGAAATGACCATTGGTGCTCACTGAGTAAAGGCTTATAAATGAAGCCTAATGCATGGCATCATGTAGTTTTGGATAGATTGGATTACTTGGACGCTTTGCCGTAACTATTTCTGTCACAAATTTTATCATAATTTAGAAAATTGAGCTAGCTTAACGAGGACATTGGATTCGTGTCATTCTCAGCTCTAAATCATAAGTTAGTGACGATTTAGTGTTGACATGTCAAGTTTATCAAGCAGTTAAAATGATCATTCTAAACTTATCATTGGTTCTCATTCTGTAAAGGCTATAAATGGAGCATAATACATGGCATCATGTTGTTTTGGATAGATTGGATTACCTGGACGCTTTTTCGTATCTATTTCTTTCTTAAATTTTGTCACAATATAGAAAATTGAGCTAGGTTAACGTAGGCATTGGATTCATGTCATTTTAAACTCTATACCAAAGTACCGACCATTTAGTGTGGCCATATCAAGTTGATCGGCAAGTTAAAATGGCCATTATAAAATGATCATTGGTGCTCACCGAGTAAAGGCTTATAAATGAAACAAAATGCATCATTCTAAACTGATCAGCAAGTTACGGACGATTTAGTGAGGACATGACAAGTTGATCAGCAAGTTAAAATGATCATTCTAAGCTGATCAATGGTGCTCATTGAGTAAAGGCTATAAATGAAGCATAATACATGGCATCACATAGTTTTGGATAGATTGAATTACTTGGACGCTTTGTCATATCTATTTCTTTTTTAAATTTTGTCACAACATTGAAAATTGAGCTAGGTTAATGTGGGCATTGGATTCGTGTCATTTTGAACTCTAAATCAAAATTATATACGATTTAGTGCGGCCATATCAAGTTGATCGGCAAGTTAAAATGATCATTCTAAAATGATCATTGGTGCTCACTGAGTAAAGGCTTATAAATGAAGCAAAATGCATGGTATCACGCGGTTTTGGATAGATTGGATTACTTGGACACTTTGTCGTATCGACCTCTATCTCAAATTATGTCCCAATATAGAAGATTGAGCTAGTTCAATTTCGGTTTTTAATTTGTGTCATTATGAGCTCTAAATCAAAAGTTATAAACGATTTAGTGTGGACATGTCAAGTTGATAAGTGAGTTAAAATGATCATTATAAACTGATCATTGGTGCTCATTGTGTAAAGGCAATAAATGAGGCATAATGCATGACATCATTCAGTTTTGGATAAATTGGATTACTTGGACGTTTTGTCGTATCTATATCTGTCTCAAATATTGTCCTAATAAATAAAATTGAGCTAGCTTAACGTGGGCGTTAGGTTCGTGTCACTCGGAGCTATAAATCAAAAGTTATGGATGATTTAGTGCTTACATGTCAAGTTGATCGGCAAGTTAAAATGATCATTCTAAACTGAGCATTAGTGCTCATTGGGTAAAGGTTTATAAATGAAGCATAATAAATTGCATCACGTAGTTTTGGATAGATTGGATAACTTGGATGCTTTGTCATATCAATGTTTGTCTCAAATTTTGTCAAAATATAGAACATTGAGCTACCTTAACATGGGCATTGGATTCGTGTCATTTTGAGCTTTAAATCAAAAGTTATAGACGATATAGTACGGAAATTTCAAGGTGATAGGCAAGTTAAAATGATCATTCAAAACTCATCATTGGTGCTCATTGAGTAAAGGCTTATAAATGAAGCATAATGCATGGCACCACGCAGATTTGTGTTGATTGGATTACTCTGACGCTTTGTTGTATCTATTACTGTCTCCAACATGGGCTTTAGATTGGTGTCATTACGAGCTCTAAATCAAAGTTACAGACTATTTAGTGTAGTTATGTCAAGGTTATCGGCAAATTAAAATGATCATTCTAAACTGAGCATTGGTGCTCATTGAGTAAAGGCTTATAAATGAAGCATAATGCATGGCATCACACAGTTTTGGGATAGATTGCATTATTGGGATTCTTTGTCGTATCTATATCTGTCACAAATGTTTTCACAATATAGAAAATTGAGCTAGCTTTGGATTTGTGTCATTCTGAGCTTATAATCAAAAGTTACGTACGATTTAGTTCGAACATGTAAAGTTGATCGGCGAGTTAATATGATCATTCTAAACTGATCATTGGTGCTCATTAAGTAAAAGCATATAAATGAAGCATAATGCATGTCATCACACAGTTTGGGATACACTGGATTACTTCGATTCTTTGTCATATCTATTTCTCTCGCAAATTTTGTAACAATGTGGAAATTGATCTAGCTTAACATGGGCTTTGGATTTGTGTCATTCTGAGCTCTAAATCAAAAATTACGGACGATTTATTGCGGACATGTCAAGTTGATCGGCTAGTTAAAATGATCATTATTAACTGATCATTCGTGCTTATTGAGTAGAGGCTTATTAATGAAGCATAATACATGGCATAACGCACTTCGTGATAGATTAGATAACTTGGACGCTTTATCGTATCTATTTCTGTCTCAAATTTTGTTACAATATAGAAACTTGAGCTAGCTTAACGTGGGCATTTGATTTGTGTCATTCTATGCTATAAATCAAAAGTATGGACAATTTAGTGCGGATATGTCATGTTGATCGGCCAGTTAATATGATCATTCTAAACTTATCATTGGTTGTCATGAAGTAAAGGCTTATAAATGAAGTATAATGCATGGCATCACGCTGTTCGGGATAGATTAGATTACTTGGATGCTTTGTCGCATCTATTTCTGTCTCAAATTTTGTCACAATATAGAAAAATGAGCTACCATAACGTCGGCATTGCATTCGTTACATTCTGAGCTACAAATCAAAAGTTAAGGACGATTTAGCATGACATCACTAAGTTGAAATGATCATTCTAAACTGATCATTGACGCTCAATGAGTAAAGGCTTATAAATGAAGCATAATGCATGACATCACACAGTTTGGGATAGAATGGATTACTTGGATGCTTTTTCGTATCTATTTCTCTCTTAAATTTTGTCGCAATATAGAAATTGAGCAAGATTAACGTGGGCTTTGGATTTGTTTTCTTCGGAGCTCTAAATGTAAAGTTACGAACGATTTGGTGCAGATATGATCATTCTAAACTGATCATTGGTGCTATATTGGATTAGTTGGATGCTTTATCGTATCTATTTCTGTCTCAAATTTTTTCACAATATAGGAAATTGAGCTAGTTTAACGTGGGAATCGGATTTGTATCATTTTGAGCTACAAATCAAAAGTTAAGGATGATTTAATGCAGACATGTCAAGTTGATCGGCGTGTTAAAATAATGATTCTAAACTGATCATTGATGCTGATTGAGTAAAGGCTTATAAAATGAAGCATAATGCATGACATCACTCAGTTTCGGTCTCAAATGTTTTCACAATGTAAAAAATTGAGCTAGCTAAATGTGGGCTATGAATTTATGTCATTATGAGCTCCAAATCAAAACTTACAGACGATTTAGTGCTGATATGTCAAGTTGATATGCCAGTTAAAATGATCATTATTAACTGATCATTGGTGCTCATTGAGTAGAGGCTTGTTAATGAAGCATAATTCAGGGCATCACAAAGTTCGGGATAGATTTGATAACTTGGACGCTTTGTCCTATCTATTTCTGTCTCAAATTTTGTTACAATACAAAAACTTGAGCTACCTTAACGTGTGCATTGGATTTGTGTCATTTCGAGCACTAAAAAAAGTTATGGACAATTTAGTGCGTACATGTCAAGTTAATCGGCCAATTAATATGATCATTTAAACTGATCATTAGTGCTCATTGAGTAAAGGCTTATAAATGAAGCATAATGCATGGTGTCACACAGTTTGGGATAATTTGGATTACTTGGATGCTTTGCCATACCTATGTATGCCTCAAATGTTGTCACAATATATAAAATTGAGCAAGCTCAACGTGGGCATTGGATTTGTGTCATTCTAAGTTCCAAATAAAAAGTTACATATGATTTAGAGCAGACACGTCAAGTTGATCGGCTAGTTAATATGATTATTTTAAACTGATCATTGGTGCTCATTGAGGAAAGGCTTATAAATGAAGCATAGTGCATGGCATCACGCAGTTTGGGATAGAATGGATGCATTGTCGGGTCTATTTCTATCTCAAATTTTGTCACAATATGGAAAATTTAGCTAGCTTAATGTCATCATTGGATTCATGTCATTCTCAGCTACAAATAAAAAGTTAAGGGCGATTTAGTGCAGACATGTCAAGTTTCCGGCAAGTTAAAATGATCATTCTAAACGGATCATTGATCCTCATTGAGTAAAGGCGTATAAATGAAGCATAATGCATGGCATCTTAGATACTTTATATTACTTGGATGTTTTGTCCTATTTATTTCTCTCTCAAATTTTGTCACAATATAGAAATTGAGCTAGCTTAACATGGGCTTTGGATTTGTGTCATTCTGAGATCTAAATCAAAATTTACGGACAATTTAGTACAGACATGTCACGTTGATCGGCAAGTTAAAATGATCATTATTAACTGATCACTGGTGCTCATTGAGTAGAGGCTTATTCATGAAGCATAATGCATTGCATCACACAGTTTGGGATAGATTTGATAACTTCAACGCTTTGTCGTATTTATTTCTATCTCAAATTTCGTTACAATATAGAAACTTGAGCTAGCTAAACGTGGGAAGTGGATTTGTGTCATTCTAGGTTCTAAATCAAAAGGTACAAACGATTTAGTGTAGACATGTTAAGTTGATCGACCAGTTAATATGATCATTCTTAACTGATCATTGGTGCTCATTGAGTAAAAGCTTATAAATGAAGCATAATGCATGACATCACGCAGTTCGGGGTAGAATGGATTACTTGGATGCTTTATCGTGTCTATTTCTGTCTCAAATTTTATCACAATATAGAAAATTGAGCTAGCTTACTGTCGGCATTTGATTCCTGTCATTCTAAGCTACAAATCAAAACTTAACGACGATTTAGTGCAGTCATGTCACGTTTATCGGCAAGTTAAAATGATCATTCTAAACAGATCATTGATGCTCATTGAGTAAAGTCTTAAAAATGAAGCATAATGCATGGCATCACACAATTTTAGATAGTTTGGATTACTTGGATGCTTTGTCGTATCTATTTCTCTCTCAAATTTTGTCACAATATATAACTTGAGCTAGCTTAACGTGAGCTTTGGATTTTTGTCATTCTGAGCTCTAATTCAAGAGTTATGGAAGATTTAATGCAGACATGTCAAGTTTATTGTCTAGTTAAAATGATCATTATTAACTGATCATTGCTCATTGAGTAGAGGCTTATTAATGAAGCATAATGCATGGCGTCACGCAGTTCAGGATAGATTTGATAACTTGGACACTTTGTCGTATCTATTTCAGTCTCAAATTTATTTACAATTCAAAAACTTGAGCTAGCTTAACGTGGGCATTGCATTTGTGCCATTTTGAGCTCTAAATAAAAAGCTATGGACAATTTAGTGCGGACATGTCAAGTTGATCGGCCAGTTAATATGATCATTCTGAAGTGACTATTGGTGTTCATTGTGTAAGGGCTTATAAATGAAGCATAATTCATGGCATCACGCAGTTTATGAGAGAATGGAATACTTGGATGCTTTGTCGTATCTACTTCGGTCTCAAATTTTGTCACAATATGAAAACTGGAGGTACCTTAATGTCAGTATTGGATTCGTGTCATTCTGATCTAAAAATCAAAAGTTATGGACGATTTAGTGCAGACATGTCAAGTTTTTCGGCAAGTTAAAATTATCATTCTAAACTGATCATTGATACTCATTGAGTAAAGGCTTATAAATGAAGCATAATGCATGACATAACACAAGTTTAGATAATTTGGATTACTTGAATGCTTTGTCGTATCTATTTCTCTCTCAAAGTTTGTCACAATATAGAAATACAGCTACCTTAACGTGGGCTTTGGATTTCTGTCCTTCTGAGCTCTAAATCAAAAGTTACGAACGATTTGGCACTCATATGTCAAGTTGATCGGCCGGTTAATATGATCATTGGTGCTCATTAAGTAAAAGCTTATATATGTAGCATAATCCACGGCATCACGCAGTCTGGGATAGATTGGATTACTTAGATGCTTTGTCCTATCTATTTATATCTCAAATGTTTTCACAATATAGGAAATTGGGGTAGCTTGACATTGGCATTGGATTTGTGCCATTCTGAGCTACAAATCGAAAGTTAAGGACGATTTAATGTAGACATGTTTGGTTGATCGGCGAGTTAAAATAATGATTCTAAACTGATCATTGATGCTGATTGAGTAAAAGCTTATAAAATGAAGCATAATGCATGGCATCACACATTTTTGGATATATTGGACTACTAAGACACTTTGTCGCATCTGTTTCTCTCTCAAATATTTTTACAATGTAGAAAATTGAGCTAGATTAACCTGTGCTATGTATTTATGTCATTATGAGCTATAAATCAAATGTTACAGATGATTTAGTGCAGACATGTGAAGTTGATCGGCGAGTTAAAATGATCATTATTAACTAATCATTGGTGCTCGTTGAGTAAAGGCTTATAAATGAAGCCTAATGCATGGAATCACGTAGTTTGGGATAGATTGGATTACTTGGACGCCTTCTCGTATCTATTTTTGTCTCAAATTTTGTCACAATATCGAAACTTGAGGGAGCATAATGTGGGCATTGGATTTGTGTCGTTCGGAGCTCTAAATCAAAAGCTACAGACAATTTAGTGTGGACATGTTAAGTAGATCGACCAGTTAATGTGACCATTCTAAACTGATAATTGGTGCTCATTGAGTAAAGGCTAATAAATTAGGCATAATGCATGGCATCACGCAATTTGGGATATAATGGATTATTTGGGTGTTTTGTCGGATCTATTTCTATCTCAAATTTTTTCACAATATAGAAAATTGAGCTAGCTTAATGTCATCATTGGATTCATGTCATTCTCAGCTACAATTAAAAAGTTAAGGGCGATTTGGTGCAGACATGTCAAGTTTATCGGCAAGTTAAAATGATCATTTTAAACTGATCATTGATGCTCATTGAGCAAAGGCATATAGATGAAGTATAATGCATGGCAACTTAGATGCTTTGGATTACTACGATGCTTTGTCGTATTTATTTCTCTCTCAAATTTGGTCACAATACAGAAATTGAGCTAGAATAACATGAACTTTGGATTTGTGTCATTCTGAGATCTAAATCAAAAGTTACCCACGATTTAGGACGGACATGTCAAGTTGATCAGCAAGTTAAAATGATCATTATTAACTGATCACTAGTGGTCATTGAGTAGAGGCTTATTAATGAAGCATAATGCATGGCATCACGCATTTTGGGATAGATTGGATAACTTGAATGCTTTGTCGTATCTATTTCTATCTCAAATTTTGTCACAATAGAGAATCTTGAGCTAGCTAAACGTGGGCAGTGGTTTTGTGTCATTCTAAGTTCTAAATCAAAAGTTAAAGATGATTTAGTGGAGACATGTCAAGTTGATCAGCGAGTTAATATGATCATTGTAAACTGGTCATTGGTTCTCACTGAGTAAAGGCTTTTAAATGAAGCATTGCATTTGTGCCATTATGAGTTCTAAATAAAAAGCTATGGAAAATTTTGTGCGCAAATTTCAAGTTCATCGGCTAGTTAATATGATCATTCTAAACTGATCATTGTTGTTCAATGTGTAAAGGCTTATAAATGAAGCATAATTCATGGCATCACGCAGTTTATGATAGAATGGATTACTTGGATGCTTTGTCGTGTCTACTTCTGTCTAAAATTTTTTCAGAATATCGAAAATGGAGCTACATTAATGTCAGCATTTGATTCGTGTCATTCTGATCTAAAAATCAAAAGTTATGGACGATTTAGTGCAGACATGTCAAGTTTTTCGGCAAGTTAAAATTATCATTCTATACTGATCATTGATACTCATTGAGTAAAGGCTTATAAATGAAGCATAATTCATGGCATAACACAATTTTTGATAGTTTGGATTACTTGGATGCTTTGTCGTATCTATTTCTCTCTCAAAGTTTGTCACAATATAGAAATTCTGCTAGCTTAACGAGGGCTATGGATTTCTGTCCTTCAGAGCTCTAAATCAAAATTTACAAACAATTTGGTGCTCACATGTCAAGGTGATCGGCCAGTTAATATGATCATTGGTTCTCATTAAGTAAAAGCTTATATATAAAGCATAGTCCATGACATCACGCAGTCTGGGATTGATTGGATTACTTCGATGCTTTGTCGTATCTATTTCTGTCTCAAATTTTTTCACAATATAGGAAACTGAGGTAGCTTAACGTGGGCATTGGAGCTGTGTCATTCTGGGCTACAAATTAAAAGTTAAGGACGATTTAATGTAGACGTGTCAGGTTGATCGGCGAGTTAAAATAATGATTCCAAACTGATCATTGATGCTGATTGGGTAAAGGCTTATAAAATGAAGCATAATGCATGGCATCACGCATTTTTGGATTTATTGGATTTATCGGGAAGTTAAAATGATCATTTTAAACTGATCATTGATGCACATTGAGTAAAAGCATATAAATGAAGCATAATGCATGGCATCTTAGATACTTTTGATTACTTGGATGCTTTGTCTTATTTATTTCTCTCTCAAATTTTGTCACAATATAGATATTGATCTAGCTTAACATGAACTTTGGATTTGTGTCATTCTGAGATCTAAATCAAAAGTTATGCACGATTTAGGATGGACATGTCAAGTTTATCGGGAAGTTAAAATGATCATTATTAATGAAGCATAATGCATGGCATAACGCAGTTTGGGATAGATTGGATAACTTGAACGCTTTGTCGTATCTTTTTCTATCTCAAATTTTGTTACGATATAGAAACTTGAGCTACTTAAACGTGGTCAGTGGAATTGTGTCATTCTAACTTCTAAATCAAAACTTCAGAAGATGTAGTGCCGACATGTAAAGTTGATCGGCGAGTTAATATGATCATTCTAAACTGATCATTGGTGCTCATTGAGTAACGGCTTATAAATGAAGCACAATGCATGGCATAACGCATTTTGGGGTAGAATGGATTACTTGGATGCTTTGTCGTGTCTATTTCGGTCTCAAATTTTGTCACAATATAGCAAATTGAGCTATCTTACTGTCGGCATTTGATTCCTGTCATTCTGAGTTACAAATCAAAACATAACGACGATTTAGAGCAGTCATGTCAGGTTTATCGACAAGTTAAAATGATCATTCTAAACTGATCATTGATCCTCATTGAGTAAAGGCTTATAAATGAAGCATAATGCATGGCAACTAAGATACTTTGGATTACTTGGATGCTTTGTCGTATTTATTTCTCTCTCTAATTTTGTCACATTATAGAAATTGAGCTAGCTTAACATGAATTTTGGATTTGTGTCATTCTGAGATCTAAATCAAAAGTTACCCATGATTTAGTACGGACATGTCAAGTTGATCGGCAAGTTAAAATGATCATTATTACCTGATCACTAGTGCTCATTGAGTAGAGGCTTATTAATGAAGCATAATGCATGGCATCACGCAGTTTGGGATTGATTGGATAACTTTAACGCTTTGTCCTATCTATTTCTATCTCAAATTTTGTAACAATATAGAAACTTGAGCTAGCTAAACATGGGCTCTGGTTTTGTGCCATTCTGAGCTTTAAATCAAAAGTTATGGACAATTTAGTGCGGACATGTCCAGTTGATCGGCAAGTTAATATGATCATTCTAAACTGATCATTGGTGCTCATTGAGTAAAGGCTTATAAATGAAGCATAATGCATGGCGTCACGCTGTTTGGGGTAGAATGGATTACTTGGATGCTTTGTCGTGTCCATTTTGGTCTTAAATTTTGTCACAATATAGAAAATTGAGCTAGATTACTGTTGGCATTTGATTCCTGTCATTCTGAGCTACAAATCGAAACTTAACGACGATTTAGAGCAGTCATGTCAAGTTTATCGGCAAGTTAAAATGATCATTCGAAACTGATCATTGATACTCATTGAGTAAAGGCTTATAAATGAAGCATAATGCATGGCATCACACAATTTTAGATAGTTTGGATTACTTAGATGCGTTGTCGTATCTATTTCTCTCTCAAATTTTGTCACAATATAGAAATTGAGCTACCTTAACGTGGGCTTTGGATTTTTGTCATTTTGAGCTCTAATTCAAACGTTACGGACGATTTAGTGCAGATATGTCAAGTTTATCGGCCAAATAAAATGATCATTATTAACTTATCATTGGTGCTCATTGAGTAGAGGCTTATTAATGAAGCATAATGCATGGCATCACACAGTTCAGAATAGATTGGATAACTTGGAAACTTTCTCGTATCTATTTCTGTCTCAAATTTTGTTACAATACAAAAACTTGAGCTAGCTTAACGTGGGCATTGGATTTGTGCAATTCTGAGCTCTAAATCAAAAGTTATGGACAATTTAGTGCGGACATGTCAAGTTGATCGGCAAGTTAATATGATCATTCTAAACTGATCATTGGTTTCATTGAGTAAAAGCTTATAAATGAAGCATAATTCATGGCATCATGCAGTTTAGGATATAATGGATTACTTGGTTGCTTTTTCGTGTCTACTTCTGTCTCAAATTTTGTCACAATATCAAAAATGGAGCTAGCTTAATGTCACCATTGGATTCGTGTCATTCTGATCAAAAAGTCAAAAGTTATGGACGATTTAGTGCAGACATGTCAAGTTTTTCGGCAAGTTGAAATTATCATTCTAAACTGATCATTGATACTCTTTGAGTAAAGGCTTATAAATGAAGCATAATGCATGGCATAACACAATTTTAGATAGTTTGGATTACTTGGATGCTTTGTCGTATTTATTTCTCTCTCAAATTTTGTCACAATATAGAAATTGATCTAGCTTAACGTGGGCTTTGGATTTGTGTCCTTCTGAGCTCTAAATCAAAAGTTACAGACGATTTGGTGCTCACATGTCAAGTTGATCGGCCAGTTAATATGATCATTGGTGCTCATTATGTAATAGCTTATATATGAAGCATAATCCATGGCATCACATAGTCTAGGAGAGATTGTATTACTTGGGTGCTTTGTCATATCTATTTCTGTCTCAAATGTTTTCACAATATAGGAAATTGAGGTAGCTTAACGTGGGCATTGGATTTGTGTCATTCTGAGCTACAAATCAAAAGTTAAGGACGATTTAATGTAGACGTGCCAGGTTGATCGGCGATTTAAAATAATGATTCTAAACTGATCGTTGATGCTGATTGAGTAAAGGCTTATAAAATTAAGCATAATGCATGGCATCATGCATTTTTGGATATATTGGACTACTTAGACACTTTGTCGTATCTATATCTGTCTCAAATTTTTTTTACAATGTAAAAATTTAGCTAGCTTAACTTGGGCTGTGGATTTATGTCATTATGAGCTCTAAATCAAAACTTACGGATGATTTATTGCAGAAATGTCAAGTTTATCGGTGAGTTAAAATGATCATTGGTGCTCATTGAGTAGAGGGTTATTAATGAAGCATAATGCATGGCATTATACAATTCGGGATAGATTGAATAACTTGGACGCTTTGTCGTATCTATTTCTGTCCTAAATTTTGTTACAATACCGAAACTTGAGCTAGCTTAACGTGGGCATTGGATTTGTGTCATTCCGAGCTCTAAATCAAAAGTTATGGACAATTTAGTGCGTACATGTCAAGTTAATCGGCCAGTTAATATGATCATTCTAAACTGATCACTGGTGCTCGTTGAGTAAAGACTTATAGATGAAGCATAATGCATGGCATCACACGGTGTGGGATAGATTTGATTACTTGGATACTTTGTCATATCCTTTTTTGCATCAAATTTTGTCACAATATAGAAACTTGAGCTTGGTTAAGGTGGACGTTAGATTCGTGTCATTTTGAGATATAAATCAAAAGTTACAGATGATTTAGTGCAATTAAAATCACCATTGTAAACTGATCACTGATGCTCACTGAGTAAAGGCTTTTTAATGAAGCATAATGAATGGCGTCATGCAGTTTGGGATAGATTGGATTACTTGGACATTTTGTCGTATCTGTTTTTGTCTCAAATTTTGTCACAATATAGAAACTTGAGCGAGCCTAAAATGATCATTCTAAAGTGATGATTGGTGCTCATTAAGTAAAGGCGTATAAATGAAGCATAATTCATGACATTAAAAAATTTTGGCTCGATTTGATTACTTGGAGAATTTTTCGAGGAAATTTTAGTATGCAATTTTATCACAGTATATAAAATTGAGTTAGATTAATATGGGTATTGGGTTCATGTCATTCGTATCTCTTAAACAAAAGTTACGTACGATTTAGCGCGGACATGTCAAATTGATCGGCCAGTTAAAATGATCATTCTAAAGTGATCATTGGTGCTCATTGAGTAAACGCTTGTTGATGAACCATAATGCATGACACCACGTAATTTTGGATCGATTGGATTACTTAGACGCTATTTCGTATCTAATTTTGTCTGAAATTTTGTAAAAATATAGAAAATGAGCTAGCTTAACGTGGAAATTGGGATTTGTAACATTCTGAGCTATAAATGAAATGTTATGGACAATTTAGTGCCGACATGTCAAGTTGATCGGGCAGTTAAAATAACCATTCTAAACTGATCATTGGTGCTCAATGAGTAAAGGCTTATAAATGAAGCATAATGCATGACATTACACAGTTTTGGATGGATTTTATTACTTGGTGAACTTTTCAAGGCAATTTTAGTGTGAAATTTTATCACAATATAGAAAACTGAGTTAGCTTAACGTGGGTATTGGATTCGTGTTATTCTGAGGTATAAATCAAAAGTTATAGATGATTTAGTTCGGACATGTCAAGTTGATCGGCTAGTTAATATGATCATTCTAAACTGATAATTGCTGCTCATTGAGTAAAGGCTTACTAATGAAGCATAAGGCATGACATCAAGCAGTTTGAGATAGATTGGATTACTTGAATGATTTGTCGTATCTATTTTTATCTTAACTTTTGTCACAATATAGAAAATTGAGCTAGCTCAAGGTGGACATTGGATTCGTATCATTCGGAGCTATAAATCAAAAGTTATAGACGATTTAGTTCGGACATGTCAAGTTGATCGGCTAGTTAATATGATCACACTAAACTGATCATTGCTGCTCATTGAACAAAGGCCTATAAATGAAGCATGATGCATGGCATCACGCAGTTTGGAATAGATTGGATTACTTGGATGCTTTATCATATCTATTTCTATCTTGAATTTTATCACAATATAGAAAATTGAGCTTTCTTACCGTGGACACTGAATTCGTATCATTTTGAGCTATACATCAAAAGTTATAGACGATTTAGTTCGGACATGTCAAGTTGATCGACCAGTTAAAATGATCATTGTATACTGATCATTGCTGCTCATTAAGCAAATGCTTATAATGAAGCATAATGCATGACATCACATAGTTTGGGACAGATTGGAATACTTGGATACTTTGTCATATCTATTTCTATCTTAAATTTTGTTACAATATATAAAATTGAGCTAGCTCAACGTGGACATTGGATTCGTGCCATTCTAAGCTCTAGATCAAAAGTTACGGATGATTTAGTGCGGACATGTGAAGTTGGTCGGCCAGTTAAAATGATCATTCTAATGTGATCATTGGTGCTCATTGAGTAAAGGCTTATTAATGAATCATAAAGCAAGGCATCAAGTAGTTTTGGATAGATTGGATTATATTGACGCTTTGTCATATCTAATTCTTGCTCAAATTTTGTCAAAATATAGCAAACCATGCTAGCTTAACATGGACATTGGATTCAAGTCATTCTGAGTTATAAATCAAACGTTTAATACGATTTATTGCATACATGTCAAGTTGATCGTCTGTTAAAATGATCATTCTAAACTGATCATTGGTGCACATAGAGTAAAAGCTTATAAATGATGCATAATGCATGATATTACGTAGTTTGGATAGATTTGATTACGCAATTTTAGTATTAATTTTTTTATCATAATATGAAAATTGAGCTAGCTTAACGTGGACATTGGATTCGGGTCATTTTGAGCTCTAAATCAAAAATTACGGACGACTTAGTGCGGAAATGTCAAGTTGATCGCCATGTTAAAATGATCATTCTAAAGTGGTCATTGGTGCTCATTGAGTAATGGCTTATTAATGAAACATAATGCATGGCATCACGCAGTTTTGGATAGATTGGATTACATGGATGCTATTTCGTTTCTAATTCAATCTAAAATTTTGTCATAATATAAAAAACAAAGTATGGTTAACATGGACATTGGATTCATGTCATTCCGAGCTAAAAATCAAATGTTATGGACGATTTAGTGCGGACATGTCAAGTTGATCGTTCAGTTAAAATAATCATTCGAAAGTGATCATTGGTGCTCATTGAGTAATGGCGTATAGATGAAGCATAATGCATGGCATCAAGCAGTTGGGGATAGATTAGATTACTTGAATTTTTTGTCGTATGTATTTCAATCATAATTTTTTTCACAACATAGAAAATTGAGTTAGCTCAAGGCGAACATTGGATTCGTGTTATTCTGAGCTATAAATCAAAAGTTATAGATGATTTAGTTCAGACATGTGAAGTTGATCGTCTAGTTAATATGATCATTCTAAACTAATCATTGCTGCTCATTGAGCAAAGGCTTAGAGATGACGCATGATGCATGGTATCACGCAGTTTGGGACAGATTGGAATACTTGGATACTTTGTCGTATCTATTTCTATCTTAAATTTTTTCACAATATAGAAAATTGTGGTAGCTTAACGTGGACATTGGATTCGTGTCATTATGAGCTCTAAATCAAAAGTTACAGACGATTTAGTGCGGAGATATTAACTTGATCGGGCATGTAAAATGATCATTCTATAGTGATCATTGGTGCTCATTGAGTAAAAGCTTATTAATGAAGCATAAAATATGACATCACGCAGTTTTGGATAGAATCGATTATATTAACGGGTTGTCATATCTAATTCTTGTTCAAATTTTGTAAAAATATAGCAAATCGAGCTAGCTTAACGTGGACATTGGATTCAAGTCATTCTGGGCTATAAATCGAAAGTTATTTATGATTTAGTGCAAACATGTCAAGTTGATCGCAAGTTAAAATAATCATTCTAAACTGAGCATTGGTACTCATAGAGTAAAGGCTAATAAATGAAGCATAATGCATGACATTGCGCAGTTTTGATAGATTTGATTACTTGAAGCATATGTCCAAGCAAATTTAGTCCTAAATTTTATCACTTGAGCTAGATTAACGTGGAAATTGGATTCGTGTCATTCTGGCTCATAATCAAACGTCACGGACGATTTAGTGCGCACATGTCAAGTTGATCGGCCAGTTTAAATGACCATTCTAAAGTGATCATTGGTGCTCATTGTGTAAAGGCTTAATAATGAAGCATAATGCATGGAATCACATGATTACATGGACACTATTTTGTTTCTAATTCTGTCGAATTTTTTTGTCACAATATAGAAAACAACGCTAGCTTAACGTGGGCATTGGGATTTGTGTCATTCTGAGCTATTAATCAAAAGTTATAAATGATTTGTTGCAGACATGTCAAGTTGATCGGGCACTTAAAATGATCAAACTAAAGTGATGATTGGTGCTCATTAAAAAAGGCGTATAAATGAAGCATAATTCATGACATTACAAAGTTTTGAATGGATTTGATTACTTGGAGAATTTTTCGAGGCAATTTTAGTATGAAATTTTATCACAATATATAAAATTTAGCTAGCTTAATGTGGGTATTGGATTTGTGTTATTCTTAGCTCTTAATTAAAAGTTACGTACGATTTAGCGCAGACATGTCAAATTGATCGGCCAGTTAAAATGATCATTCTAAAGTGATCATTGGTACTCATTGAGTAAAGGCTTGTTGATGAAGCATAATGCATGACATCACGTAGTTTTGGATAGACTGGAATACCCGGACGCTATTTCGTATCTAATTTTGTATGAAATTTTGTAACAATATAGAAAATGAGCTAGCTTAACATGGAAATTGGGATTTGTGTCATTCTGAGCGATAAATGAAAAGTTATGGACGATTTAGTGCATACATGTCAAGTTAATCGGGCAGTTGAAATAACAATTCTAAACTTATCATTGGTGCTCATTGAGTAAAGGCTTATAAATGAAGCATAATGCATCACATTACACAGTTTTGGATGGATTTGATTACTTGGAGAACTTTTCAAGGCAATTTTAGTGTGAAATTTTATCACAATATAGAAAACTGAGTTAGCTTAACGTGGGTATTGGATTCATGTCATTCTGAGCTGTAAATCAAAAGTTATAGACGATTTGGTTCATACATGTCAAGTTGATCGGCTAGTTAATATCATCATTCTAAACTGATCATTGTTGCTCATTGAGTATAAGCTTATTAATGAAGCATAAAGTATGGCATCAAGCAGTTTGGGATAGTGATGAGGACATCAGGTCGTACATCCAGCCAGGAGACCAGACTGGCAGACCAGGAAGCTTGCCCGAGACAGTCGGACCATCTGGCACGCCTGCCGGCCCAAGCAGTACCGCCAGACCCTCGACCACAAGGACCAGAGCAACCAGCATTGCCGGAGGAGAGGCCCAAGCTTCAGGCACACTTGGTGGCGATGTGGATGACACCGCCGGTCCCTCTGGTGATGCCCCCAACTCCGGGATCAACTTGGCCGGTCCTGAAGGCATTCCGGCCAGTACCTCGCACAATCCAGCCGGTACAACCGATCCAGCCGAGTACACGCGCATTTCCACCTCTACACAGGAGGACTCGGACCAAATGAGCTACCAGATCCAGGACATGCACCTAGAGGAAGTATCTACACCACTGGTACCTCAAGCAGCAATGACAAGAAGCAGATCAAGGGCACTCTTCCACAAATTCAGCTTATGAGTCGACAAGCTCCTAGAGGAAGATCGACTAAGGAAAATGGGCCAAAAATGCAATGAAGAGTCCAATGGCTTCCCAACAACACAAGGGACATCAGAGACTTGGGCTTTAGTGGCAAGAGAGGTCAGGGCCCAAAGATTTTTAACCCTACTCTAAGTCGAAGGCTAGGAGCAAGGCGCGTGCATGCCACAAGGACGGCCACCTTCCATTTCTTGGCCATGAGGTAAGTTAAGGTAAGTTTCAATTCGAATATATACCTCTTTCTGTTTTGCAGCGTAGGATCTAGAATATTTACTTTATTGAGTCAAAGACATTTTAGGAATAGGTCCTTTTTCGATTATGCACTTTTGTATCTTTTCCTTTTGTGCACTTTTGTATGTTTTCCTTTTCTTATTTGGGTCGACCCTAGAAGGTCAAGCTGTCGAGCATATTAATAAAGCTCCTTCCAGCATTGTAGTTCGACAAACTTATTGATATTAATAAAGATCGAATTTTCTTTCAACAAGTTATTCTCTCAAGAGACTTGTGCGCTTAAAACCTAGTTGAGACCAGCCCTCCTAGCTCTAAGTTTGTGATTTATCACGAGGTTCATCACCCCTCGTGTGGTTAACTTCACCCTTCCATCTTTTACCAACCAGAAAACCCCTATCCAGAAGCCTAAGGTTGAGTTTCTCACCTAATCTTCTACAAACAGCCCACGCGCATCCAAGCCTTGAATCGAGGCTTGTATCATTTTGGTATCAGAGCTTAAAGCTCCTCAACCAGGTTGTTTCTATCCTTTTTCTTGTTTTGTTTTTATTTCTTGCATTAGTTTAAGTCGCATTCAAGAAAAAACAAAAAAATAACATCAAACTCCAAACCGAGTGCATCTAGCCTTCTATGTGTATCACTAGGGTTTAGATTCACTTTTGCATTGCCATTCACGTTTTCCTTTTTGTTTAAATCATATTTTCTTTATTTTTACGTTAAATTAAAAAGAAAAGAAAAATAAAATAGAAAGAATACTAAAGGAATTCGAATTGGACAGCTAGCAGAAGTTGTCAAGAAAGTTTCTTTTTTCTCAAAACTTCATATCTTTGAAATTTCCAATTCTCAGATTTTTTCCTTTTTGCAAAATTTTCGAATCCTTATAAAAAGAAAAACCTCCTAATAATTTAGGAGCATCCTAACTTGTCTTCTTTCTTTGTAGCACACAATGGCAGAAGAAAATAGAGAAGCAACCGAAGCCATGATGGCCATGTTCACCACACTCCAAACACAACTCGCATCCATAGGCGAGAGGTTGGAGCGCGTGGAAAGACCGGTGAGATTCCAGGCCATAAGGCACGTGAGAGCTGATCAAGACCGTCCTGAGGGTCCTGAGCACCTTAGGACACGGCACGAACCGGAGGAACCCCAACCAGATGGAGATGAGGACACACCACCTCATAACTATCACCATAGGCTGAGAGGACCTCCACGGCAACCAGAGGCAGAAGATGATGGCTTTCAGCCATATGGTCTTCACCAGAGACCAAGAATGCCTCCTAGACATCATGAGGATGGAGATGAACACACCTACAACCGGGTAAATCATCCTGATGTTAAGCTAACTTCTCCTAGTTTTGCAGGAAAAGTAGACCCCGAGGCTTACCTAGATTGGGAAAGAAGAATGGATCATATCTTTGATCATTACAACCAACCAGGACCTAGGAGAGTCTCAATGGCAGTAGCACAACTCACGGACAATGCCCTCATCTGGTAGGATCGTGCGGTATCTGACAGAAGGAGGAAGAGAATGAGGCCCATAGACTCATGGGTCGACATGAAAGACCTCATGCGACAAATGTTTGTTCCACCTTACTTTCATAGAGACTTGCAACGTCGTTTTCGTACTCTTAAGCAGGGTAATAGATCAGTAGAGGAGTACTATGAAGAGTTCGAGAAGCTAAGGAACAGGCTGGAGCTCAATGATGATGAAGAAGCATTGATGGCACAATTCTTGGATGGACTCCAAGAAAGAATCAGCCGCAAGGTGGAAAGGCAAATCTACAATGACTTCAAAGACTTGTTCCACCTATCTGTCCAGGCTGAGCAGCACATCAAACATAAGAACCAAGACATCCACAGCAAGCCTAAGACACCTTGGGCACCAAGCAACATGCCCAAGCCCGTAGACAAAGGCAAGAGCATAGAGATCGAGTCAAGGTTCAAGAGCAAGCCTCCTGAACCCACCCTTGACCAGAGAGAGCCTGGTAAGTCATCTAACCCTCAAAGATCACGTGACATCACTTGTTTCAAGTGTAGGGGTCGTGGACACATCTCAAGGGAGTGCCCAAACAACTGGGTCATGTTGATTACGGAGGCTGGAGAATATGAGTCCCAAGATGAAGAGGACTATGAACCAGAAGAGGAGTATGGTGACATTGAGTACCCTGATGTGGGGGAAGTGCTGGTCACTAGACGCATCCTCAGTGCAATGGTGGATCTTTCAGAGACCATCCAAAGGGAGAACATCTTCCACAGCCGTTGCACCATCAAGGGCAAGGTATGTAACCTCATCATAGATGGTGGTTCTTGCACTAACGTTGCTAGTGCATATATGGTTGATAAGCTAGGTCTAGAGAAGACAAGGCATCCTCGACCATATAGACTGAGATGGCTAGATGACAAGGTGGAGCTCAAGATCCATGAGCAAGTCACTGTGCCATTCAGTGTGGGCAAGTACCAGGACCAAGTCGTGTGTGACGTGGTGCCCATGCAAGCTGGCCATCTTCTGCTAGGAAGACCATGGCAGTTTGACAAAGAGACCAGGCATGATGGCCGAACCAATCTCTACACTTTTGTGCATGACAAGAGAAAGGTCAGCTTGGCTCCTCTTACACCTGCCCAGGTACATGAGCTACAACTCCAAATGAGTAAGGAAAAGAAACTTATCAAGTCTAATTTTCTTATTCAACCAAGCCATGTCCGGAGAGCTTTAGCCTCGAAGGATTTAATGTTACTAATGGTTTTCAAGGAAGTGTTGAATGTAGAAAAAGAACAGGTAGAGCTACCTCCTGAAGTAGCAACTCTCCTCAACAAGTTCCAGGATGTATTTCCAGAGGAGATACCAGCAGGCTTGCCTCCTTTACGTGGCATAGAACACCAGATTGATCTAGTGCCCGGAGCAGCCCTGCCCAACCGGCCAGCCTACAGGATGAGTCCAGAGGAGTCCAAGGAGCTTGAGAAGCAAGTCAAGGAGCTCCTGGAGAAAGGATATGTTCGAGAGAGCCTCAGTCCATGTGCCGTACCAGTGCTACTAGTGCCCAAGAAGGATGGGACTTGGCGCATGTGCGTGGACTGCCGAGCAATCAACAACATCACAGTCAAGTACCGGCATCCAATACCACGGCTGGATGACATGCTAGATGAGCTGAGAGGAGCCACGGTCTTCTCCAAGATAGACCTCAAGAGTGGATACCACCAGGTCAGGATGAAAGAAGGTGATGAATGGAAGACTGCTTTCAAGACAAAGCAAGGGCTCTACGAGTGGACAGTCATGCCATTTGGCTTGACTAATGCCCCAAGCACCTTCATGCGCCTTATGAACCAAGTTCTTAGGGCGTACATCAGTAAGTTTGTAGTAGTTTACTTTGATGACATACTAGTTTATAGTAAGTGCCTACGGGAACACCTCACACATCTTGAGATGGTACTTAAAACCCTTCGACAAGAAGAGCTTTATTCCAATCTCAAGAAGTGCATCTTTTGTACTGATAAACTTGTCTTTTTAGGTTTTGTTGTAAGTTCACAGGGCCTACAGGTTGATGAAGAGAAGATTCGAGCCATACAAGAATGGCCAACACCAGGCAACATCAGCCAAGTAAGGAGCTTCCACGGACTGGCCAGCTTCTATAGGAGATTCGTGCCCAACTTCAGCAGTATTGCCTCACCATTGACGGCAGTAGTGAAGAAGAACATGGGATTCAGCTGGGGAGAAGCTCAAGAGAAGGCATTCCAGGCCTTGAAGGACAGCCTTACACATGCACCAGTGCTAGTCCTGCCCGACTTCAACAAGACGTTTGAAGTGGAGTGTGATGCCTCTGGAATAGGCATAGGAGCAGTGCTAACCCAAGGAGGGAGACCAGTGGCATACTTCAGTGAGAAGCTAGGTGGTGCCTCACTGAACTACCCCACTTATGACAAGGAGCTTTATGCCCTTGTCCGAGCATTGGAGACTTGGCAGCATTACTTGCTGTCCAAGGAGTTTGTGATCCACACTGATCATGAGACTCTCAAACACCTCAGAGGGCAAACCAATCTCAAGAGGAGACATGCCAGGTGGATGGAGTTCATAGAGACCTTCCCATACGTCATCAAATACAAGAAGGGCAAAGATAATGTGGTAGCCGATGCACTATCAAGGAGGTTTGCCTTGATATCCACCATGGAGGCAAAGGTGCTAGGGTTCGAGCACATCAAGGACCTATACAAGGATGATCCTGACTTTGCTGAGTGCTACAAGGAGTGTGGCACATGGAGTCATGGCAAGTTCTACATCCATGAGGGGTTCTTGTTCCGAGAAAGAAGGGTGTGCATACCACAAGGATCCTTAAGGGAGCTTATCATCCAAGAAGCTCATGGAGGAGGACTCATGGGCCACTTTGGTGTCTGTCAAGGAGCCCTTCTACTGGCCACACATCAAGAGGACAGTAGAAGCTCATTGTGCAAGATGCATCACTTGCAAGAAGGCAAAGTCCCGAGTGCAACCTCATGGGTTGTATCTCCCATTGCCCATACCTACACATCCATGGGTGGACATCTCAATGGACTTTGTTCTAGGTCTGCCCAAGATCAACCACAAAGATGCAATCTTTGTAGTGATGGACAGATTCTCCAAGATGGCACACTTCATTCCATGTGCCAATGTCAATGATGCCACTCAAACAGCTGAGCTGTTCTTCAGGGAGATAGTACGGCTTCATGGAGTGCCAAGTTCCTCAGCCACTTCTGGAGGACCCTTTGGAGAAAACTAGGCACGAAGCCACTCTTCTCTACCACCTGCCATCCTCAAACCGATGGCCAAACTGAAGTTGTCAATAGGACACTATCAACTCTTCTCAGAACTACACTAGGGAAGAACCTAAAGATTTGGGTGGAGTGCCTGCCATTCATTGAGTTCGCTTACAACCGAGCCGTGCACTCAGCAACCAAGAAGACACCATTTGAAGTAGTATACGGCTTCAACCCTCTCACCCCATTGGAGCAAACACCACTACCACCAGTTGAGATTACCAACCTCAACGGAGCATCCAAGGCAGAGTTCATAAGGAGATTACACCAGAAGGTAGCAGAAAACTTGGAGAAGAGGACCGGACAGTACGTTACTCATGCCAACAAGGGAAGAAAGGAGGTGATCTTTCAACCAGGCGATTGGGTGTGGCTACACCTACGGTAGGAGAGGTTCCCAAACCTAAGGAGTTCCAAGCTAGCACCAAGAGGAGATGGACCATTCAGAGTGCTCGAGAGGATCAACAACAACGCCTACCGGATCGAGCTCCCAGGTGAGTTTAATGTGTCCAATACGTTCAATGTTACTGACTTAGCCCCTTTCCATGCAGATGAACCAGTTTTGAGGACAAAACCTACTGAAGAGGGAGGGGATGATGAGGACATCAGGTCGTACATCCAGCCAGGAGACCAGACTGGCCGACCAGGAAGCTTGCCCGAGACAGTCGGACCATCTGGCACGCCTGCCGGCCCAAGCAGTACTGCCGGACCCTCGACCACAAGGACCAGAGCAACCAGCATTGCCGGCGGAGAGGCCCAAGCTTCCGGCACACTTGGTGGCGACGTGGATGACACCGCCGGTCCCTCTGGTGATGCCGCCAACTCCGGGATCAACTTGGCTAGTCCTGAAGGCATTCCGGCCAGTACCTCACACAATCCAGCTGGTACAGCCGATCCAGCCGAGTACACGCGCATTTCCACTTTTACACAGGAGGACTCAGACCAAATGAGCTACCAGATCCAGGACATGCACCTAGAGGAAGTATCTACACCACTGGTACCTCAAGGAGCAATGACAGGAAGCAGATCAAGGGCACTCTTCCACAAATTCAGCTTATGGGTCGACAAGCTCCTAGAGGAAGATCGACTAAGGACAATGGGCCAAAAATGCAATGAAGAGTCCATAGGCTTCCCAAATACACAAGGGACATCAGAGACTTGGGCTTTAGTGGCAAGAGAGGTCAGGGCCCAAAGATTTTTAACCCTACTCCAAGTCGAAGACCAGGAGCAAGGCGCGTGCATGCCACAAGGACGGCCACCTTCCATTTCTTGGCCATGAGGTAAGTTAAGGTAAGTTTCAATTCGAATATATGCCTCTTTCTGTTTTGCAGCGTAGGATCTAGAATATTTACTTTATTGAGTCAAAGACATTTTAGGAATAGGTCCTTTTTCGATTATGCACTTTTGTATCTTTTCCTTTTGTGCACTTTTGTATGTTTTCCTTTTCTTATTTGGGTCGACCCTAGAAGGTCAAGCTGTCGAGCATATTAATAAAGCTCCTTCCAGCATTGTAGTTCGACAAACTTATTGATATTAATAAAGATCGAATTTTCTTTCAACAAGTTATTCTCTCAAGAGACTTGTGCGCTTAAAACCTAGTTGAGACCAGCCCTCCTAGCTCTAAGTTTGTGATTTATCACGAGGTTCATCACCCCTCGTGTGGTTCACTTCACCCTTCCATCTTTTACCAACCAGAAAACCCCTATCCAGAAGCCTAAGGTTGAGTTTCTCACCTAATCTTTTACAAACAGCCCACGCACATCCAAGCCTTGAATCGAGGCTTGTATCAGATAGATTGCATTACTTGAATGCTTTGTCGTATCTAGTTTTATCTTAACGTTTGTCACAATATAGAAAATTGAGCTACCTCAAGGTGAACATTGGATTCGTATCATTTTGAGCTATAAATCAAAAGTTATAGACAATTTAGTCTGGACATGTCAAGTTGATCGGCTAGTTAATATGATAATTCTAAACTAATCATTGCTGCTTATTGAACAAAGGCTTATAAATGAAGCATGATGCATGGCATCACGCAGTTTGCGATAGATTGGATTACTTGGATGCTTTGTCTTATCTATTTCTATCTTGAATTTTATCACAATATAGAAAATTGAGCTAGCTTACCATGTACATTGAATTCGTATCATTCTGAGCTATACATTAAAATTTATAGATGATTTTGTTCAGAAATGTCAAGTTGATCGACCAGTTAAAATGATCATTTTACACTGATCATTGCTGCCCATTGAGCAAAGGCTTATAAATGAAGAATAATGCTTGGCATCACGTAGTTTAGGATAGATTGGAATACTTGGATACTTTGTCGTATCTATTTCTATCTTAAATTTTGTCAGAATATAGAAAACTGAGCTAGCTCAACGTGGACATTGGATTTGTGTCATTATGAGCTCAAAATTAAAAGTTACAGACAATTTAGTGCAGAAATGTCAAGTTGATCGGCCAGTTAAAATGATCATTCGAAAGTGATCATTGGTGCTCATTGAGTAAAGGCTTATTAATGAAGCATAAAGCATTGCCTCAAGAAGTTTGGGATAGATTGGACTGCTTGAATGCTTTGTCGTATCTATTTTTATCTTAAATTTTGTCACAATATAGCAAATTGAGCTAGCTCAAGGTGAACATTGTATTCGTATCATTCTGAGTTATAAATCAAAAGTTATAGACGATTTAGTTCGGACATATCAAGTTGATCGGCTAGTTAATATGATCATTCTAAACTGATCATTGCTGCTCATTGACCAAAGGCTTATAAATGAAGCATGATGCATGGCATCACCCAGTTTAGGATAGATTTGATTACTTGGATGCTTTGTCGTATCTATTTCTATCTTAAATTTTATTACAATGTAGAAAATTGAGCTAGCTGAGCTATGCATCAAATGTTATAAACGATTTAGTTCGGACATGTCAAGTTGATCGATCAGTTAAAATGATCATTCTAAACTGATCATTGCTGCTCACTGAGCAAAGGCTCATAAATGAAGCATAATGCATGACATCACGTAGTTTGAGATAGATTTGAATACTTGGATACTTTGTCTTATCTATTTCTATCTTAAATTTTGTCATAATATAGAAAATTGAGCTAGCTCAACGTGGACATTAGATTTGTGTCATTTTGAGCTCTAAATCAAAAGTTACAGATGATTTAGTGCGGAAATGTCAAGTTGATCGGCCATTTAAAATGATCATTCGATAGTGATCATTGGTGCTCCTTAAAGTAAAGGCTTATTAATGAAGCATAAAGCATGACATCAAGTAGTTTTGGATAGATTGGATTATATTGACCCTTTGCCATATCTAATTCTTGCTCAAATTTTGTCCAAATTTAGCAAACCAAGCTAGCTTAATCTGGACAATGGATTCAAGTCATTCTGATCTATAAATCAAAAGTTATATACGATTTAGTAAAAACATATCAAGTTGATCAACAGTTAAAATGATCATTCTAAACTGATCATTGGTGCTCATAGAGTAAAGGCTTATAAATGAAGCATAATGCATGATATTACGTAGTTTGGATATATTTGATTACACAATTTTAGTCTTATAATTTATCACAATATAGAAAATTGAGCTAGCTTAACATGGACATTGGATTCGTTGCATTCTGAGCTCTTAATCAAAAATTACGGACGATTTAGTGCAGAAATGTCAAGTTGATAGGCCTGTTAAAATAATCATTTTAAAGTGGTCATTGGTGCTCATTGAGAAAAGGATTATTAATGAATCATAATGCATGGTATCACGCAGTGTGGATAGATTGAATTACATGGACGCTATTTCGATTCTAATTCTATCTAAAATTAACATGGACATTGGATTCGTGTCATTCCGAGATATAAATCAACAGTTATGGACGATTTAGTGCGGATATGTCAAGTTGATCGGTTAGTTAAAATGATTATTCTAAACTGATCACTGGATCTCATTGATTAAAGGCATATAAATGAAGCATAATGCATGACATTACAAAGTTTAAAATAGATTTCATTACTTGGAGGATTTGTCGAGGCAATTTTAGTCTGAAATTTTATCACAATATAGAAAATTTTGCTAGCTTAACGTGGGGATTGGATTCGTGTCATTCTAAAATATAAAGAAAAAGTTATAGACGATTTAGTCCGGACTTGTCAAGTTGATCGGCTAGCTAATATGATAATTCTAAACTGATAATTGCTGCTCATTGAGCAAAGGCTTATAAATGAAACATAAAACATGGCATCACGCAATTCGGAATAAATTGTATTGCTTGGATGCTTGGTCGAATCTTTTTTTATCTTAAATTTAGTCACAATATATAAAAATGAGCTAGCTTAACGTGGACATTGGATTTGAGTCATTTTGAGCTATAATCAAAAGTTATAAACGATTTAGTTTGGTCATGTCAAGTTGATCGGCCAGTTAAAATAATCACTCTAAACTAATCATTGGTGCTCATTGAGTAAATGCTTATAAATAATCACTCTAAACTGAAGCATAATGCATTGCATCAAGCAATTTTGAAAAGATTGGATTAGTTAGACGCTTTGTTTTACCCATTTCTGTCTCAAATTCTGTCACAATATAGAAGATTGAGCTAGGTTAACGTAGGCATTGTATTCTTTTCATTCTGAGCATAAATCAAAAGTTACGGACGATTTAGCGCAGACATGTCAAGTTGATCGGTCAGTTAAAATGATCATTCTAAATTGATCATTGGTGCTCCTTAAAGTAAAGGCTTATTAATGAAGCATAAAGCATGACATCAAGTAGTTTTGGATAGATTGGATTACTTGAACGCTTTTTGGTATCTGTTTCTGCCTCAAATTTTTCACTATGTTGGAAATTGAGCTAGCTTAATGTGGTCATTCGATTCGTGTCATTTTGAGCAATAAATCAAAAGTTACAAACGATTTAGTCCAGACATGTCAAGTTGATCGGCCAGTTAAAATGATCATTCTAAACTGATCATTGGTTCTCATTGAGTAAAGACTTATAAATAAAGCATAATGCATGTGGCATCACGCTATTTTAGATAGATTGGATTACTTGGACGGTTTATAGTATCTATTTATGCCTCAAATTTTATCACAATATAGAAAATTCAGCTAGCTTATGTGTATTGGATTGGTGTCATTTTTAGTTCTAAATCAAAAGTTACGGATGGTTTAGTGTAGACATGTAAAGTTTATCAGCCAATTAAGATGATAATTCTAAACTGATCAATGGTTCTCATTAAGTAAATCCTTATATATGAAACACAATGCATGGCATCACACAGTTTTAGAAAGATTGCATTACTTGGACGCTTCGTCGTATCTATTTTTTTCTCAAATTTTGTCACAATATAGTAAATTGAGGTAGCTTAACGTGGGCACTGGATTCGTATCATTCTGAGCTATAAATCAAATGTTACTAACAGTTTAATGCAAACATGTCAAGTTGATCGGCCAGTTAAACTGATCATTGGTATTGATCGTGTAAAGGCTTATAAATAAAGCGCTTATAAATAAAGCATAATGCATGGCATCACGCTGTTTTAGATAAAAAAGATTACTTCGATGCTTTGTCGTATCTATTTCTGTATAAAATTTTGTCACAATATGGAAAATCGACTTAGCTTAATGGGGGCATTGCATTCATATCATTCTGATCTTTAAATCAAAAGTTATGAATGATTTAGTGCAGACATGTCAAGTTGATCGCCCAGTTAAAATGATCAGTCTAAACTGATAATTCGTACTAATCGAGTAAAGGCTTATAAATGAAGCATAATGCCTTGCAACACACTGTCTTATATAGATTGGATTACTTGGACGATTTGTCGTATTTATTTCTGTCTAAAATTTTGTCACAATATGGAAAATTGCGCTAGCTTAATGGGGGCATTGGATTCGTATCATTCTGAGCTATAAATCAAACGTTACGAATGGTTTACAACAGACATATGAAGTTGATCGGCCAGTTAAAATGATCAGTCTAAACAAATCATTGGTTCTCATTGAGTAAAAGCCTATAAATAAAGCGTAATGCATGTCATCACGCTGTTTTAGATAGATTGCATTAATTGGATGCATTGTCGTATCTATTTTTGTCTCAAATTTTGTCACAATTTAAAAAATTGAGCTACCTTAACATGGGCATTGGATTCATGTCATTCTGAGCTCTAAATCAAAAGTTAGGGACGATTAATTGCCGACATGTAAAGTTGATCGGCCAATTAAAATGATCATTGTTTCTCATTGAGTAAAGGCTTATAAATGAAGCATAATGCATTGCATCACGCAATTTTGGATATATTGGATTTCTTGAGATTTTTGGTATCTGTTTCTGCCTCAAAATTTTGTCACTATATAGGAAATTGAGCTAGCGTAACGTGAGCATTGGATTTGTGTAATTCCGAGCTCTAAATCAAAAGTTACGGGCGATTTATTGCGGATATATCAAGTTGATATGTCCGTTAAGATGATCATTCTAAAGTGATCATTGGTGCTAATTGAGTAAAGGCTTATAAAAGAAGCATAATGCATTGCTTCGTGCAGTTTTGGATAGATTGGATTACTTTGACGCTTTGTTATATATATTTCTGTCTCAAATTTTGTCACAATATAGAAAATCTAGCAAGCTTAATGTGGGCATTGGATTCATGTCATTTCTGAAATCTAAATCAAAAGTTACGTACGATTTAGTGCGGATATGTCAAGTTAATCGGACAGTTAAAATGATCATTGTAAACTGATCATTGGTGCTAATTAAGTAAAGTCTTATAAAAAGAAGCAAAATGTATTGCATCACGTAGTTTTGGATTTATTGGAATACTTGTACGCTTTGTCGTACTGATTTTTGTCTCAAATTTTGTCACAATATAGAAAATTGAGCTAGCTTAACGTGAGCATTGAATACATGTGATTCTATGCTCGAAATGAAGCATAATGCATTGCATCACGCAATGTTGGAAAGATTAGATTACTTGGATGCTTTGTCGTATATATTTCTATCAAATTTTGTCACAATATAGAAGATTTTGCTAGCTTATCGTAGGCATTGTACTCTTTTCATTCTGAGCTTAAATCAAAAGTTACGGATGATTTAGTGCAGACATATCAACTTGAGCTAGCTTAACGTGGACATTGGAATCGTGTAATTCTGAGCTCTAAATCAAAATTTACGGATGATTTAGTGTGGAGATGTAGTTAAAATGATCATTCTAAACTGATCATTGATGCTAGTTGAGTAAAGGCTTATCAAAGAAACATAATGCATTGCATCACGGAGTTTTGGATAGATTGGATCACTTGGACGCTTTATCGTATCTATTTCTGTCTCAAATTTTTTCACAATATAGAAAATTGAGCTAGCTTAACGTGGGCATTGGATTGGTGTCATTCTGACCTCTAAATCAAAAGTTACGGACAATTTTGTGCGGAGATGTCAAGTTTATCAGCCAGTTAAGATGATCATTCTAAACTAATCTTTGGTACTCATTGAGTAAAGGCTTATAAAAGAAACGTAATGCGTGGCATCATGCAGTTTTGGATATATTGGATTACTCAAATTTTTTCACATATCGAAAATTGAGATTGCTTAACGCGAGAATTGGATTCATGTCTTTCTGAGGTGTAAATCAAAAGTTACACACGATTTATTGTTGACATAGTAAATCGGCAAGTTAAAATGGTCATTCTAAACTTATCATTGGTGCTCATTGAGTAAAGGCTTCCAAATAAAGTACAATGCATTGCATCACAGTTTTGGATAGATTGGATACATTGGATGCTTTGTCGTATCTATTTCTTTCTCAAATGCTATCACAATATAGAAAATTTAGCTAGCTTAACGCATGCTTTGGATTCATGTCATAATAAGCTTAAATAAAATGTTAACAGACGATTTAGTGCAAACATGTCAAATTGATCGGCCATTTAAAATGGTCATTCTAAAGTTATCACTGGTGCTCCTTGAGTAAAGGCTTATTAATGAAGCATAATGCATGGCACCACGCTATTTTGGATAGATTGGATTATTTGGATGTTTTGTCATATCTATTTCTATCTCCAATTTTGTCACAATTTAAAAATTTTGAGCTAACTTAACGTTGGCATTGGATTTGTGTCATTCAAATCTATAAACCAAAAGTTATAGACGATTTAATGCAGACAAGTCAAGCTGATTGTCCAGTTAAAATAATCATTCTAAATTGATCATTAGTGCTCATTGAATAATGGGTTATAAATGAAGCATAATGGATGACATTACACAGTTTTGGATAGATTGCATTACTTGGATACTTTGTCATATCTATTTCTGTCTCAAATTATATCAAAATATAGAAAATTGAGCTAGCTTAACGTGGGCATTGGATTCATGTTATTTTGAGCTTTAAATCAAAAGTCATGGAAGATTTAGTGCCGAAATGTCAAGTTGATCGGCCAGTTAAAATGATCATTCTAAACTAATCATTGGTGCTCTTTGAGTAAAGGCTTATAAATGAACCATAATGCATAGCATCACGCTGTTTTAGATATATTGGATTACTTGGATGCTTTGTCGTATCAAATTTTATCTCAAATTTTATCACAATATAGAAAATTGAGGTAGCTTAACGTGGGTATTAGATTCGTGTCATTCAAAGCTAGTTACGGACAATTTAGTGCAGACATATCAAATCGATTGGCCAGTTAAAATGATTATACTAAACTGATCATTAGTGCTTATTGATTAAAGGCTTATAAATGAAGCATAATGTGTGACATTACGAAGTTTTGGATAAATAGGATTACATGGATGCTTTGTCTTATTTATTTCTGTTCAAATTTTGTCGAAATATAGAAAATTGAGCAAGCTTAACGTAGGCATTAGATTTTTCTCATTCCAAGCTCTAAATAAAAAGTTACGGACGATTTAGTGCAGACATGTCAAGTTGATCGGCCAGCTAAAATGATCATTCTAAACTGATCATTGGTTCTCATTGAGTAAAGACTTATAAATAAAGCATAATGTATGTGGCATCACGCTATTTTAGATAGATTGGATTACTTGGACGGTTTATAGTATCTATTTATGCCTCAAATTTTATCACAATATAGAAAATTCAGCTAGCTTAACGTGGGTATTGGATTGGTGTCATTTTTAGTTCTAAATCAAAAGTTACGGACGGTTTATTGTAGACATGTAAAGTTTATCAGCCAATTAAGATGATAATTCTAAACTGATCAATGGTTCTCATTAAGTAAATCCTTATATATGAAACACAATGCATGGCATCACACAGTTTTGGAAAGATTGCATTACTTGGACGCTTCGTCATATCTATTTTTTTCACAAATTTTGCCACAATAGAGAAAATTGAGGTAGCTTAACGTGGGCATTGGATTCGTATCATTCTGAGCTATAAATCAAAAGTTACTAACAGTTTAATGCAAACATGTCAAGTTAATCGGCCAGTTAAACTGATCATTGGTACTGATCGTGTAAAGGCTTATAAATAAAGCATAATGCATGGCATCACGCTGTTTTAGATAGAAAGGATTACTTGGATGCTTTGTTGTATCTATTTCTGTAAAAAAATTTGTCACAATATGGAAAATCGACTTAGCTTAATGGGGGCATTACATTCATATCATTCTGATCTATAAATCAAAAGTTATGAATGATTTAGTGCAGACATGTCAAGTTGATCGCCCAGTTAAAATTATCAGTCTAAACTGATAATTCGTACTAATCGAGTAAAGGCTTATAAATGAAGCATAATGCCTTGCATCACACTGTCTTAGATAGATTGGATTACTTGGACGATTTGTCGTATTTATTTCTGTCTAAAATTTTGTCACAATATGGAAAATTGCGCTAGCTTAATGGGGGCATTGGATTCGTATCATTCTGAGCTATAAATCAAACGTTACGAATGGTTTACAACAGACATGTGAAGTTGATCGGCCAGTTAAAATGATCAGTCTAAACAAATCATTGGTTCTCATTGAGTAAAAGCCTATAAATAAAGCGTAATGCATGTCATCACGCTGTTTTAGATAGATTGCATTAATTGGATGATTTGTGGTATCTATTTTTGTCTCAAATTTTGTCACAATTTAGAAAATTGAGCTACCTTAACATGGGCATTGGATTCATGTCATTCTGAGCTCTAAATCAAAAGTTAGGGACGATTTAGTGCCGACATGTAAAGTTGATCGGCCAATTAAAATGATCATTGTTTCTCATTGAGTAAAGGCTTATAAATGAAGCATAATGCATTGCATCACGCAATTTTGGATATATTGGATTTCTTGAGATTTTTGGTATCTGTTTCTGCCTCAAAATTTTGTCACTATATAGGAAATTGAGCTAGCGTAACGTGAGCATTGGATTTGTGTAATTCCGAGCTCTAAATCAAAAGTTACGGGCGATTTATTGCGGATATGTCAAGTTGATATGTCCGTTAAGATGATCATTCTAAAGTGATCATTGGTGCTAATTGAGTAAAGGCTTATAAAAGAAGCATAATGCATTGCTTCGTGCAGTTTTGGATAGATTGGATTACTTTGACGCTTTGTTATATATATTTCTGTCTCAAATTTTGTCACAATATAGAAAATCTAGCAAGCTTAATGTGGGCATTGGATTCATGTCATTTCTGAAATCTAAATCAAAAGTTACGTACGATTTAGTGCGGATATGTCAAGTTAATCGGACAGTTACAATGATCATTGTAAACTGATCATTGGTGCTAATTAAGTAAAGTCTTATAAAAAGAAGCAAAATGTATTGCATCACGTAGTTTTGGATTTATTGGAATACTTGTACGCTTTGTCGTACTGATTTTTGTCTCAAATTTTGTCACAATATAGAAAATTGAGCTAGCTTAACGTGAGCATTGAATACATGTGATTCTATGCTCGAAATGAAGCATAATGCATTGCATCACGCAATGTTGGAAAGATTAGATTACTTGGATGCTTTGTCGTATATATTTCTATCAAATTTTGTCACAATATAGATGATTTTGCTAGCTTATCGTAGGCATTGTACTCTTTTCATTCTGAGCTTAAATCAAAAGTTACGGATGATTTAGTGCCGACTTATCAACTTGAGCTAGCTTAACGTGGACATTGGAATCGTGTAATTCTGAGCTCTAAATCAAAATTTACGGATGATTTAGTGTGGAGATGTAGTTAAAATGATCATTCTAAACTGATCATTGATGCTAGTTGAGTAAAGGCTTATCAAAGAAACATAATGCATTGCATGACGGAGTTTTGGATAGATTGGATCACTTGGACGCTTTATCGTATCTATTTCTGTCTCAATGTTTTTCACAATATAGAAAATTGAGCTAGCTTAACGTGGGCATTGGATTGGTGTCATTCTGACCTCTAAATCAAAAGTTACGGACAATTTTATGCGGAGATGTCAAGTTTATCAGCCAGTTAAGATGATCATTCTAAACTCATCTTTGGTACTCATTGAGTAAAGGCTTATAAAAGAAACGTAATGCGTGGCATCATGCAGTTTTGGATATATTGGATTACTTGGATGCTTTTGTATCTATTTTGTCTTCAAAATTTTCACAATATAGAAATTTGAGCTAGCTTAATGGCATTGGATTTCATTCTAAACTTATCATTGGTGCTCATTGAGTAAAGGCTTCCAAATAAAGTACAATGCATTGCATCATAGTTTTGGATAGATTGGATACATTGGATGCTTTGTCGTATCTATTTCTTTCTCAAATGCTATCACAATATAGAAAATTTAGCTAGCTTAACGCATGCTTTGGATTCATGTCATAATAAGCTTAAATAAAATGTTAACAGACGATTTAGTGCAAACATGTCAAATTGATCGGCCATTTAAAATGGTCATTCTAAAGTTATCACTGGTGCTCCTTGAGTAAAGGCTTATTAATGAAGTATAATGCATGGCACCACGCTATTTTGGATAGATTGGATTATTTGGATGTTTTGTCATATCTATTTCTATCTCCAATTTTGTCACAATTTAAAAATTTTGAGCTAACTTAACGTTGGCATTGGATTTGTGTCATTCAAATCTATAAACCCAAAGTTATAGACGATTTAATGCAGACAAGTCAAGCTGATTGTCCAGTTAAAATAATCATTCTAAATTGATCATTAGTGCTCATTGAATAAAGGGTTATAAATGAAGCATAATGGATGACATTACACAGTTTTGGATAGATTGCATTACTTGGATACTTTGTCATATCTATTTCTGTCTCAAATTATATCAAAATATAGAAAATTGAGCTAGCTTAACGTGGGCATTGGATTCATGTTATTTTGAGCTTTAAATCAAAAGTTATGGAAGATTTAGTGCCGAAATGTCAAGTTGATCGGCCAGTTAAAATGATCATTCTAAACTAATCATTGGTGCTCTTTGAGTAAAGGCTTATAAATGAACCATAATGCATAGCATCACGCTGTTTTAGATATATTGGATTACTTGGATGCTTTGTCGTATCAAATTTTATCTCAAATTTTATCACAATATAGAAAATTGAGGTAACTTAACGTGGGTATTAGATTCGTGTCATTCAAAGCTAGTTACGGACAATTTAGTGCAGACATATCAAATCGATTGGCCAGTTAAAATGATTATACTAAACTGATCATTAGTGCTTATTGATTAAAGGCTTATAAATGAAGCATAATGTGTGACATTACGAAGTTTTGGATAAATAGGATTACATGGATGCTTTGTCTTATTTATTTCTGTTCAAATTTTGTCGAAATATCGAAAATTGAGCAAGCTTAACGTAGGCATTAGATTTTTCTCATTCCAAGCTCTAAATAAAAAGTTACGGACGATTTAGTGCAGACATGTCAAGTTGATCGGCCAGCTAAAATGATCATTCTAAACTGATCATTGGTTCTCATTGAGTAAAGACTTATAAATAAAGCATAATGTATGTGGCATCACGCTATTTTAGATAGATTGGATTACTTGGACGGTTTATAGTATCTATTTATGCCTCAAATTTTATCACAATATAGAAAATTCAGCTAGCTTAACGTGGGTATTGGATTGGTGTCATTTTTAGTTCTAAATCAAAAGTTACGGACGGTTTATTGTAGACATGTAAAGTTTATCAGCCAATTAAGATGATAATTCTAAACTGATCAATGGTTCTCATTAAGTAAATCCTTATATATGAAACACAATGCATGGCATCACACAGTTTTGGAAAGATTGCATTACTTGGACGCTTCGTCATATCTAATTTTTTCACAAATTTTGTCACAATAGAGAAAATTGAGGTAGCTTAACGTGGGCATTGGATTCGTATCATTCTGAGCTATAAATCAAAAGTTACTAACAGTTTAATGCAAACATGTCAAGTTAATCGGCCAGTTAAACTGATCATTGGTACTGATCGTGTAAAGGCTTATAAATAAAGCATAATGCATGGCATCACGCTGTTTTAGATAGAAAGGATTACTTGGATGCTTTGTTGTATCTATTTCTGTAAAAAAATTTGTCACAATATGGAAAATCGACTTAGCTTAATGGGGGCATTACATTCATATCATTCTGATCTATAAATCAAAAGTTATGAATGATTTAGTGCAGACATGTCAAGTTGATCGCCCAGTTAAAATGATCAGTCTAAACTGATAATTCGTACTAATCGAGTAAAGGCTTATAAATGAAGCATAATGCCTTGCATCACACTGTCTTAGATAGAATGGATTACTTGGACGATTTGTCGTATTTATTTCTGTCTAAAATTTTGTCACAATATGGAATATTGCGCTAGCTTAATGGGGCATTGGATTCGTATCATTCTGAGCTATAAATCAAACGTTACGAATGATTTACAGCAGACATGTGAAGTTGATCGGCCAGTTAAAATGATCAGTCTAAACAAATCATTGGTTCTCATTGAGTAAAAGCCTATAAATAAAGCATAATGCATGTCATCACGCTGTTTTAGATAGATTGCATTAATTGGATGATTTGTGGTATCTATTTTTGTCTCAAATTTTGTTACAATTTAGAAAATTGAGCTACCTTAACATGGGCATTGGATTCATGTCATTCTGAGCTCTAAATCAAAAGTTAGGGAAGATTTAGTGCCGACATGTAAAGTTGATCGGCCAATTAAAATGATCATTGTTTCTCATTGAGTAAAGGCTTATAAATGAAGCATAATGCATTGCATCACGCAATTTTGGAAAGATTGGATTGCTTGGATGCTTGTCGTACATATTTCTGTCTCAAAGTATAGAAGATTTAGCTAGCTTAACGTGGCCATTGTATTCCTTTCATTCTGAGCTTAAATCAAAAGTTACGGATAATTTAGTGCAGACATGCCAAGTTGATCAGCTAGTTAAAATGATCATTCCAAACTGATCATTGGTGCACCTCGTGTAAAGGCTTATTAGTGAAGCAAAATGCATGGAATCACGGAGTTTTGGATAGATTGGATTTCTTGAGCTTTTTGGTATCTGTTTCTGCCTCAAATTTTGTCACTATATAGGAAATTGAGCTAGCGTAACGTGGGCATTGGATTTGTGTAATTCCGAGCTCTATATCAAAAGTTATGGGTGATTTATTGCGGATATGTCAAGTTGATCTGTCAGTTAAGACGATCATTCTAAAGTGATCATTGGTGCTAATTGAGTAAAGGCTTATAAAAAAGCATAATGCATTGCTTCGCGCAGTTTTGGATAGATTGGATTACTTTGACGCTTTGTCGTATATATTTCTGTCTCAAATTTTGTTACAATATAGAAAATTGAGCAAGCTTAATGTGGGCATTGGATTCATGTCATTCTGAGATCTAAATCAAAAGTTACGTACGATTTAGTGCGGATATGTCAAGTTAATTGGTCAGTTAAAATGATCATTGTAAACTAATAAGTGGTGCTAATTAAATAAAGGCTTATAAAAGAAGCAAAATGTATTGCATCACGTAGTTTTGGATAGATTGGATTACTTGTACGCTTTGTCGTACTGATTTTTGTCTTAAATTTTGTCACAATATAGACAATTGAGCTAGCTTAACGTCGGCATTGAATACATGTCATTCTATGCTCTAAATGAAGCATAATGCATTGGATCACGCAATTTTGGAAAGATTGGATTACTTGGATGCTTTGTCGTATATATTTCTATCTCAAATTTTGTCACAATATAGAAGATTTAGCTAGATTAACGTAGGCATTGTACTCTTTTCATTCTGAGCTTAAATCAAAAGTTACGGATGATTTAGTGCAGACATATCAAGTTGATCGGCTAGTTAAAATGATCGTTCTAAACTGATCATTGGTGCTCCTTGAGTAAAGGCTTATTAGTGAAGCACAATGCATGGCATCACACAGTTTTGGATAGATTGGATTACTTAGACTCTTTGTCGTATCTATTTTTGTCTCAAATTTTGTCACTATATAGAAAATTGAGCTAGCGTAACATGGGCACATGATTCGTGTCATTGGTGCTCATTGAGTAGAGGCTTATAAATGAAGCATAACTGTGTCGTATCTATTTCTCTCTTAAATTTTGTCACAATATAGAAAATTGAGGTAGCTTAACGTGGGCTTTGGATGTGCATCATTTTGAGCTCTAAATCAAAAGTTACTAACGATTTAGTGTGGACATGTCAAGTTGATCGGCCAGTTAAAATGATCATTGTTAACTGATTATTGGCGCTCATTTAGTAGAGGCTTATAAATGAAGCATAATACATGGCATCATGATTTGAGATAGAGTGGATAATTTGGACGGCTTTTACCATCTATTTGTATCTCAAAATTTGTCAAAATATATAAACTTGAGCTAGCTTAACGTGGGCTTTGAATTCGTATCATTCTGAGTTCTAAATAAAAAAATTACATATGATTTAGAACATACATGTCAAGTTGATCGGCTAGTTAGAATGATCATTCTTAAGTGACCATTGGTGCTCCTTGAGTTGAGGCTTATAAATGAAGCATAATGCTTGACATTACGCACTTTTTGATAAATTTGATTACTTGTAGGATTTCTATAAGCAAATTAGTCTTAAATTTTATCACAATATTGAAAATTGAGCCAGGTTAATGTGGGCTTTGGATTTGTGTCATTATGAGCTCTAAATCAAAAGTTACAGAAAATTTAGTGCGAACATACCATGTTGATCGGCCAGTTAATATGATCATTCTAAACTGATCATTGGTGCTCATTGAGTAAAGGCTTATAAATGAAGGATAATGCATGACATCACGTAGTTATGGAAAGATTGGATTACTTGGATGCTTTGTCGTATCTATTTCTATCTCAAATTTTGTCACAATATAGAAAATTGAGATAGCTTAACGTGGGCATTGGATTCGTGTCTCTAAGTTATAAATCAAAATTTACGGACGATTTAGTGCAGACATGTCAAGTTGATTGGCCAGTTAGAATGACCATTCTAAACTGATCATTGATGATCATTCAGTAAAAGTTTATAAATGAAGCATAATGCATGGCATCACACATTTTGGGATAGATTGGATTACTTGAATGTTTTTTGTATCTATTTCTATCTCAAAATTTGTCACAATATAGAAAATTGAGCTAGCTTAACGTGAACATTGGATTCGTGTCATTCTAAGCTATAAATCAAAACTTAACGACGATTTAGTGCAGACATGTCAAGTTGATCGCCCAGTTAAAAAGATCACTCTAAACTGTTCGTTGATACTCGTTGAGTAGAGGCTTATAAATGAAGCATAATACATGGCATCACGGAGTTTGGGATTGATTGGATAACTTCGACGATTTTTCGCATCTATTTTTGTCTTAAATTTTTTCACCATATTGAAACTTAAACTAGCTTAACGTGGGCATTGGATTTGTGTCATTCAGAGGTCGAAATCAAAAGTTACGAAAAACTTAGTGCATACATGTCAAGTTGATCGGCGAGTTAATATGATCATTTTAAACTGATCATTGGTAATCATTGAGTAAAGGTTACTTTGTCGTATCTATTTTTGCCTCAAAATTTGGCACAATATAGAAAAATCAGCTAGCTTAACGGGGGCATTTGATTCGTGTCATTCTAAGCTATAAATAAAAAGTGACGGACGATTTAGTGCAGACATGATAAAATGATTGGCCAGTTAAAATGATCATTCTAAACTGATCATTGACGATCAATAAGTAAGGTTTATAAATCAAGCAGAATCCATGACATCATGCAATTGTGGATATATTGGATAACTTGGACGCTTTTTCGTATCTATTTGGTTTCAAAATTTGTCACAATATAGAAACTTGAACTAGCTTATCGTGAGAATTGGATTTGCATCAAATTGAGCTCTAAATCAAAAGTTACGGACAACTTAGTGCAGACATGTCAAGTTGATCGGCAGGTTAATATGATCATTCTAAACTGATCATTGGTGCTCATTAAAAAATGGCTTACAAAAGAAGCATAATGCATGGCATCAAACATTTTGGGATAGATTTGATTACTTGGATGCTTTGTCGTATTTATTTCTGTCTCAAAATTTGTCACAATATAGAAAATTGAGGTAGCTTAATGTGGGCATTGGATTTATGTCATTTTTAACTATAAATCAAAACTTATGGACGATTTAGTTCAAACATGTGAAGTTGATCGGCCAGTTAAAATAATCATTCTAAACTGATTATTGATACTTTAGAGGCTTATAAATGAAGCATAATACACAACATCACGGAGTTTGGGATAGATTTGATAAGTTGGACGCTTTTTCGTATCTATTTCAGTCTCAATTTTTGTCACCATATAGAAACTTGAGCTAGTTTAACGTTGGCATTGGATTCGTGTCATTCTGAGGGATAAATCAAAAGTTAAGAAAAATTTAGTGCAGAAATGGCAAGTTGATTGGCCAGTTAATATGATCATTCTAAACTGGTCATTGGTGCTCATTGAGTAAAGTCTTATAAAGGAAGCATAATGCATGGCATCACGCATTTTGGGATAAAGTGAATTAATTGGATGACTTGTTGTATCTATTTCTGTCTCAAAATTTGTCACAGTATAGAAAATTGAGCTAGCTTAACGTGGGCATTGGATTTGTGTCATTTTGAACTATAAATAAAAACTTAAGGACGATTTAGTGCAAACAAGTCAAGTTGATCGGCCAGTTAAAATAATCATTCTAAACTGATTATTGATACTATAGAGGGTTATAAATGAAGCATAATACACGACATCATGGAGTTTGGGATAGATTTGATAAGTTGGACGCTTTTTCGTATCTATTTCTGTCTCAATTTTTGTCACCATATAGAAACTTGAGCTAGTTTAACGTGGGCATTGGATTCATGTCATTCCGAGGGATAAATCAAAAGTTAAGAAAAATTTAGTGCAGAGATGTCAAGTTGATTGGCCAGTTAATATGATCATTCTAAACTGATCATTGGTGCTCATTGAGTAAAGTGTTACAAATGAAGCATAATGCATGGCATCACGCATTTTAGGATAGAGTGAATTAATTGGATGATTTGTTGTATCTATTTTTGTCTCAAAATTTGTCACAATATAGAAAATTGAGCTACCTTAACGTGGGCATTGTATTCATGTCATTCTAAGGTATAATTCAAAAGTTACGGACAATTTAGTGCAGACATGTCAAGTTGATCGACCAGCTAAAATGATCGTTTTAAACTGATCATTGATGGTCATTGAGTAAGGGCTTACAAATGAAGCACAATGCATGACATCACGCTGTTTTGAATAGATTGGATTACTTGGACGCCTTGTCGTATCTATTTTTGTCTCAAATTTTTTCCAATAAAGAAACTTGAGCTAGCTTAACATGGGCTTTGGATTCGTGTGATTCTGAGCTATAAATCAAAAGATACTGACGATTTAGTGCAGACATGTCAAGTTCATCGGCCAGTTAATATGATCATTCTAAACTCATGTTTGGTGCTCTTTGAGTAAAGGCATATAAATGAAGCATAATGCATGGCATCACATAGTTTGAGATAGATTGGATTTCTTGGATGCTTTGCCGTATCTATTTCTGTCTCAAATTTTGTTACAATATATAAAATTGAGCTAGCTTAACGTGGGCTTTCGATTTGTGTCATTCTGAGCGCTAAATCAAAACTTATAGACGATTTAGTGAGGACATGTCTAGTTGATCGACCAGTTAAAATGATCATTCTAAACTGATCATTGGTGCTCATTCAGTAAAGGCTTACAAATGAAACATAATGACATCACACAGTTTGGGACATAATTGATTACTTGTATGCTTTGTTGTATCTATTTTTGTCTCAAATTTTGTCACAATATAGGAAATTTAGATAGCTTAACGTGGGCATTGGATTTGTGTCATTCGAAGCAGTAAATCAAAAGTTATGGATGATTTAGTGCAGACATGTCAGGTTGATCAGCCAGTTAAAATAATCATTCTAAATTGATCATTGATGACCATCGAGTAAAGGCTTATAAATGAAGAATAATGCCTAGCATCACGCAGTTTCGGAGAGATTGGATTAATTGGAAGCTTTGTCGTATCTATTTATGTCTCAAATTTTGTAGAAAATTGAGCTAGCTTTACGTGGGCTTTGGATTTGTATCAACGTGAATTCTAAATCAAAAGTAACGGACGATTTAGTTCGGACATGTCGAGTTGATCGGCCAATTAAAAGATCATTCTTAATTGATTATTGGTGCTGATTGAGTAGAGGCTTATAATTGTAGTATAATGCATGGCATCACGCGGTTCGGGATAGATGGAATAACTTTGACATTGGTGCTCATTGTAGTATAATTGTAGTATCTACTTATATCTCAAATTTTGTCACAATATAGAAACTTGAGCTAGCTTAACGTTGACATTAGATTCGTGTCATTTTGAGATCTAAATCAAAAGCTACGGATGATTTAGTGTGGACATGTCAAGTTCATCGGCCAGTTAGTATGATCATTCTAATCTGATCATTGGTGCTCCTTGAGTATAGGCTTATAAATGAAGCACAATGCATGGGATTACGCAGTTTGCATGTAATGGATTACTTGGATGCTTTGTCATACCTATTTATGTATCAAATTTTGTCACTATATATGAAATTGAGCTAGCTTATCGTGTCATTCTGAGATATATATCAAAAGTTATAGATGATTTGGTGCAGACATATCAGTTGACCAACGAGTTAAAATGATCATTCTTAACTGATCACTGGTGCTCATTGACTAAAGGCTTATAAATTAAGCATAATGCATGGCATCATGCAGTTCGGGATAGTTTGGATAACTTGCATGCATTGTCATATCTATTTATGTCTCAATTTTGTCACAATATAGAAACTTGAGTTAACTTAACGTCGGCATTGGATTCGTGTCATTGGTTACGGACTATTTTGTGCAGACATGTCAAGCTGGTCGGCCAGTTAAAATGATCATTCTAAACTAATCATTGGTTCTCCTTGAGTAAAGGCTTATAAATGAAGCTTAATGCATTACATTACACAGTTTTGGATAGATTTGATTACTTAAAGCATTTGTCGAAGCATTTTTAGTATTAAATTTTATCACAATATTGAAAATTGATCAAGCGTAATGTGGGAATTGGATTTGTGTCATTCGGAGCTCTAAATCAAAACTTAAGGATTATTTAGTCCGCACATGTCAACTTGATGGACCAGTTAAAGTGATTATTCTAAACTGATAAATGGTGCTCATTGATTAAAGGCTTATAAATGAAGCATAATGCATGACATCCCGAAGTTTGAGATAGATTGGATTACTTGGACACTTTGTCGTATCTATTTCTGTCTCAAACTTTTGTCACCACGTGGGCATGGGATTCGTGTCATTCTAAGCTCTAAATCAAAAGTTATAAACGATTTAGTGCTGACATGTCGAGTTGATGGGAAAGTTAAAATGATCATTTTAGACTGAGTATTGGTGGTCATTGAACAAATGCTGATAAATGAATCATAATGCATGACAACACAAAGTTTGAGTTATATTGGATTACTAGGAGGCTTTGTCGTGTCTATTTCAGTCTTAAATTTTGTCACAATATAGAAAATTGAGCTTGCTTAACGTGTCCATTGGATTCATGTCATTCTGAGATATAAATCAAAAGTTATAGATGATTTGGTGTAGACATATCAAGTTGATCAACCAGTTAAAATGATCATTCTTAACTGATCACTGGTGCTCATTGACTAAAGGCTTATAAATTAAGCATAATGCATGGCATCATGCAGTTCGGGATAGATTCGATAAGTTGCACGCATTGTCATATCTATTTATGTCTCAATTTTTTCACAATATAGAAACTTGAGTTAACTTAACGTGGGCATTGGATTCGTGTCATTGATTACGGACTATTTTGTGCAGACATGTCAAGCTGGTCAGCCAGTTAAAATGATCATTCTAAACTAACCATTGGTTCTGCTTGAGTAAAGGCTTATAAATGAAGCATAATGCATTACATTACACAGTTTTGGATATTTGATTACTTGGAGCATTTGTCGAAGCATTTTTAGTATTAAAGTTTATCACAATATTGAAAATTGATCAAGCGTAATGTGGGAATTGGATTTGTGTCATTCTGAGCTCTAAATCAAAAGTTAAGGATGATTTAGTCCGCACATGTCACTTAATCGACCAGTTAAAGTGATTATTCTAAACTGATAAATGGTGCTCATTGATTAAAGGCTTATAAATGAAGCATAATGTGTGACATCCCACAGTTCGAGATAGACTGGATTACTTGGACTCTTTGTCGTATCTATTTCTGTCTCAAAATTTTGTCACCACGTGGGCATTGGATTCGTGTCATTCTGAGCTCTAAATCAAAATTTATAAACGATTTAGTGCTGACATGTCGAGTTGATGGGCAAGTTAAAATGATCATTTTAGACTGAGTATTGGTGGTGATTGAACAAATGCTGATAAATGAATCATAATGCATGGCAACACATAGTTTGGGTTATATTGGATTACTAGGAGGCTTTGTCGTGTCTATTTAAGTCTTAAATTTTGTCACAATATAGAAAATTGAGCCTGCTTAACGTGGGCATTGGATTCGTGTCATTCTAAGCTCTAAATCAAAAGGCATTTACTATTTGGTGCCGACATGTCAAGTTCATCGGCCAGTTAAAATGATCATTCCTAATTGATCGTTGGTGCTCATTGTGTAAAGACTTATAAATTATGCATAATGAATGTCATCATGCAGGTCGAGATAGATTGGATTACTTGGACGCTTTGCTTATATAATTCTATGTCAAGTTTTGTCACAATATAGAAAATTCAGCTAGCTTAACGTGGGCATTGGATTCGTGCCATTCTTAGCTCTAAATCAAAAGTTACAGATGATATAGCGCGGACATGTCAAGTTGATCGACCTATTAAAATAACCATTCTAAATGAATCATTAGTGCTCATCGAGTAAAGGCTTATAAATGAAGTATAATGCATGGCATCACGTAGTTTTTGAAAGATTGGATTACTTGGACACTTTGTAGTATCTATTTATAGAAAATTGAGCTAGCTCAACGTGGACATTGGATTCGTGTTACTCTAAGCTCTAAATAAAAAGTTACGGACGATTTAGTGCAGACATGACAAGTTCATCGGTGAGTTAAAAAGATCATTCTATACTAATCATTGGAGCTCCTTGAGTAAAGGCTTATAAATGAAGCATAATGCATGACATTGCACAGTTTTGGATAGATTTGATTACTTGGAGGATTTTTCGAAGAAGTTTTTGTATTAAATTTTATCACAATTTTTCGAAGAAGTTTTTGTATTAAATTTTAGCTTAACGTGGGCATTGAATTTGTGTTATTCTGATATCTAAATCAAAAGATACAGACGATTTAGAGCAGACATGTCAAGTTGATCGATCAGTTAAAATGATCATTCTAAACTGATCGTTGGTGCTCATCGAGTAAAATCTTATAAATGAAGTATAATGCATGGCATCACTCATTTTTTGATAGATTGGATTACCGGTATAGTTTGTCATATCTATTTTTATCTCAAATTTTGTCCCAATGTAGAAAATTGAGCTAGCTTAAGGTGGGCGAATTGGATCCGTGTCATTCTAAGCTATAAATCAAAATTTAGCATAATGCATGACATTACACAGTTTTGGATATAATTGATTACTTGGAGGATTTTTTGAAGCAGTTTCAGTCTTAAATTTTATCATGGTACAGAAAATAAAGCTAGCTTAACGTGTGCATTGGATCCATGTCATTCTGAGCTCTAAATGAAAAGTTATAGACGATTTAGTGTGGACATGTTAAGTTGATGAGCCCGTTAAAATGATCATTCTAAGCTGGTCATTGGTGCTCATTGAGCAAAGGCTTATAAATGAAGTATATTGCATCGCATCACGCTATTTTGAATAGATGGGATTACATGGACGCTTTGTCGTATCTATTTCTTTATCAAATTTTGTCACAATGTAGAAAATTAAGCTATCTTAATGTGGGCGAATTGGATCCGTGTCTTTCTAAGCTATAAATCAAAATTTACGAACGAATTAGTGCAAACATGTCAAGTTGATTGGCTAGTTAAAATGATCATTCTAAACAGATCATTTGTGCTCATTGAGTAAAGGCTTATAAATGAAGCATAATGCATGACATTATACAGTTTTGGATACATTTGATTACATGTAGGATTTTCCGAAGAAATTTTAATTTTAAATACTATTACAATATATAAAATTGAGCTAGGTTAACTGTGGGAATTGTATTCGTGTCATTCGGAGCTCTAAAACAATAGTTACGTACGATTTACTGTGGACATGTCAAGTTTATCGGCCAGTTAAAATGATCATTCGTAAATGATCGTTGGTGCTCATTGAGTAAAGGCTTAAAAATGAAGCATAATGCATGGCATCACACAGTTTAGCATGGATTGGATTACTTGGACGATGTGTAGTATCAATTTCTATCTCAAATTTTGTCACAATATAGAAAATTGAGCTAGCATAACCTAGGCATTGGATTCGTGTCATTCCGAGCTCTAAATCAAAAGTTATGGAAAATTTAGTGCAGGATGTCAAGTTGATCGGCTAGTTAATATGATTATTCTAAACTGATAAATGGTGCTCATTGAGTAAAGGCTTATAAATGAAGGTTAATGCATGGCAATACGAAGTTCGGTATTGATTGGATTACTGGGACGCTTTGTCATATCTATTTCTATCTCAAATTTTGTCACCATGACGTGGGCATTGGATACGTGTCATTCTGTGCTCTAAATCAAAAGTTACGGACGATTTGGTGCGGACATGTCAATGTTATCGACCATTTAAAATTATCATTCCTAACTGATCGTTGATACTCATTGAGTAAAGGCTTATAAATGAAGCATAATGCATGGCATCACACAGTCTGGGATTGATTGGATTACTTGGACAATGTGTCATATCTAATTCTATCTCAAACTTTGTCACTATATAGAAAATTAAGCTAGCTTAACGTGGGCATTGGATTCGTGTCTTTCTGGGCTCTAAATCAAAAGTTAAAGATGATTTAGTGTGCACATATCCAAGTTGATCGGGCAGCTAATATGATTATTCTAAACTTACAAATGGTGCTCATTGAGTAAAAGCTTATAAATGAAGCATAATGCATGGCATCAGACAGTTCGGGATATATTGGATTACTTCTACGCTTTGTCGTATCTATTGTTGTCTCAAATCTAGTCACAATATAGAAAATTGAACTAGATTAACGTGGGCTTTGGATTCTTGTGATTCTGAGCTCTAAATCAAAAGTTACAGACGATTTAGTGCACACATGTCAAGTGGATTGGCCAGTTAATATGATTATTCTAGACTGATAAATGGTGATCATTGAGTAAAGGCTTATAGATAAAGCATAATGCATGGCATCACCAAGTTCGGGATATATTGGATTACTTGGATGTTTTGTCGTATCTATTTCTGCCTAAATTTTTTCCACATTATAGAAAATTGAGCTAGCTTAACGTGGGCATTGGATTTGTGTCATTCTGAGCTAGAAATCAAAAGTTACAGACGATTTGGTGTGGACATGTCAAGGTCATCGGCCAATTAAAATGATCATTCTAAACTAATCGTTGGTGCTCATTGAGTAAAGGCTTATAAACGAAGCATAATGCAAGGCGTTACGCAGTTTGGGATGGATTGGATTACTTGGATGCTTTGTCGTATCTATTTCTGTCTCAAATTTTGTCACAATATAGAAAATTGAGCTAGATTAACGTGGACATTGGGTTAGTGTCATTATGAGCTCTAAATCAAAAGTTTGAGACGATATAATGCGAACATGGGAAGTTGATCGGCATGTTAAAATGATCACTCTAACCTGATCATTGGTGCTCATTGAGTAAAAGGCTTATAAATGAAGCATAATGCATGGCATCATGCAGTTCGGGATAAATTGGATTAGACGATTTGTTGTATCTATTTTTGTCTCAAATCTAGTCACAATATAGAAATTTGAGCTATCTTAACATGGGCACTCAATTCGTGTCATTTTGAGCTCTAAATCAAAAGTTATAGATCATTTATTGTACACATGTCAAGTTGATCGAGCAGTTAAAATGATCATTCTAAACAGATCATTGATGCTCATTGAGTAAAGGCATAAAAATGAAGCATAATGCATGGTGTCACGCAATGTTTTATAGATTTGATTTGTTGGAGTTTTTGTCGAAGCAATTTTAGTTTTAAATTTTATTACAAGATAGAAAATTGAGCTAGCTTAACGTGGACATTGGATTCGTGTCATTCTGAGCTCTAAATCAAAAGTTATAGACCATTTAGTGCGGACATGTTAAGTTGATCAGCCTGTTTAAATGATCATTCTAAACTGATCATCGGTGCTCATTGAGCAAAGGCTTATCAATGAAGTATAATGCATCGCATCACGCTGTTTTGAATAGATTGGATTACTTGGACTCTTAACGTGGACACTGGATTCGTGTCATTCTGAGCTCTTAATCAAAAGTTACACATAGTGCGGAAATGTCAAGTTGATTGGTCAGTCAAAATGATCATTCTAAACAGAGCGTATGTGCTCATTGAGTCAAAGCTAATAAATGAAGCATAATGCATGACATTACACAGTTTTGGATATAATTGATTACTTGGAGGATTTTTTGAAGCAGTTTCAATCTTAAATTTTATCATGATACAGAAAATAACGCTAGCTTAACGTGGGCATTGAATTCATGTCATTCTGAGCTCTAAATGAAAAGTTATAGACGATTTAGTGCGGACATGTTAAGTTGATGAGCCTGTTAAAATGATCATTCTAAGTTGATCATTGGTGCTCATTGAGTAAAGGCTTATAAATGAAGCATAATGCATGGCATCACGCAGTTTGGCATAGATTGGATTAGTTGGACGATGTGATGTATCTATTTCTTTCTCAAATTTTGTCACAATATAGAAAATTGAGCTAGCATAACCTAGGCATTGGATTCTTGTCATTCGGAGCTCTAAATCAAAAGTTACGGAATATTTAGTGCGGGATGTCAAGTTGATCGGCCAGCTAATTTGATTATTCTAAACTAATAAATGGTGCTCATTGAGTAAAGGCTAATAAATGAAGCATAATGCATGCCAATACGAAGTTCGGGATTGATTGGATTACTTGGACACTTTGTCGTATCTATTTATATTTCAAATTTTGTCACAATGACGTGGGCATTGGATTCCTGTCATTCTAAGCTCTAAATCAAAAGTTATGGATTATTTAGTGCGGAAATGTCAAGTTGATCGACCTGTTAAAATGACTATTCTAAACTGATCATTAGTGCTCATATAGTAAGGCTTATAAATGAAAAATAATGCATCACATCAGGCAGTTTTGTATTAATTGGATTACTTGGTTGGTTTGTCATATTTTTTTATATTTCAAATTTTGTCACAATATAGAAATTGAGCTAGCTTAACGAGGGCATTGGATTTGTGTCATTCTCAGCTCTGAATCAAAAGTAACGGATGATTTAGTGCAGACATATCAAGTTGATTGGTTAGTTAAAATGATCATTTTTAACTGATCATTAGTGCTCATTGAGTAAAGGCTTATAAATGAATCATAATGCATGGCATCACGCATTTTGGGATATATTGGATTATTTAGATGCTTTTTGTATATATTTATGTCTCAAATTTTGGCACAATATAGAAACTTGAGCAACCTTAACGGGGGCATTGGATTCGTGTCATTCTGTGCTCTAAATAAAAAGTTACGGATGATTTAGTGCGGACATGTTAAGTTGATCGACCTGTTAAAATGACAATTCTAAACTGATCATTAGTCCTCTTTGAGTAAAGGCTTATAAATGAAGAATAAAGTGGATTACTTGGTCGCTTAATCGTACTTTTTATGTCTCAAATTTTGTCACAATATAGAAAATTGAGCTAGCTTAACGTGCACATTGGATTCATGTCATTCTGAGCTTAAAATCAAAAGTTACAGACTATTTCGTGCATACAAGTCAAGCTGGTCGGCCAGTTAAAATGATCATTCTAAACTAATCATTGGTGCTCCTTGTGTAAAGGCTTATAAATGAAGAGTAATGCATGACATTACACAGTTTTGGATAGATTTGATTATTTGGAGCATTTGTCGAAGCATTTTTAGTATTAATGTTTATCACAATATTGAAAATTGAGCAAGCGTAATGTGGGAATTGGATTTGTGTCATTATGAGCTCTAAATCAAAAGTTAAAGATGATTATTCTAGACTGATAAATGGTGATCATTGATTAAAGGCTTATAAATGAAGCATAATGGTGGACATCACGAAGTTAAGAAGCTTATAAATGAAGCATAATGCTTTGTATTATTAGTTATTTATTATCAAACATTTTGTCTCAAATTTTATAGAAAAATTGAGCTAATAACGTGGGCATTGGATTAGTGTCATTTGAGCTCTAAATCAAAATTATAGACGATTTAGTGCATACATTTCAAGTTGATCGGTAATTAAAATGATCATTCTAAACTATCATTCTCAACTGATTGTTGGTGCTCATTGAGAAAAGTCTTATTAATGAAGCATAATGCATGACATTACGCATTTTTGGATAGATTTGATTACGTGGACCATGTCTAAGAAATTTTAGTCTTAAAAAATAAAGCAATATTGAAAATTGGGCTAGCTTACCATGGGCACTGGATTTGTGACAACTGAGCTCTAATCAAATGTTATAAACGATTTTGTGCTGACATGTTAAGTTGATTGGCTAATTAAAATGATCATTCTAAATGATCATTGGTGTTCATTGATTAAATGCTTATAAATGAAGCATTATGCATGGCATCACGAAATTTTGTATAGATTGGATTACTTGGATGCTTTGTCGTATCTATTTCTGTCTCAAATTTTGTACCAGTATAGAAAATTGAGCTAGTTTAACATGGGCACTGGATTCGTGTCATTCTGAGCTATAAATCAAAAGTTACGGATGGTTTAGTGCAGACATGTCAAGTTGATCGGCAAGTTAAAATGATTATTCTAAACTGATTATTGGTGCTCATTGAGAAAAGGCTTATTAATGAAGCATAATGCATGACATTACGCATTTTTGGATAGATTCGATTACATGAACTATGTCTAAGAAATTTTAGTGTTAAAAAATATCGCAATATTGAAAATTGGGCTAGCTTAACGTGGGCCCTGGATTCGTGACATCTGAACTCTAATCAAATGTTATAGACAATTTTGTGCTAACATGTCAAGTTGTCGGCTAGTTAAAATGATCATTCTAAATGATCATTGGTGTTCATTGATTAAAGGCTTATAAATGACGCATAATGCATGGCATCACGTAATTTTGTATAGATTGGATTACTTGAATGCTTTGTCGTATCTATTTCTGTCTCAAATTTTGTCCCAATATAGAAAATTTAGCTAGTCTAACATGGGCATTGGATTCGTGTCATTCTGAGCTATAAATCAAAAGTTAGGGTTTGTTTAGTGCAGACATGTCAAGTTGATCAACAAGTTAAAATGAAGCATATTACATGGACGTAGGCATTGGATTCGTGTGACAGTCTGTGCTATAAATCAAAAGTTATGGACGATTTAGTGCACACATTTCAAGATGATCGGCAAGTTAAAATGATCATTATAGACTGATTATTGGTGTTCATTGAGAAAATGCTTATTAATGTAAGATAGTGCATGACATTACGCAATTTTGGATAGATTTGATTACATGGACGATATGTCTAATAAATTATAGTCTTAAATGTTATCACAATATTGAAAATTGAGCTAGCTTTACGTGGGCATTGGATTCGTGTCATTCTGAGCTATAAATCAAAACATATGGACGATCTAGGGCAGATATATTAAGTTGATTGTCCATTTAAAACGATCATTCTAAAGTGATCATTGGTGCTCATTTAGTAAAGTCTTATAAATTAAGCATAATGCATGGCATCACACAGTTTAGGATAGAATGGATTACTTCGAGGAGTTATCTTATATATTTTTGTCTAAACTTTCGTTATAATATAGAAAATTGATCTAGCTTAACATGGACGTTGGATTCGTGTCATTCAAAGCTACAAATCAAAACTTATGGACGATTTAGTGCATACATGTCAAGTTGATCGGTCAGTTAAAATGATAATTCTAAACTTATCATTGGTGCTCATTGACTAAAGGCTTATAAATGAAGCATAATGCATGGCATCACGTAGTTTGGGATAGAATGTATTACTTGGACAACTTATCTTATATATTTCTATCTCAAATTTCGTCACAAAACAGCAAATTGAGATAACTTAACGTGGGATTTGGATTCGTGTCAGTCTGAGCTATAAATAAAAAATTATGGACTAGTTAGTGTAGACATGTCAAATTGATCGGCAAGTTAAAATGATCATTCTAAACTGATCATTTGTGCTCATTGAGAAAAGAATTATTAATGAAGCATAATGCATTACATTACGCATTTTTGGATAGATTTGATTACATTGACGATATTTCGTAGAAATTTTAGTCTTAAATTTGTCACAATATTGAAAATTGAGCTAGCTTTACGTGGGCATTTGATTCATGTTATTCTAAGCTATAAATGAAAACATATAGACAATTTAGTGCAGCCATGTCAAGTTCATTGTCCATTTAAAATGATCATTCTAAACTGATCATTGGTGCTCATTTAGTAAAGGCTTATAAATTAAGCATAATGCATGGCATCACGCAGATTAAGATAGAATGAATTACTTGGATGAGTTATCGTATATATTTTAGTCTCAAATTTTGTCATAATATAGAAAATTGAGCTAGCTTAACGTGAACATTGTATTTGTGTCATTCCGAGCTATAAATCAAAACTTTTGGGCGATTTTGTGCAGACATGTCAAGTTGATCGGTCAGTTAAAATGATCATTCTAAACTTATCATTGGTGCTCATTGACTAAAGGCTTATAAATGAAGCAGAATACATGGCAACAAAAATTTTTGGATAGAATGTATTACTTGGATGACTTATCATATATATTTCTGTCTCAAATTTCGTCACAAAATAGCAAATTGTGCTAGCTTAATGTGGGCATTGGATTCGTGTCAGTATGAGATATAAATAAAAAACAACTGAAGATTTAGTGTAGACCTGTCAAGTTTATCAGCCAGTTAAAATGACCATTCTAAACTGATCATTAGTGCTCATTGAGAAAAGGCTTATTAGTGAAGCATAATGCATGACATTACGCATTTTTGGATACATTTGATTACATGGACTATGTCTAAGAAATTTTAGTGTTAAAAAATATCGCAATATTGAAAAATGAGCTAGCTTAACGTGTGCATTGTATTCGTGTCTTCTGAGCTCTAATCAAATGTTATAGACGATATAGTGCTGACATGTCAAGTTAATCGGCTAGTTAAAATGATTCTTCTAAATGATCATTGGTGTTCATTCATTAAAGGCTTATAAATGAAACATAATGCATGGTATCACGCAATTTTGTATAGATTGGATTACTTGGATGCTTTGTCATATCTATTTCTGGCTCAAATTTGGTCTCAATATAGAAAATTGAGCTAGTTTAACGTGGCATTGGATTCATGTCATTCTGAGCTATAAATCAAAAGTTATGCATGGTTTAGTGCATACATGTCAAGTTGATCAACGAGTTAAAATGATCATTCTAAACTGATCATTGCTGCTCATTGAGAAAAGGCTTATTAATGAAACATAATGCATGACATTACACAGTTTTGGATAGATTTGATTACATGGGCGATATGTCTAAAAACTTTTAGTCTTAAATTTTATCACAATAATTAAAATTGAGCTAGCTTAATGTGGGCATTGGATTCGTGTCTTCTGAGCTCTAAATCAAAAGTTATTGATGATTTAGTGGTGACATGTCAAATTGATCGGCCTGTAAAAATGATCATTCTAAACTGATCATTGGTGCTCATTGAGTAAAGGCTTATTAATGAATCATAATGTGTGGCAGCACATAGTTTTAAATAGATTGGACTACTTCGACTCTTCGCCTTATCTAATTTTGTTTCAAATTTTGTCACAATTTAGAAAATTGAGCTAGCTTAATGTGTAAATTGGATTCATGTCATTCTGAGCTATAAATCAAAAGTTATGCACGATTTACTACAGACATGTCAAGTTGATCGACTAGTTAAAATGAACATTCTAAACTGATAATTGGTGCTCATTGCGTAAAGTCTTATTGATGAAGCATACTGCATGGCATCAAGCAGTTTATAATAGAATGGAATATTTGGACGATTTCTCGTATCTAATTGTGTCTCAAATTTTGTCACAATATACAAAATTGAGCTAGCTTAATGTGGAAATTGGATTCGTGTCATTATGAGCAATACACCAAAAGGTAGGGACAATTTAGTGCACACATGTCAAGTTGATCAGCCAATTAAACACAAACATTCTAAACTGATCATTGGTGCTCATTTAGGAAATGCTTATTAATGAAGTATAATGCATGGTATCACGCATAACTTTTGATCGGCAACTTGACATTACCTACGATTTATTGCGGACATGCCAAGTTGATCGGCAAGTTAGAATGATCATTCTAAACTGAGCACTGATGCTCATTTAGTAAAGGAATTGAGCTAGCTTAACGTTGGCATTGGATTCATGTCATTTTGAGCTCTAAATAAAAAGTTCCAGACGATGTAATGCTGACAAGTCAAGTTGATCGACGAGTTAAAATGATCATTCTAAACTGATCATTGGTGCTCATACAGCAAAGGCTTATAAATGAAGCATAATGCATGGCATCATGCAGTTTTGGATAGTTTGGATTAGTTGGACGCTTTGTCGTATCTCATTCTGCCTCAAATATTGTCCCAATATAGAATATTGAGGTAGCTTAACGTGGGCGTTGGATTCGTGTCATTTTGAGATATGTGAAGTTGATCGGCAAGTTAAAATGGTCATTGTAAATTGAGCATTAGTGCTTATTGAGTAAAGGATTATAAATGAAGCATAATATATGGCATCACGTAGGTTTGGATTGATTGGATTAATTGGACGCTCTGTCATATCTATTTCTGTCTCAAATATTGTCACAATATTGAAAATTGAACTCGCTTAAGGAGGGCATTGGATTCGAGTAATTCCGAGCTCTAAATCAAAAGTTACGGACGATTTAGTGCGGACATACCAAGTTGATTGGGAAGTTAAAATGATCATTCTAAAATGAGCATTGGTGCTCATTGAGTAAAGGCTTATAAATGAAGCATAATACATGGCATCACGTAATTGGATAGATTGGATTACTTGTACGCTTTGTCGTATCGATTTCTGTCTCAAATATTGTCACAATATAGAAAATTGAGCTAGCTTAACGTAGGCGTTGGATTCATGTCATTCTGAGCTCTAAATCAGAAGTTACAGATGATTTAGTGCAGACATGCCAAGTTGATCGGCAAGTTAAAATGATCATTCTAAACAGAGCACTGGTGCTCATTGAGTAAAGGCTTATAAATGAAGCATAATGCATGACATCACACTGTTTTTGATAGATTAGATTTCTTGTACGCTTTGTCGCTTCTATTTTTGTCTCAAATATTTTCAAAATATAGAACATTGAGCTAGCTTAACGTTGGCATTGGATTCATGTCATTTTGATCTCTAAATAAAAAGTTACAGACGATTTAATGCTGACATGTCAAGTTGATCGGCAAGTTAAAATGATCATTCTAAACCTAGCGTTGGTGCTCATATAGTAAAGGCCTATAAGTGAAGCATAATGCATGGCATCATGCAGTTTTGGTTAGTTTGGATTACTTGGACGCTTTGTCGTGTCTCATTTTGTCTCAAATATTGTCCCAATATAGAATATTGAGCTAGCTTAACGTGGGCATTGGATTTGTGTCATTTTGAGCTCTAAATCAAAAGTTACTGACGATTTAGCGCGGACATGTCAAGTTGATCGGCATGTTAAAATGATCATTCTAAACTGAGCATTGGTGCTCATTGAGTAAAGGCTTATAAATGAAGCATAATACATGGCATCACATAGATTTGGATAGATTGGATTACTTGGACGCTTTGTCATATCTATTACTGTCTCAAATATTGTGACAATATAGAAAATTGAGCTTGCTTAACGTGGGGATTGGATTCGATTCATTCCGAGCTCTAAATCAAAAGTTACGGACGATAAAGTGCGGACATACCAAGTTGATCGGGAAGTTAAAATGATGATTTTAAACTGAGCATTGGTGCTCATTGAGTAAAGGTTTATAAATGAAGCATAATACATGGCATCACGTAGATTTGGATAGATTGGATTACTTGTACGCTTTGTCATATCTATTTCTGTCTCAAATATTGTCACAATATAAAAATTGAGCTAGCTTAACATGGGCGTTGGATTCGTGTCATTCCGATCTCTAAATCAAAAGTTACGGACGGTTTAGTGCAGAAAAACCAAGTTGATCGGGAAGTTAAAATGATGATTCTAAACAGAGCATTGGTGCTCATTGAGTAAATGCTTATAAATGAAGCATAATACATGGCATCACGTATATTTGGATAGATTGGATTACTTGTACGCTTTGTCGTATCGATTTCTGTCTCAAATATTGTCCATTCTTGTAGCAGCGACCGCTTCGGATCCTGCTCCTCTGCAATTTTTGGCCCCATATTCTTGGTGTGCCATGGGGGAATATTTCCGCGACAATGGAATGCACGCATTAATAATCTATGATGATCTTAGTAAACTCCCTTTGATCGAGTGCTAATTCTATAAAAAAGATTGAGAAGGAAAAACTGGAATTCGCTTCAATCGAGATTGCCCCTGCTTCTTAGCCACATGAGGAACCAGCCTAACATCTTTTCAATCGAAATCCCAATCCCAAGCCAATCTTTCTCACCCGAAGGGAACGGCCTGACCTGGTCATGCACATATTCCGACCTAGGAATAGATCACAAACCGCCGATACAATGGGGACTAAAGGAGAGCTGCGAAAGCTCAGAGGACAGACCTCGCTTACAAAAAGTGCAATGTTTTAATAAACATGACAAAAACGGGGATACAGCCACGATCAACACAAGGTAGTGAAATACATTTTTTATAACAGCTTCCATTGAGTCTCTACACCTACCCCTTTTTTCTCGCTTTCTAGACTCTGGTTTGTTCGTGATAGAAAGTTGAGCTAGCTCAACGTGGGCGTTGGATTCGTGTCATTCATAACTCTAAATCAAAAGTTACAGACGCTTTAGTGCGGACATGTCAAGTAGATCGGCAAATTAAAATGATCATTATAAACTGAGCATTTGTGCTCATTGAGTAAAGACTTATAAATGAAGCATAATGCATGGCATCAAGCAGGTTTGGATAGATTGGATTTCTTGGACGCTTTGTCGTATCTATTTCTGGCTCAAATATTGTCACAATATAGAAAATTGAGCTAGCTTAATGTGGGCGTTGGATTCGTGTCATTCTGAGCTGTAAATAAAAAGTTACGGACGAGTTAGTGCGGACATGTCAAGTTGATTGGCAAGTTAAAATGATCATTCTAAACTGAGCATTGTTGCTCATTGAGCAAAGGCTTACAAATGAAACATAATACATGGCATCACGTAGATTTGGATAGATTGCATTACTTGGACGCTTTGTCGTATCTATTTCTATCTCAAATATAGTCTCAATATAGAAAATTGAGCGACCTTAACGTGGGCATTGGATTCGAGTCATTCCGATCTCTAAATCAAAAGTTACGGACGATTTAGTGCGGAAATACCAAGTTGATCGGGAAGTTAAAATGATTATTCTAAACTGAGCATTGGTGCTCATTGAGTAAATGCTTATAAATGAAGCATAATACATGGCATAACGTAGATTTGGATAGATTGGATTACTTGTACGCTTTGTCGTATCGATTTCTGTCTCATATATTGTCCATTCTTGTAGCAGCCACCGCTTCGGATCCTGCTCCTCTGCAATTTTTGGCCCCATATTCCGGGTGTGCCATGGGGGAATATTTCCACGATAATGGAATGCACGGATTAATAATCTATGATGATCTTTGTAAACTCCCTTTGATCGAGTACTATTTCTATAAAAAAGATTGAGTAGGAAAAACTAGAATTGGCTTCAATCGAGATTGCCCCTGCTTCTTAGGCACATGAGGAACCAGCCTAACATCTTTTCAATTGAAATCCCAATCCCAAGCCAAGCTTTCTCACCCGAAGGGAATGGCCTGACCTGGTCATGCACATGTTCCGACCTAGGAATAGATCACAAACCGCCGATACAACAGGGACTAAAGGAGAGCTGCAAAGTTCAGAGGATGGACCTCGCTTACAAAAAGTGCAATGTTATAATAAACATGACAAAACGGGGATACAGCCACGATCAACACAAGGTAGTGAACTCCATTTGTTAGAACAGCTTCCATTGAGTCTCTGCACCTATCCCTTTTTTCTCGCTTTCTAAACTCTGGTTTGTTTGCGATAGAAAATTGAGCTAGCTTAACGTGGGCGGTTGATTCGTGTCATTCAGAACTCTAAACCAAAAGTTACAGACGATTTAGTGCGGACATGTGAAGTTGCGGCAAATTGAAATGATCATTATAAACTGAGCATTTGTGCTCATTGAGTAAAGACTTATAAATGAAGCATAATGCATGGCATCAAGCAGTTTTGGATAGATTGGATTACTTGGATGCTTTGTTGTATCTATTTTGTTTCAAATATTTTCACAATATAGAAAATTGAGCTAGCTTAACGTTGGCGTAGGACTCTAATTAAAAAGTTAGAGACGATTTAGTGCTGCTATGTCAAATTGATCGACAAGTTAAAATGATCATTCTAAATTGAGCACTGGTGCTCATTGACTAAAGGCTTATAAATGAAGCATAATGCATGGCATCATGCAGTTCTGGATAGATTGGATTACTTGTTCGCTTTGTCGTATCTCATTCTGTCTCAAATATTGTCCCAATATATAATATTGAGCTAGCTTAACGGGGCGTTGGATTCGTGTCATTTTGAGCTCTAAATCAAAAGTTACTGACGATTTAGTGCAAACATGTCAAGTTTATCGGCAAGCTAAAATGATCATTCTAAACTGAGCATTGGTGCTCATTGAGTAAAGACTTATAAATAAAGCATAATGCATGGCATCAAGCAGTTTTGGATAGATTGGATTACTTGGACACTTTGTCGTTTCTGTTTTGGTGTCAAATATTGTAACAGTATAAAAAATTGAGCTAGCTTAACGTGGGCGTTTGTTTCGTGTCATTCTGAACTCTAAATCAAAAGTTACGGACAATTTAGTGAATGCATGGCAAGTTGATCGGCAAGATAAAATGATCATTCTAAACTGAGCATTGGTGCTCATTGAGTAAAGGCTTATAAATGAAGCATAATACATGACATCACGTAGATTTGGATTGATTTGATTACTTGGAAGATTTGTCGTATCTATTTCTGTCTCAAATATTGTCACAATATAGAAAATTGAGCTAGCTTAAGGTGGGCATTGGATTCGAGTCATTCCGAGCTCCAAATCAAAAGTTATGGACGATTTAGTGCGGACATGTCAAGTTGATCAGGAAGTTAAAATGATCATTCTAAACTGAGCAGTGGTGCTCATTGAGTAAGGGCTTATAAATGAAGCCTAGTACATGGAATCACGTAGATTTGGATTGATTGGATTACTTGTACGCTTTGTCATATGTATTTCTGTCTCAAATATTGCCACAATATAGAATATTAAGCTACCTTAACATGGGCATTGGATTTGTTTCATTCTGAGCTCAAAATCAAAAGTTATGGACGATTTAGTGCAGATATGTCAAGTTGATCGGCAAATTAGAAATGATCATTTTAAATTGAGCATTGGTGCTCATTGAGTAAAGGGTTATAAATCAAGCATAATACATGGATCACATAGATTTGGATAGATTGGATTACTTGGACTCTTTGTCGTATCTATTTATGTCTCAGATATTGTCACAATATAGAAAATTGGCTAGCTGAGCGTGGGCATTGGATTCGAGTCATTCTGAGCACTAAATCAAAAGGTCCATACGATTTAGTGCGGACATGCCAAGTTGATCGGCAAGTTAAAATGATCATTCTACACTGAGCACTGGTGCTCATTGAGTAAAGGCTTATAAATGAAGTATAATGCATGGCATCACTCAGTTTTGGATAGATTGGATTGCTTGGACGCTTTGTCGTATCTCATTATGTCTCAAATATTGTCCGAATATAGAACATTGAGCTAGCTTAACGTGGGCGTTTGATTCGTATTATTTTTAGCTCTAAATCAAAATTTAGTGACGATTTAGTACGGACATGTCAAGTTGATCGCCAATTAAAATGATCATTCTAAACTGAGCATTGGTGCTCATTGAGTAAAGACTTATAAATGAAGCATAATGCATGGCATCAACCAGTTTTCGATAGATTGGATTGCTCAGACACTTTGTTGTATCTATTTCTGTCTCAAATATTGTCACATTATAAAAAATTGAGCTAGCTTAATGTGGGCATTTGATTCGAGTCATTCTAAGCTCTAAATCAAAAGTTATGGACGATTTAGTGCGGACATACCAAGTTGATTTGGAAGTTAAAATGATCATTCTAAACTGAGCATTGGTGCTCATTGAGTAAAGGCGTATAAATCAAGCATAATACATGGCATCACGTAGATTTGGATAGATGGGATTACTTATACGCTTTGCCGTATCGATATCTGTCTCAGATATTGTCACAATATAGAAAATTGAGCTAGCTTAACATGGGCGTGGGATTCGTGTCATTCAGAGCTCTAAACAATAAGTTATGGACAATTTAGTGCGCACATGTCAAGTTGATCAGCAAATTAAAATTATAAACTGAGCATTGGGGCTCGTTGAGTAAAGACTTACAAATGAAGCATAATGCATGGCATCAAGCAGTTTCTGAAAGATTGGATTATTTGGACGCTTTGTCGTTTCTATTTCTGTGTCAAATATTCTGAGCTTAACGTGGGCGTTTGATTTAGTGCATAAATGTCAAGTTGATCGGCAAGATAAAATGATCATTCTAAACTGAGCATTGGTGCTCATTGAGTAAAGGTTTATAAATGAAGCATAATACATGGCATCACGTAGATTTGGATTGATTGGATTACTTGGACGCTTTGTCGTATCTATTTCTTTCTCAAATATTGTCACAATATAAAAAATTGAGCTGGCTTAAGGTGGGCATTGGATTCGAGTCATTCCGAGCTCTAAATCAAAAGTTACGTACGATTTAGTGCATAAATGTCAAGTTGATCGGCAAGATAAAATGGTCATTCTAAACTGAGCATTGGTGCTCATTGAGTAAAGGTTTATAAATGAAGCAGAATACATGGCATCAGGTAGATTTGGATTGATTGGATTGCTTGAACGCTTTGTCGTATCTATTTCTATCTCAAATATTGTCACAATATAAAATATTAAGCTAGCTAAAGGTGGGCATTGGATTCGAGTCATTCCGAGCTCGAAATCAAAAGTTATGGACGATTTAGTGCGGACATACGAAGTTGATCAGGAAGTTAAAATGAGCATTGGTGCATTATAAACTGAGCATTGGAAGGCTTATTAATGAAGAATAATTTATGGCATCACGTATATTTGGATCGATGGGATTACTTGTACACTTTGTCGTATCGATTTATGTCTCAAATATTTTCACAATATAGAAAATTGAGCTAGCTTTACATTAGCGTTGGATTCGTCTCATTCTGAGCTCTAAATCAAAAGTTATGGATGATTTAGTGCGTACATGTCAAGTTGATCGGCAAATTAAAATGATCTTTATAAACTGAGCATCGGTGCTCATTCAGTAAAGACATATAAATGAAGCATAATGAATGGAATCAAGCAGTTTTGGATACATTGGATTACTTGGACGCTTTGTCGTCTCTATTTTTGTCTCAAGTATTGTCACAATATAGAAAATTGAGATAGCTTAACGTGGGGGTTGGATTCGTGTCATTCTGAGCTCTAAATCAAAAGTTACAGATGATTTATTGCGTACATGTCAAGTTCATCGGTAAGATAAAATTATCATTCTAAACTGAGCAATGGTGATCATATAGTAAAGGCTTATAAATGAAGCATAATAAATGGCATCTCGTAGATTTGGATTGATTGGATTACTTGGACGATTTGTCGTATCTATTTCTGTCTCAAATATTGTTACAATATAGAAATTGAGCTAGCTTAAGGTAGGCACTGGATTCGAGTCATTCCAAGCTCCAAATCAAAAGTTACGGACGATTTAGTGCGGACATGCCAAGTTGATCAGGAAGTTAAAATGGTCATTCTAAACTGAGCATTGGTGCTCATTGAGTAAAGGTTTATAAATGAAGAAGATTACATGGCATCACGTAGATTTGGATAGATTGGATTACTTGGACGATTTGTCGTATCTATTTCTGTCTCAAATATTGTCACAATATTGAAAATTGAGCTAGCTGAACGTGGGCATTGGATTCGAGTCATTGTGAGCTCTGAATCAAAAGTTACATACGATTTAGTGCGGACATACCAAGTTGATCGGCAAGTTAAAATGATAATTCTAAACTGAGCACTGGAGCTCGTTGAGGAAATGCTTATAAATGAAGCATAATGCATGGCATCATGCAGTTTTTGGTAAGATTGGATTATTTGGACGCTTTGTCGTTTCTATTTCTGTGTCAAATATTGTCACAATATAGAAAATTGAGCTAGCTTAACGTGGGCGTTTGATTCGTATCATTCTGAGCTCTAAATCAAAAGTTACGTACGATTTAGTGCATAAATGTCAAGTTGATCGGCAAGATAAAATGATCATTCTAAACTGAGCATTGGTGCTCATTGAGTAAAGGTTTAAAAATGAAGCATAATACATGGCATCACGTAGATTTGGATTGATTGGATTACTTGGAAGCTTTGTCGTATCTATTTCTATCTCAAATATTGTCACAATATAAAAAATTGAGCTGGCTTAAGGTGGGCATTGGATTCAAGTCATTCCGAGCTCTAAATCAAAAGTTACGTACGATTTAGGGCATAAATGTCAAGTTGATCGGCAAGATAAAATGGTAATTCTAAACTGAGCATTGGTGCTCATTGAGTAAAGGTTTATAAATGAAGCAGAATACATGGCATCACGTAGATTTGGATTGATTGGATTACTTGGACGCTTTGTCGTATCTATTTCTATCTCAAATATTGTCACAATATAAAAAATTAAGCTAGCTAAAGGTGGGCATTGGATTCGAGTCATTCCGAGCTTGAAATCAAAAGTTATGGACGATTTAGTGCGGACATATGAAGTTGATCAGGAAGTTAAAATGAGCATTATAAACTGAGCATTGGTGCTCATTGAGTAAAGGCTTATTAATGAAGAATAATTTATGGCATCACGTATATTTGGATCGATGGGATTACTTGTACACTTTTTCGTATCGATTTCTGTCTCAAATATTTTCACAATATAGAAAATGGAGCTAGCTTTACATTAGCGTTGGATTCGTGTCATTCTGAGCTCTAAATCAAAATTTATGGATGATTTAGTGCGTACAAGTCAAGTTGATCGGCAAATTAAAATGATCATTATAAACTGAGCATCGGTGCTTATTCAGTAAAGACATATAAATGAAGCATAATGAATGGAATCAAGCAGTTTTGGATACATTGGATTACTTGGACGCTTTGTAGTCTCTATTTCTGTCTCAAATATTGTCACAATATAGAAAATAGAGATAGCTTAACGTGGGGGTTGGATTCGTGTCATTCTGAGCTCTAAATCAAAAGTTACAGATGATTTATTGCGTACATGTCAAGTTCATCGGCAAGATAAAATGATCATTCTAAACTGAGCAATGGTGCTCACATAGTAAAGGCTTATAAATGAAGAATAATAAATGGCATCTCGTAGATTTGGATTGATTGGATTACTTGGACGATTTGTCGTATCTATTTCTGTCTCAAATATTGTTACAATATAGAAATTGAGCTAGCTTAAGGTAGGCACTGGATTCGAGTCATTCCAAGCTCCAAATCAAAAGTTACGGACGATTTAGTGCGGACATGCCAAGTTGATCAGGAAGTTAAAATGATCATTCTAAACTGAGCATTGGTGGTCATTGAGTAAACGCTTATAAATGAAGCATAATACATGGCATCACGTAGATTTGGATAGATTGGATTACTTGGACGATTTGTCGTATCTATTTCTGTCTCAAATATTGTCACAATATTGAAAATTGAGCTAGCTGAACGTGGGCATTGGATTCGAGTCATTGTGAGCTCTGAATCAAAAGTTACATACGATTTAGTGCGGACATACCAAGTTGATCGGCCAGTTAAAGTGATAATTCTAAACTGAGCACTGGTGCTCATTGAGGAAAGGCTTATAAATAAAGCATAATGCATGACATCATGCAGTTTTTGATTGATTGGATTACGTGGACACTTTTTCGTATCTCATTATGTCTCAAATATTGTCCCAATATAGAACATTGAGCTAGCTTAACGTGGTTGTTGGATTTGTATCATTTTTAGCTCTATATCAAAATTTACTGACTATTTAGTACGGACATGTCAAGTTGATCGCCAATTAAAATGATCATTCTAAACTGAGCATTGGTGCTCATTGAGTAAAGACTTATAAATGAAGCATAATGCATGGCATCAACCAGTTTTGGATAGATTGGATTACTCAGACACTTTGTTGTATCTATTTCTGTCTCAAATATTGTCACATTATAAAAAATTGAGCTAGCTTAATGTGGGCATTGGATTCGAGTCATTCTGAGCTCTAAATCGAAAGTTATGGACGATTTAGTGCGGACATACCAAGTTGATCTGGAAGTTAAAATGATCATTCTAAACTGAGTATTGGTGCTCATTGAGTAAAGGCTTATAAATCAAGCATAATACATGGCATCACGTAGATTTGGATAGATGGGATTACTTATACGCTTTGTCGTATCAATATATGTCTCAAATATTGTCACAATATAGAAAACTGAGCTAGCTTAACATGGGCGTGGTATTCGTGTCATTTAGAGCTCTAAATAAAAAGTTATGGACAATTTAGTGCGCACATGTCAAGTTGATCAGCAAATTAAAATTATAAACTAAGCATTGATGCTCATTGAGTAAAGACTTACAAAGGAAGCATAATGCATGGCATCAAGCCGTTTTGGAAAGATTGGATTATTTAGACGCTTTGTCGTTTCTATTTCTGTGTCAAATATTGTCACAATATAGAAAATTGGGCTAGCTTAACGTGGGCGTTTGTTTTGTATCATTCTGTGCTCTAAATCAAAAGTTACGAACGATTTAGTGCATAAATGTCAAGTTGATCGGCAAGATAAAATGATCATTCTAAACTGAGCATTGGTGCTCATTGAGTAAAGGTTTATAAATGAAGCATAATACATGGCATCACGTAGGTTTGGATTGATTGGATTACTTGGACGCTTTGTCGTATCTATTTCTGTCTCAAATATTTTCACAATATAGAAAATTGAGCTAGCTTAAGGTGGGCATTGGATTCGAGTCATTCCGAGCTCCAAATCAAAAGTTATGGACGATTTTGTGCGGACATACAAAGTAGATCGGGAAGTTAAAATGATTATTCTAAACTCACCATTGGTGCTCATTGAGTAAAGGCTTATAAATGAAGCATAATACATGGCATCACGTAGATTTGGATTGATTGGATTAAACGCTTTGTCGTATCTATTTCTATCTCAAATATTGTCACAGTATAGAAAATAGAGCTAGCTTAAGGTCGGCATTGGATTCGAGTAATTCCGAGCTATAAATCAAAGTTACGGACGATTTAGTGCGGACATGCCAAGTTGATCAGGAAGTTAAAATGATCATTCTAAACTGAGCAGTGGTGCTCATTGAGTAAGGGCTTATAAATGAAGCCTAATACATGGCATCACATAGATTTGGATAGACTGGATTACTTGGACCCTTTGTCGTATCTATTTCTGTCTCAAATATTGTCACAATATAAAAAATTGAGCTAGCTTAAGGTGGGCATTGGATTCGAGTCATTTCGAGCTCGAAATCAAAAGTTATGGACGATGTAGTGCGGACATACCAAGTTGATCAGGAAGTTAAAATGAGCATTATAAACTGAGCATTGGTGCTCATTGAGTAAAGGCTTATTAATGAAGAATAATTTATGGCATCACGTATATTTGGATCGATGGGATTACTTGTACACTTTGTCGTATCGATTTCTGTCTCAAATATTTTCACAATATAGAAATTTGAGCTAGCTTTACATTGGCGTTGGATTCGTGTCATTCTGAGCTCTAAATCAAAAGTTATGGATGATTTAGTGCATACATGTCAAGTTGATCGGAAAATTAAAATGATCATTATAAACTGAGCATCGGTGCTCATTCAGTAAATACTTATAAATGAAGCATAATGAATGGAATCAAGTAGTTTTGGATAGATTGGATTACTTGGACGCTTTGTCGTCACTATTTCTGTCTCAAATATTGTCACAATATAGAAAATTGAGATAGCTTAACGTGGGGGTTGGATTCGTGTCATTCTGAGCTCTAAATCAAAAGTTACAGATGATTTATTGCGTACATGTCAAGTTCATCGGCAAGATAAAATGATCATTCTAAACTGAGCAATGGTGCTCATATAGTAAAGGCTTATAAATGAAGCATATTAAATGGCATCTCGTAGATTTGGATTGATTGGATTACTTGGACGATTTGTCGTATCTATTTCTGTCTCAAATATTGTTACAATATAGAAAATTGAGCTAGCTTAAGGTAGGCACTGGATTCCAGTCATTCCAAGCTCCAAATCAAAAGTTACGGACGATTAAGTGCGGACATGCCAAGTTGATCAGGAAGTTAAAATGATCATTCTAAACTGAGCATTGGTGGTCATTGAGTAAAAGCTTATAAATGAAGCATAATACATGGCATCACGTAGATTTGGATAGATTGGATTACTTGGACGATTTGTCGTATCTATTTCTGTCTCAAATATTGTCACAATATTGAAAATTGAGCTAGCTGAACGTGGGCATTGGATTCAAGTCATTGTGAGCTCTAAATCAAAAGTTACATACGATTTAGTGCGGACATACCAAGTTGATCGGCCAGTTAAAATGATAATTCTAAACTGAGCACTGGTGCTCATTGGGGAAAGGCTTATAAATGAAGCATAATGCATGGCATCATGCAATTTTTGATTGATTGGATTACTTGGAAACTTTTTCGTATCTCATTCTATCTCAAATATTGTCCCAATATAGAACAATTAGCTAGCTTAACGTGGGCGTTGGATTTGTATCATTTTTAGCTCTAAATCAAAATTTACTGACTATTTAGTACGGACATGTCAAGTTGATCGCCAGTTAAAATGATCATTCTAAACTGAGCATTGGTGCTCATTGAGTAAAGACTTATAAATGAAGCCAAATGCATGGCATCAACCAGTTTTGGATAGATTAGATTACTCAGACAAATTGTTGTATCTATTTCTGTCTGAAATATTGTCACATTATAAAAAATTGAGCTAGCTTAATGTGGGCATTGGATTCGAGTCATTCTGAGCTCTAAATCAAAAGTTATGGACATTTAGTGCGGACATACCAAGTTGATGTGGAAGTTAAAATGATCGTTCTAAACTGAGCATTGGTGCTCATTAAGTAAAGGCTTATAAATCAAGCATAATACATGGCATCACGTAGATTTGGATAGATGGGATTACTTATACGCTTTGTCGTATCGATATATGTCTCAAATATTGTCACAATATAGAAAACTGAGCTAGCTTAACATGGGCTTGGGATTCGTGTCATTCAGAGCTCTAAATAAAAAGTTATGGACAATTTAGTGCGCACATGTCAAGTTGATCAGCAAATTAAAATTATAAACTAAGCATTGGTGCTGATTGAGTAAAGACTTACAAATGAAGCATAATGCATGGCATCAAGCAGTTTTGGATAGATTGGATTACTTGGACGCTTTGTCGTCTCTATTTCTGTCTCAAATATTGTCACAATATAGAAAATTGAGATAGCTTAACGTTGGGGTTGGATTAGTGTCATTCTGAGCTCTAAATCAAAAGTTACAAATGATTTATTGCGTACATGTCAAGTTCATCGGCAAGTTAAAATGATCATTCTAAACTGAGCAATGGTGCTCATATAGTAAAGGCTTATAAATGAAGCATAATAAATGGCATCACGTAGATTTGGATTGATTGGATTACTTGGACGATTTTTCGTATCTATTTCTGTCTCAAATATTGTTACAATATAGAAAATTGAGCTAGCTTAAGGTAGGCACTGGATTGGAGTCATTCAAAGCTCCAAATCAAAAGTTACGGACAATTTAGTGCGGACATGGCAAGTTGATCAGGAAGTTAAAATGATCATTCTAAACTAAGGATTGGTGGTCATTGAGTAAAGGCTTATAAATGAAGCATAATACATGGCATCACATAGATTTGGATAGATTGGATTACTTGGACGATTTGTCGTATCTATTTCTGTCTCAAATATTGTCAAAATATTGAAAATTGAGCTAGCTGAACATGGGCATTGGATTTGAGTCATTGTGAGCTCTAAATCAAAAGTTACATACGATTTAGTGCGGACATACCAAGTTGATCGCCAAGTTAAAATGATAATTCCAAACTGAGCACTGTTGCTCATTGAGGAAAGGCTTATAAATGAAGTATAATGCATGGCATCACGCAGTTTTTGATAGATTAGATTACTTGTACGTTTTGTCGTATCTATTTTTGTCTCAAATATTTTCACAATATACAAAATTGAGTTAGCTTAACGTTGGCATTGGACTCTTGTCATTTTGAGCTCTATATAAAATGTTACACACGATTTAGTGCTGACATGCCTAGTTGATCGGCAAGTTAAAATGAACATTCTAAACTGAGAATTAGTGCTCATTGAGTAAAGACTTATAAATGAAGCATAATGCATGGCATCAATCAGTTTTGGATAGATTGGATTACTCTGACGCTTTGTCGTATCTATTTCTGTCTCAAATATTGTCACAATATAGAAAATTGAGCTAGCTTAAGGTGGGCATTGGATTCGAGTCATTCTGAGCTCGAAATCAAAAGTTACGTACGATTTAGTGCGGACATGCCAAGTTGATCGGCATGTTAAAATGATCATTCTAAACTGAGCACTGGTGCTCATTCAGTAAATGTTTATAAATGAAGTATAATGCATGGCATCACACAGTTTTGGATAGATTGGATTACTTGTACGCTTTGTCGTATCTATTTTTGTCCCAAATATTTTCACAATATACAAAATTGAGCTAGCTTAACGTTGGCATTGGACTCTTGTCATTTTGAGCTCTATATAAAATGTTACACACGATTTAGTGCTGACATGCCTAGTTGATCGGCAAGTTAAAATGATCATTCTAAACTGAGCATTGGTGCTCATTGAGTAAAGGCTTATCAATGAAACATAATGCATGGCATCATGCAGTTTTGGATATATTGGATTACTTGGAAGCTTTGTCGTATATCATTTTGTCTCAAATATTGTCCCAATATAGAACATTGAGCTAGCTTAACGTGGGCGTTGGATTCTTATAATTTTTAGCTCTAAATCAAATGTTACGGACGATTTAGTGTGGACATGTCAGGTTGATCGGCAAGTTAAAATGATATTCTAAACTGAGCATTGGTGGTCATTGAGTAAAAGCTTAAAAATGAAGCGTTATACATGGCATCATGTAGATTTGGATTGATTGGATTACTTTGACGATTTGTCATATAAATTACTGTCTCAAATATTGTCACAATATTTAAAATTGAGATAGATTAAGGTGGGCATTGGATTCGAGTCATTCGGAGATCTAAATTAAAAGTTACGTACGATTTACTGGAGACTTGCCAAGTTACTCAGCAAGTTTAAATGATCATTCTAAACTTAGCACCGGTGCTCGTTATGTAAAGGCTTATAAATGAAGCATAATGCATGGCATCAATCAGTTTTGGATAGATTGGATTACTCTGACGTTTTTTCATATCTATATCTGTCTCAAATATTGTCACAATATAGAAAATTGAGCTAGCTTAAGGTGGGCAATAGATTCGAGTCATTCTGAGCTCTAAATCAAAAGTTACGTACGATTTAGTGCGGACATGCCAAGTTGATCGGCAAGTTTAAATGATCATTCTAAACTGAGCATTGGTGCTCATTGAGTAAAGGCTAATAAATGAAGCATAATGCATGGCATCACAGAGTTTTGGATAGATTGGATTATTTGTACGCTATGTCGTAATCTATTTTTGTCTCAAATATTTTCACAATATAGAAAATTGAGCTAGCGTAACGTGGGAAATGGATTTTTTTTCATTTTGAGCTTTACATAAAAAGCAACAGACAATTTAGTGCTGACATGTCAAGTTGATCGGCAAGTTAAAATGATCATTCTAAATTGAGCGTTGGTACTCATTGAGTAAAGGCTTGTTAATGAAGCATAATGCATGGCATCATGCAGTATAGGATAGATTGGATTACTTGGACGCTTTGTCGTATCTCATTCTATCTCAAATATTATCCCAATATAGAATATTGAGCTAGCTTAAGGTGGACATTGGATTCGAGTCATTCCGAGCTCGAAATAAAAAGTTACAGACAATTTAGTGCGGACATGCCAAGTTGATCGGCAAGTTAAAACGATCATTCTAAACTGAGCACTAGTGCTCATTTAGTAAAGACTTATAAATGAAGCATAATGCATGGCGTCACACAGTTTTGGATATATTTGATTACTTGAACGCTTTTTCGTATCTATTTTTGTTTTAAATATTTTCACAATATAGAAAATTGAGTTAGCTTAACGTGGGGGTTGGATTCGTGTCATTCAGAGCTCTAAATCAAAAGTTACGGACAATTTAGTGCGGATATACCAAGTTGATCGGGAAGTTAAAATGATCAATCTAAACTGATCATTGGTGCTCATTGAGTAAAGGCTTATAAATGAAGCATAATAAATGGCATCACGTAGATTTGGATAGATTGGATTACTTGTACGCTTTGTCGTATCGATTTCTGTCTCAAATATTGTAACAATATAGAAAATTGAGCTAGCTTAACGTGGGCGTTGGATTCGTGTCTTTCTGAGCACTAAATCAAAAGTTATGGACGATTTAGAGCGTACATGTCAAGTTGATCGGCAAGTTAAAATGATCATTCTAAACTGAGCACTGGTGCTCATTGAGTAAAGGCTTAGAAATGAAGCATAATGCATGGCATCACACAGTTTTGGATAGATTGAATTACTTGGACGATTTGTCCTATCTATTTTGTCTCAAATATTGTCACAATCTTGAAAATTGAGCTAGATGAACGTGGGCATTGGATTCGAGTCATTCTGAGCTCTAAATCAAAAGTTACATACGATTTAGTGCGGACATACCAAGGTTATCGGCAAGTTAAAATGATAATTCTAAACTGAGCACTGGTGCTCATTGAGGAAAGGCTTATAAATGACTCATAATGCATGGCATCATGAAGTTTTTGATTGATTGGATTACTTGGATGCTTTGTCGTATCTCATTCTGTCTCAAATACTGTCCCAATATAGAACATTGAGCTAGCTTAACGTGGGCATTGGATTTGTATACTTTTTAGCTCTAAATCAAAAGTTACTGACGCTTTAGTACGGACATGTCAAGTTGATCGGCAAATTAAAATGATCATTCTAAACTGAGAATTAGTGCTCATTGAGTAAAGACTTATAAATGAAGCATAATGCATAGCATCAATAAGTTTTGGATAGATTGGATTACTCTGACGCATTGTCGTATCTATTTCTGTCTCAAATATTGTCACAATATAGAAAATTGAGCTAGCTTAAGGTGGGCATTGGATTCGAGTCATTCTGAGCTCTAAATCAAAAGCTACGTACGATTTAGTGCGGACATGCCAAGTTGATCGGCAAGTTTAAATGATCGTTCTAAACTGAGCACTGGTGCTCATTGAGTAAAGGCTAATAAATGAAGCATAATGCATGGCATCACGTAGATTTCGATAGATTGGATTACTTGTACGCTGTGTCGTATCGATTTCTGTCTCAGATATTGTCACAATATAGAAAATTAAGCTAGCTTAACGTGGGTGTTGGATTCGTGTCTTTCTGAGCTCTAAATCAACAGTTGTGGACGATTTAGTGCGTACATGTCAAGTTGATCGGCAAGTTAAAATGATCATTCTAAACTTAGCATTGGTGCTCATTGAGTAAAGGCTTATAAATGAAGCATAATGCATGGCATCATGCAGTTTTGGATAGATTGGATTACTTGGACGCTTTGTCGTATCTATTTCTGTCTCAAATAGTGTCACAATATAGAAAATTGAGCTAGCTTAAGGTGGGCATTGGATTCGAGTCATTCCGACCTCTAAATCAAAAGTTATGGACGATTTAGTGCGGATATACCAGGTTGATCGGGAAGTTAAAATGATCATTCTAAACTGAGCATTGGTGCTCATTGAGTAAAGGCTTATAAATGAAGCATAATAAATGGCATCACGTAGATTTGGATAGATTGGATTACTTGTACGCTTCTTCGTATCGATTTCTGTCTCAAATAATGTCACAATATAGAAAATTGAGCTAGCCTAACGTGGGTATTGGATTCGTGTCATTCGGAGCACTAAATAAAATGTTACAGACGATTTAGTGCGTACATGTCAATTTGATCGGCAAATGAAAATGATCATTCTAAACTGAGCATTGGTGCTCATTGAGTAAAGGCTTATAAATGAAGTATAATACATGGCATCACGTAGATTTTTATAGATTGGACTACATGGACACTTTGTCGTATCTATTTCTGTCTCAAATATTGTCACAATATAGAAAATTGCGCTAGATTAAGGTCAGCATTGGATTCGAGTTATTCTGAGCTCTAAATCTAAAGTTACTGACGATTTAGTGTGGACATGCCAAGTTGATCGGGAAGTTAAAATGATCATTCTAAACTGAGCATTGGTGCTCAATTATTAAAGGCTTATAAATGAATCATAATACATGACATCACATAAATTTGGATAGATTGGACTACTTGTACGCTTTGTCACATCTATTTCTGTCTCAAATATTGCCACAATATAGAATATTGAGCTAGCTTAACATGGGCGTTGCATTTGTTTCATTCTGAGCTCTAAATCAAAAGTTACGGACGATTTAGTGCAGACATGTCAAGTTGATCGGCAAGTTAAAATGATCATTCTAAACTGAGCATGGTGCTCGTGGAGTAAAGGCTTATAAATGAAGCATAATATAGGCCATCATGTAGTTTTTGATAGATGGGATTTCTTGGACGTTTTGTCGTATCAATTTCATCCTTAAATTTTGTCACAATATAGAAAATTGAGCTACCTTAACGTGGGTATTGGATTCTAGTCATTCGGAGCACTAAATCAAAAGTTACGTACGAGTTAGTGTGGACATGCTAAGTTGATCGGAAAGTTAAAATGATCATTATAAACTTAGCAGTAGTGCTCATTGAGTAAAGGCTTATATATGAAGCATAATGCATGGCATCATGCTGTTTTGGATAGATTGAATTACTTGTACCCTTTGTCGTATCTATTTTTGTCTCAAATATTTTCACAATATAGAAAATTGAGCTAGCTTAACGTTGGCATTGGATTCGTGTCATTTTGAGCTCTACACAAAAAGTTACAGACGATTTAGTGCTGACATGTCAAGTTTATCGGCAAGTTAAAATGATCATTCTAAACTGAGCATGGTGCTCGTTGAGTAAAGGCTTATGAATGAAGCATAATATAGGCCATCATGTAGTTTTGGATAGATGGGATTTCTTGGCCGTTTTGTCGTATCAATTTCATCCTTAAATATTGTCACAATATAGAAAATTGAGCTACCTTAACGTGGGTATTGGATTCTAGTCATTCGGAGCACTAAATCAAAAGTTACGTACGATTTAGTGTGGACATGCCAAGTTGATCGGAAAGTTAAAATGATCATTATAAACTTAGCAGTAGTGCTCATTGAGTAAAGGCTTATAAATGATATAATGCATGGCATCATGCCGTTTTGGATAGATTGAATTACTTGTACCCTTTGTCGCATCTATTTTTGTCTCAAATATTTTCACAATATAGAAAATTGAGCTAGCTTAACGTTGGCATTGGATTCGAGTCATTCTGAGCTCTAAATCAAAAGTTACGTACGATTTAGTGCGGACATGCCAAGTTGATCGGCAAGTTTAAATGATCGTTCTAAACTGAGCACTGGTGCTCATTGAGTAAAGGCTAATAAATGAAGCATAATGCATGGCATCACGTAGATTTGGATAGATTGGATTACTTGTACGCTGTGTCGTATCGATTTCTGTCTCAGATTTTGTCACAATATAGAAAATTAAGCTAGCTTAACGTGGGTGTTGGATTCGTGTCTTTCGGTGCTCTAAATCAACAGTTATGGACGATTTAGTGCGTACATGTCAAGTTGATCGGCAAGTTAAAATGATCATTCTAAACTTAGCATTGGTGCTCATTGAGTAAAGGCTTATAAATGAAGCATAATGCATGGCATCATGCAGTTTTGGATAGATTCGATTACTTGGACGCTTTGTCGTATCTATTTCTGTCTCAAATAGTGTCACAATATAGAAAATTGAGCTAGCTTAAGGTGGGCATTGGATTTGAGTCATTCCGACCTCTAAATAAAAAGTTATGGACGATTTAGTGCGGATATACCAGGTTGATCGGGAAGTTAAAATGATCATTCTAAACTGAGCATTGGTGCTCATTGAGTAAAGGCTTATAAATGAAGCATAATAAATGACATCACGTAGATTTGGATAGATTGGATTACTTGTACGCTTCTTCGTATCGATTTCTGTCTCAAATAATGTCACAATATAGAAAATTGAGCTAGCCTAACGTGGGTATTGGATTCGTGTCATTCTGAGCACTAAATAAAATGTTACAGACGATTTAGTGCGTACATGTCAATTTGATCGGCAAGTGAAAATGATCATTCTAAACTGAGCATTGGTGCTCATTGAGTAAAGGCTTATAAATGAAGTATAATACATCGCATCACGTAGATTTTTATAGATTGGACTACATGGACACTTTGTCGTATCTATTTCTGTCTCAAATATTGTCACAATATAGAAAATTGCGCTAGATTAAGGTCAGCATTGGATTCGAGTTATTCTGAGCTCTAAATCTAAAGTTACGGACGATTTAGTGTGGACATGCCAAGTTGATCGGGAAGTTAAAATGATCATTCTAAACTGAGCATTGGTGCTAATTTAGTAAAGGCTTATAAATGAATCATAATACATGACATCACATAAATTTGGATAGATTGGACTACTTGTACGCATTGTCACATCTATTTCTGTCTCAAATATTGCCACAATATAGAATATTGAGCTAGCTTAACATGGGCGTTGCATTTGTTTCATTCTGAGCTCTAAATCAAAAGTTATGGACGATTTAGTGCAGACATGTCAAGTTGATCGACAAGTTAAAATGATCATTCTAAACTGAGCATGGTGCTCGTGGAGTAAAGGCTTATAAATGAAGCATAATATAGGCCATCATGTAGTTTTTGATAGATGGGATTTCTTGGACGTTTTGTCGTATCAATTTCATCCTTAAATTTTGTCACAATATAGAAAATTGAGCTACCTTAACGTGGGTATTGGATTCTAGTCATTCGGAGCACTAAATCAAAAGTTACGTACGATTTAGTGTGGACATGCCAAGTTGATCGGAAAGTTAAAATGATCATTATAAACTTAGCAGTAGTGCTCATTTAGTAAAGGCTTATAAATGAAGCATAATGCATGGCATCATGCTGTTTTGGATAGATTGAATTACTTGTACCCTTTGTCGTATATATTTTTGTCTCCAATATTTTCACAATATAGAAAATTGAGCTAGCTTAACGTTGGCATTGGCTTCGTGTCATTTTGAGCTCTACACAAAAAGTTACAGACGATTTAGTGCTGACATGTCAAGTTGATCGGCAAGTTAAAATGATCATTCTAAACTGAGCATGGTGCTCGTTGAGTAAAGGCCTATAAATGAAGCATAATATAGGCCATCATGTAGTTTTGGATAGATGGGGTTTCTTGGACGTTTTGTCGTATCAATTTCATCCTTAATTATTGTCACAATATAGAAAATTGAGCTACCTTAACGTGGGTATTGGATTCTAGTCATTCGGAGCACTAAATCAAAAGTTACGTACGATTTAGTGTGTACATGCCAAGTTGATCGGAAAGTTAAAATGATCATTATAAACTTAGCAGTAGTGCTCATTGAGTAAAGGCTTATAAATGACATAATGCATGGCATCATGCCGTTTTGGATAGATTGAATTACTTGTACCCTTTGTCGCATCTATTTTTGTCTCAAATACTTTCACAATATAGAAAATTGAGCTAGCTTAACGTTGGCATTGGATTCGTGTCATTTTGAGCTCTACATAAAAAGTTACAGACGATTTAGTGCTGACATGGCAAGTTGATCGGCAAGTTAAAATGATCATTCTATGCTGAACATTGGTTTGCATTGAGTAAAGGCTTATAAATGAAGCATAATGCATGGCATCATGCAGTTTTGGATAGATTGGATTACTTGGACGCTTTGTCTTATATTTTTTTGTCTCAAATATTGTCACAATATAGAAAATTGAGCTAGCTTAAGGTGGGCATTGGATTCGAGTCATTCCAAGCTCTAAATCTAAAGTTATGGACGATTTAGTGCGGACATAGCAAGTTGATCGGGAAGTTAAAATATCATTCTAAACTGAGCATTGGTGCTCATTGAGTAAAGGCTTATAAATGAAGCATAATAAATGGCATCACGTAGATTTGGATAGATTGGATTACTTGTACACTTTGTCGTATCGATTTATGTCTCAAATATTATCTCAATATAGAAAATTGAGCTGGCCTAACGTGGGCGTTGGATTCGTGTCATTCTGAGCACTAAATCCAAAGTTACGGACGATTTAGTGTGTACATGTCAAGTTCGTCGGCAAGTTTAAATGATCATTCTAACCTGAGCATTGGTGCTCATTGAGTAAAGGCTTATAAATGAAGCATAATACATGGGAATCACATAGATTTGGATTGATTGGATTACTTGGACGCTTTGTCGTATCTATTTCTGTCTCAAATATTGTCACAATATAGAATATTGACCTAGCTTAAGGTGGGCATTGGATTCGAGTCATTCCGAGCTCTAAATCAAAAGTTACGAACGATTTAGTGCGGACATTCCAAGTTGATCGGGAAGTTACAATGATCATTCTAAACTGAGCATTGGTGCTCACTGAGTAAAGGCTTATAAATGAAGCATAATACATGGCATCACGTAGATTTGGAATAGATTGGATTACTTGTACGCTTTGTCATATCTATTTCTGTTTCAAATATTGCCACAATATAGAATATTGAGCAATCTTAACATGGGCGTTGGATTTGTTTCATTCTGAGCTCTAAATCAAAAGTGACGGATGATTTAGTGCAGACATGTCAAGTTGATCGGCAAATTAAAATGATCATTATAAATTGAGCATTGGTGCTCATAGAGTAAAGGCTTATAAATGAAGCATAATATATGGCATCACGTAGATTTGGATCGATGGGATTATTTGTACCCATTGTCGTATCTATTTCTGTCTCAAATATTGTCACAATATATAAAATTAAGCTACCTTAACGTAGGCATTGGATTCGAGTCATTCTGAGCTCTAAATCAAAAGGTACGTACGATTTAGTGCGGACATCCCAAGTTGATTGGCAAGTTAAAATGATCATGATAAACTGAGCTGTAGTGCTCATTGAGTAAAGGCTTATAAATGAAGCATAATGCATGTCATCACAAAGTTTTAGATAGAGTGGATTACTTGTACTCTTTGTCGCATCAATTTATGTCTCAAATATTTTCACAATATAGAAAATTGATCCAGCTTAACGTGGGGGTTGTATTCGTGTCATTCTGAGCTCTAAATCAAAAGTGACGGATGATTTAATGCGGACATGTCAAGTTGATCGGCAAGTTAAAATGATCATTCTAAACTGAGCATTGGTGCTCATTCAGTAAATGTTTATAAATGAAGTATAATGCATGGTATCACGCAGTTTTTGATAGATTGGATTACTTGTACGCTTTGTCGTATCTATTTTTGTCTCAAATATTTTCACAATATACAAAATTGAGCTAGCTTAACGTTGGCATTGGACTCTTGTCATTTTGAGCTCTATATAAAACGTTACACACGATTTAGTGCTGACATGCCTAGTTGATCGGCAAGTTAAAATGATCATTCTAAACTGAGCATTGGTGCTCATTGAGTAAAGGCTTATAATTTAAGTATAATGCATGGCATAATGCAGTTTTGGATAGATAGGATTACTTGGACGCTTTGTCGTATCTCCTTATGTCTCAAATATTGTCCCAACATTGAAAATTTAGCTAGCTTAAGGTGGGCATTGGATTCGACTCATTCTGAGCTCTAAATCAAAAGTTACATACGATTTAGTGCGGACATACCCAGTTGATCGGCAAGTTAAAATGATCATTTTAAACTGAGCATTGGTGCTAATTGAGTAAATGCTTATAAATGAAGCATAATGCATGGCATCACGCAGTTTTGGATAGATTTGATTACTTGTACGCTTTGTTGTATCTAATTTTGTCTCAAATATTTTCATGATATAGAAAATTGAGCTAGCTTAACGTTGGCATTGGATTTATGTCATTTTGAGCATTACATAAAAAGTTACAAACGATTTAGTGCTGACATGTCAAGATGATCGCCAAGTTAAAATGATCATTCTAAACTGAGCATTGGTGCTCATTGTTGGATATAAATGCTTATAAATGAAGCACAATGCATGGCATCATGCAGTTTTGGATAGATTGGATTACTTGGATGCTTTGTCGTGTCTCATTCTGTCGCAAATATTGTCCCAATATATAACATTGAGATAGCTAAACGTGGCTGTTGGATTCGTATCATTTGTAGCTCTGAATCAAAAGTTACTAACAATTTAGTACGGAAATGTCAAGTTGATCGGCAAGTTAAAATGATCATTCTAAACTGAGCATTAGTGCACATTGTGTAAAGAATGATAAATGCATGGCATCAAGCAGTTTTGGATAGATTGGATTACTTGGACGCTTTGTCGTATCTATTTCTGTCTCAAATATTTTCACAATATAGAAAATTGAGCTAGCTTAAGGTGGGCATTGGATTCGAGTCATTCTGAGCACTAAATCAAAAGTTACGTAAGATTTAGTGCGGACATGCCAAGTTGATCGTCAATTTAAAATAATCATTCTAGACTGAGCATTGGTGCTCATTAAGTAAATGCTTATAAATGAAGTATAATGCATGGTATCACACAATTTTGGATAGATTGAATTACTTGTATGCTTTGTCGTATCTATTTTTGTCTCAAATATTTTCACGATACAGAAAATTGAGCTAGCTTAACGTTGGCATTGGATTCGTGTCATTTTGAGCTCAACATAAAAAATTAAAGACGATTTAGTGCTGACATGTCTAGTTGATCGGCAAGTTAAAATGATCATTCTCAACTGAGCATTTGTGCTCACTGAGTAAAGGCTTCTAATTTAAGCATAATGCATGGCATAATACAGTTTTGGATAGATGGGATTACTTGGACGCTTTGTCGTATCTCATTCTGTCTCAAATATTGTCCCAATACAATTGAGCTAGCTTAAGGTGGGCACTGGATTCAACTCATTCTAAGCTCTAAATCAAAAGTGACGTATGATTTAGTGCAGACATGCCAAGTTGATCGGCAAGTTAAAATGATCATTCTAAACTGAGCATTGGTGCTCATTGAGTAAAGGCTTATAAATGAAGCATAATACATGGCATCACGTAGATTTGGAATAGATTGGATTACTTGTACGCTTTTTCATATCTATTTCTGTCTCAAATATTGCCACAATATAGAATATTGAGCTATCTTAACATGGGCGTTGGATTTGTTTCATTCTGAGCTCTAAATCAAAAGTGACGGATGATTTAGTGCAGACGTATCAAGTTGATCGGCAAATTAAAATGATCATTATAAATTGAGCATTGGTGCTCATAGAATAAAGGCTTCTAAATGAAGCATAATATATGGCATCACGTAGATTTGGATAGATGGGATTATTTGTATTCTTTGTCGTATCTATTTCTCTCTCAAATATTGTCACAATATAGAAAATTGAGCTAGCTTAAGGTGGGCATTGGATTAGAGTCATTCTGAGCTCTAAATCAAAAGTTATGTACGATTTAGTGCAGACATGCCAAGTTGATCGGCAAGTTAAAATTATCATTCTAAACTGAGCATTGGTGCTCATTGAGTAAATGCTTATAAATGAAGCATAATGCATGGCATCACGCAGTTTTGGATTGATTGGATTACTTATATGCTTTGTCGTATCTATTTTTGTCTCAAATATTTTCACGATATAGAAAATTGAGCTAGCTTAACGTTGGCATTGGATTCGTGTCATTTTGATGTCTACATAAAAAGTTACAGACGATTTAGTGCTGACATGTCTAGTTGATCAGCAAGTTAAAATCATCATTCTAAACTGAGCATTGGTGCTCATTGAGTAAAGGCTTACAATTTAAGCATAATGCACGGCATCATGCAGTTTTGGATAGATTAGATTACTTGGACGCTTTTTCGTATCTCATTCTGTCTCAAATATTGTCCCAATATAGAACATTGAGCTAACTTAACGTGGGTGTTGGATTCGTATCATTTGTAGCTCTGAATCAAAAGTTACTAACAATTTCGTACGGACATGTCAAGTTGATCGGCAAGTTAAAATGATCATTCTAAACTGAGCATTGGTGCTCATTGATTAAAGACTTATGAATGAAGCATAATGCATGGCATCAAGCAGTTTTGGATAGATTGGATTATTTGGATGCTTTGTCTTATCTATTTCTGTCTCAAATATTGTCACAATATAGAAAATTGAGCTAGCTTAAGGTGGGCATTGGATTCGAGTCATTCTGAGTTCTAAATAAAAAGTTATGTACGATTTAGTGCGGACATGCCAAGTTGATCGGCAAGTTAAAATTATCATTCTAAACTGAGCATTGGTGCTCATTGAGTAAATGCTTATAAATGAAGCATAATGCATGGCATCATGCAGTTTTGGATAGATTGGATTACTTGGACGCTTTTTCCTATCTCATTCTGTCTCAAATATTGTCCCAATATAGAACATTAAGCTATCTTTACGTGGGCGTTGGATTCGTATCATTTTTAGGTCTAAATAAAAAGTTACTGACGATTTAGTACGGACATATCAAGTTGATCGACAAGTTAAAATGATGATTCTAAACTGAGCATTGGTGCTCATTGAGTAAAGACTTATAAATGAAGCATAATACATGGCTTCAAGCAGTTTTGGATAGATTGGAGTAGTTGGACGATTTGTCTTATCTATTTATGTCTCAAATATTGTCACAATATAGAAAATTGAGCTTGCTTAAGGTGGGCATTGGATTCGTGTCATTCTGAAGTGTAAATAAAAAGTTACGGATGATTTAGTGCTGACATGTCAAGGTTATCGGCAAGTTAAAATGATCATTCTAAAGTGAGCATTGGCGCTCATTGAGTAAAGGCTTATAAATGAAGCATAATGCATGGCATCATGTAGTTTTGGCTAGATTGGATTACTTGGACGTTTTTTCATATCTATTTCTGTATCAAGTATTGACACAATATAGAAAATTGAGCTACCTTAACAAGCGCGCTGGATTCGTGTCACTCTGAGCTCTAAATCAAAAGTTACATACGATTTAGTACGGGCATGCCATGTTGAACGGCAAACTAAAATGATCATTCTAAACTGAGCACTGGTGCTCATTGTGTAAAGGGTTATAAATGATGCATAATGCATGACATCACAACATTTTGGATAGATTGGATTACTTGTACACTTTGTCGTATCTATTTTTGTCTCAAATATTTTCACAATATAGAAAATTGAGCTAGCTTATCGTGGGCAATTGATTCGAGTCATTCTGAGCTCTAAATCAAAAGTTACAAACGATTGAGTGCGGACATGCCAAGTTGATCGGCAAGTTAAAATGATATTCCAAACTGAGCATTGGTGCTCATTGAGCAAAGGCTTATAAATGAAACATAATACATGACATCACGTAGATTTGGATAGATTGGATTACTTGGACGGTTTGTCGAATCTATTTTTGTCTCAATTATTGTCACACGATAGAAAATTGAGCTAGCTTAACGTTCGCATTGGATTTGTGTTATTCTGAGTTCCAAATCGAAAGTTACGGATGATTTAGTACGGAAATGCCAAGTTGATCGGCAAGTTAAAATGATATTCTAGACTGAGCATTGTTGCTCATTAAAAAAAGGCTTCGAAATGAAGCATAATACATGGCATCACGTAGATTTGGATAGTTTTGATTACTTCGACGCTTTGTCGTATCTATTTCTATCTCAAATATTGTCACAATATAGAATTGAGCTAGCTTAATGTGGTCACTGGATTCGAGTCTTTCGGAGCTCTAAATCAAAAGTTACGGACGATTTAGTGCGGAAATGCCAAGTTGATCGGCAAGTTAAATGATCATTCTAAAATGAGCATTGGTGCTCATTGAGTAAAGGCTTATAAATGAAGCATAATGCATGGCATCACGCAGTTTTGTATAGATTGGATTTCTTGTACGCTTTATCGTATCTATTTTTGTCTCAAATATTTTCAAAATATAGAAAATTGAGCTAGCTTAACGTTGTCATTGGATACGTGTCATTTTGAGCGCTAAATAAAAGTTACAGACGATTTAGTGCTGACATGTCAAGTTGATCACCAAGTTAAAATGATCATTCTAAACTGAGCATTGGTGCTCATTGACTAAAGGCGTATAAATGAAGCATCATGCAATGCATCATGCAGTTTTGGATAGATTTGATTACTTGGACGCTTCGTCGTATCTCATTCTGTCTTAAATATTACCCCAATATAGAATATTGAGCTAGCTTAACCTGGGCGTTGGAATCCTGTCATTTTGAGCTCTAAATCAAAAGTTACTGAAGATTTAGTGGTGACATGTCAAGTTGATCGGCAAGTAAAAATGATCATTCTAAACTGTGCATTGGTGCTCATTGAGTAAATGGTTATATATGATGCATAATACATGGCATCACGTAGATTTGGATTGATTGGATTACTTGGACGCTGTGTCATATCTATTTATGTCTCAAATATTGTCAAAATATAGAAAATTGAGGTAGCTTAAGGTGGGCATTGGGTTCCAGTCATTCCGAGCTCTAAATCAAAAGTTAGGGACGATTTAGTGCGTATATACCAAGTTGATCGGGAAGTTAAAATGATCATTCTAAACTGAGCATTGGTGCTCATTGAGTAAAGGCTTATAAATGAAGCATAATACATGGCATCACGTACATTTGGATAGATTGGATTACTTGTACGATTTAACGTATCTATTTCTGTCTCAAATATTGTAACAATATAGAAATTGAGCTAGCTTAACGTGGGCGTTTGATATGTGTCATTCTGAACTCTAAATCAAAAGTTATCGACGATTTAGAGCAGAAATGTCAAGTTGATCGGGAAGTTAAAATGATCATTCTAAACTGAGCATTGGTGCTCATTGAGTAAAGGCTTATAAATGAAGCATAATACATGGCATCACGTACATTTGGATAGTTTTGATTACTTCGACGCTTTGTCGTATCTATTTCTATCTCAAATATTGTCACAATATAGAATTGAGCTAGCTTAACGTGGTCACTGGATTCGAGTCTTTCGGAGCTCTAAATCAAAAGTTACGGACGATTTAGTGCGGAAATGCCAAGTTGATCGGCAAGTTAAATGATCATTCTAAAATGAGCATTGGTGCTCATTGAGTAAAGGCTTATAAATGAAGCATAATGCATGGCATCACGCAGTTTTGTATAGATTGGATTTCTTGTACGCTTTATCGTATCTATTTTTGTCTCAAATATTTTCAAAATATAGAAAATTGAGCTAGCTTAACGTTGTCATTGGATACGTGTCATTTTGAGCGCTAAATAAAAGTTATAGACGATTTAGTGCTGACATGTCAAGTTGATCACCAAGTTAAGATGATCATTCTAAACTGAGCATTGGTGCTCATTGAGTAAAGGCATATAAATGAAGCATCATGCATTGCATCATGCAGTTTTGGATAGATTGGATTACTTGGACGCTTTGTCTTATCTCATTCTGTCTTAAATATTACCCCAATATAGAATATTGAGCTAGCTTAACCTGGGTGTTGGATTTCTGTCATTTTGAGCTCTAAATCAAAAGTTACTGAAGATTTAGTGTTGACATGTCAAGTTGATCGGCAAGTTAAAATGATCATTCAAAACTGTGCATTGGTGCTCATTGAGTAAAGGGTTATATATGATGCATAATACATGGCATCACATAGATTTGGATTGATTGGATTACTTGGACGCTGTGTCATATCTATTTATGTCTCAAATATTGTCACAATATAGAAAATTGAGGTAGCTTAAGGTGGGCATTGGATTCCAGTCATTCCGAGCTCTAAATCAAAAGTTACGGACGATTTAGTGCGTATATACCAAGTTGATCGGGAAGTTAAAATGATCATTCTAAACTGAGCATTGGTGCTCATTGAGTAAAGGCTTATAAATGAAGCATAATACATGGCATCACGACATTTGGATAGATTGGATAACTTGTACGATTTAATGTATCTATTTCTGTCTCAAATATTGTAACAATATAGAAAATTGAGCTAGCTTAACGTGGGCGTTTGATTTGTGTCATTCTGAACTCTAAATCAAAAGTTATCGACGATTTAGAGCAGAAATATCAAGTTGATCGGCAAGTTAAAATGATCATTCTAAACTAAGCATTGGTGCTGATTGAGTAAAGGCTTATAAATGAAGCATATTGCATGGAATCATGTAGTTCTGGACAGATTGGATTACTTGAACACTTTGTCGTATCTATTTATGTCTCAAAGATTGTCACAATATAGAAAATTGAGCTAACTTAACGCGGGCATTGGATTCGAGTCATTCTGAGCTCTAAATCAAAAGTTACAAACGATTTAGTGCGGACATGCCAAGTTGATCGGCAAGTTAAAATGATATTCCAAACTGAGCATTGGTGCTCATTGAGCAAAGGCTTATAAATGAAACATAATACATGACATCACGTAGATTTGGATAGATTGGATTACTTGGACGGTTTGTCGAATCCATTTCTGTCTCAATTATTGTCACACGATAGAAAATTGAGCTAGCTTAACGTTCGCATTGGATTTGTGTTATTCTGAGTTCCAAATCAAAAGTTACGGACGATTTAGTACGGAAATGCCAAGTTGATCGGCAAGTTAAAATGATATTCTAGACTGAGCATTGTTGCTCATTAAGTAAAGGCTTGTAAATGCAGCATTATACATGGCATCACGTAGATTGGATAGTTTGGATTACTTCGACGCTTTGTCGTATCTATTTCTATCTCAAATATTGTCACAATATAGAATTGAGCTAGCTTAACGTGGTCACTGGATTCGAGTCTTTCGGAGCTCTAAATCAAAAGTTACGGACGATTTAGTGCGGAAATGCCAAGTTGATCGGCAAGTTAAAATGATCATTCTAAAATGAGCATTGGTGCTCATTGAGTAAAGGCTTATAAATGAAGCATAATGCATGGCATCACGCAGTTTTGTATAGATTGGATTTCTTGTACGCTTTATCGTATCTATTTTTGTCTCAAATATTTTCAAAATATAGAAAATTGAGCTAGCTTAACGTTGTCATTGGATACGTGTCATTTTGAGCGCTAAATAAAAGTTACAGACGATTTAGTGCTGACATGTCAAGTTGATCACCAAGTTAAAATGATCATTCTAAACTGAGCATTGGTGCTCATTGAGTAAAGGCTTATAAATGAAGTATAATACATGGCATCACGTACATTTGGATAGTTTTGATTACTTCGACGCTTTGTCGTATCTATTTCTATCTCAAATATTGTCACAATATAGAATTGAGCTAGCTTAACGTGGTCACTGGATTCGAGTCTTTCGGAGCTCTAAATCAAAAGTTACGGACAATTTAGTGCGGAAATGCCAAGTTGATCGGCAAGTTAAATGATCATTCTAAAATGAGCATTGGTGCTCCTTGAGTAAAGGCTTATAAATGAAGCATAATGCATGGCATCACGCAGTTTTGTATAGATTGGATTTCTTGTACGCTTTATCGTATCTATTTTTGTCTCAAATATTTTCAAAATATAGAAAATTGAGCTAACTTAACATTGTCATTGGATACGTGTCATTTTGAGCGCTAAATAAAAGTTACAGACGATTTAGTGCTGACATGTCAAGTTGATCACCAAGTTAAAATGATCATTCTAAACTGAGCATTGGTGCTCATTGAGTAAAGGCGTATAAATGAAGCATCATGCATTGCATCATGCAGTTTTGGACTGATTGGATTACTTGGACGCTTTGTCGTATCTCATTCTGTCTTAAATATTACCCCAATATAGAATATTGAGCTAGCTTAACCTGGGCGTTGGATTCCTGTCATTTTGAGCTCTAAATCAAAAGTTACTGAAGATTTTGTGTTGACATGTCAAGTTGATCGGGAAGTTAAAATGATCATTCTAAACTGAGCATTGAGTGCTCATTGTGCAAAACCTATATATGAACCATAATACATGGCATCACGTAATTTTGAATAGATTGGATTACTTGAACGCTTTGTCGTACCTATTTCTTTCTTAAATTTTGTCACAATATAGAAAATTGAGCTAGGTTAACGTGGGCATTGAATTCGTGTCATTTTGAACTCTAAACCAAAAGTACTGACGATTTAGTGCGGCCATATCAAGTTGATCGGCAAGTTAAAATGATTACTCTTAAATGCTCATTGGTTCTCACTGAGTAGAGGCTTATAAATGAAGTAAAAAGCATGGTATCACACAATTTTGGATAGATTGGATTACTTGAACGCTTTGTCGTATCTATGTTTGTCTCAAATTTTGTCACAGTATAGAAAATTGAGCTACCTTAACGTGGCCGTTGGATTCCTGTAATTCTGAGCTCTAAATCAATGATTTTGTGTGGACATGTCAAGTTGATCGGTATGTTAAAATGATCGTTCTAAACTGATCATTGGTGCTCACTCAGTAAAGGCTTGTAAACGAAGCAAAATGCATGGCATCACGCAGTTTTGGATAGAATGGTTACTTGGATGCTTTGTCGTATCTACCTCTGTCTCAAAATTTGCCACAATATAGAAAATTGAGCTAGCTTAATGTAGCCTTTGGAATTGTGCCATTCTGAGCTCTAAATAAAAAGTTACAAATGATTTGGTGTAGACATGTCAAGCTGATCAGCCAATTAAAATGATTATTGTAAACTGATCATTGGTGCTCATTGTGTAAAGGCTATATATGAAGCATAATACATTGCATCACGTAGTTTTGAATATATTGGATTACTTGGACGCTTTGCCGTATCTATTTCTTTCTTAAATTTTGTCACAATTTAGAAAATTGAGGTAGGTTAACGTGCGCATTGGATTCATGGCATTTTGAGCTCTAAATGACCATTCTGAAATGACCATTGGTGCTCACTGAGTAAAGGCTTATAAATGAAGCATAATGCATGGCATCATGCAGTTTTGGATAGATTGGATTACTTGGACGCTTTTCCGTATCTATTTCTGTCACAAATTTTATCATAATTTTGAAAATTGAGCTAGCTTAACGAGGACATTGGATTCGTGTCATTCTGAGCTCTAAATCATAAGTTAGGGACGATTTAGTGTGGACATGTCAACTTTATCAGGCAGTTAAAATGATCATTCTAAACTGATCATTGGTTCTCATTCTGTAAAGGCTATAAATGGAGCATAATACATGGCATCATGTTGTTTTGGATAGATTGGATTACCTGGAAGCTTTGTCGTATCTATTTCTTTCTTAAATTTTGTCACAATATAGAAAATTGAGCTAGGTTAACGTAGGCATTGGATTCATGTCATTTTGAACTCTATACCAAAGTACCAACCATTTAGTGCGGCTATATCAAGTTGATCGGCAAGTTAAAATGGCCATTATAAAATGATCATTGGTGCTCACCGAGTAAAGGCTTATAAATGAAGCAAAATGCATCATTCTAAACTGATCAGCAAGTTACGGACGATTTAGTGATGACATGACAAGTTGATCATCAAGTTAAAATGATCATTCTAAGCTGATCAATGGTGCTCATTGAGTAAAGGCTATAAATGAAGCATAATACATGGCATCACATAGTTTTGGATAGATTGAATTACTTGGACGCTTTGTCATATCTATTTCTTTCTTAAATTTTGTCACAACATAGAAAATTGAGCTAGGTTAACGTGGGCATTGGATTCGTGTCATTTTGAACTCTAAATCAAAAGTATATACGATTTAGTGCGGCCATATCAAGTTGATCGGCAAGTTAAAATGATCATTCTAAAATGATCATTGGTGCTCACTAAGTAAAGGCTTATAAATGAAGCAAAATGCATGGCATCACGCGGTTTTGGATAGATTGGATTACTTGGACGCTTTGTCGTATCGACCTCTATCTCAAATTTTGTCAAAATATAGAAGATTGAGCTAGCTCAATTTCGGTTTTTAATTTGTGTCATTATGAGCTCTAAATCAAAAGTTATAAACGATTTAGTGTGGACATGTCAAGTTGATCAGCCAGTTAAAATAAGCATTATAAACTGATCATTGGTGCTCATTGTGTAAAGGGAATAAATGAGGCATAATGCATGACATCATTCAGTTTTGGATAGATTGGATTACTTGGACGTTTTTTCGTATCTATATCTGTCTCAAATATTGTCATAATATATAAAATTGAGCTAGCTTAACGTGGGCGTTAGGTTCGTGTCACTCGGAGCTATAAATCAAAAGTTACGGATGATTTAGTGCGTACATGTCAAGTTGATCAGCAAGTTAAAATGATCATTCTAAACTGAGCATTAGTGCTCATTGAGTAAAGGTTTATAAATGAAGCATAATACATTGCATCACGTAGTTTTGGATAGATTGGATAACTTGGATGCTTTGTCATATCTATTTTGTCTCAAATTTTGTCAAAATATAGAACATTGAGCTACCTTAACGTGGGCATTGGATTCATGTCATTTTGAGCTCTAAATCAAAAGTTATAGACAATTTAGTACGAAATGTCAAGGTGATCGGCAAGTTAAAATGATCATTCAAAACTCATCATTGGTGCTCATTGAGTAAAGGCTTATAAATGAAGCATAATGCATGGCACCACGCAGCTTTGTATTGATTGGATTACTCTGACGCTTTGCTGTATCTATTACTGTCTCCAACTTTGTCACAATATTGAAAATTGAGGTAGCTTAACATGGGCTTTAGATTGGTGTCATTCCGAGCTCTAAATCAAAGTTACATACAATTTAGTGTAGTTATGTCAAGGTTATCGGCAAGTTAAAATGATCATTCTAAACTGAGCATTGGTGCTCATTGAGTAAAGGCTTACAAATGAAGCATAATGCATGGCATCACACAGTTTTGGGATAGATTGCATTATTGGGATTCTTTGTCGTATCTATATCTGTCACAAATTTTTTTCACAATATAGAAAATTGAGCTACCTTTGGATTTGTGTCATTCTGAGCTTCTAATCAAAAGTTACGTACGATTTAGTTCGAACATGTAAAGTTGATCGGCGAGTTAATATGATCATTCTAAACTGATCATTGGTGCTCATTAAGTAAAAGCATATAAATGAAGCATAATGCATGTCATCACACAGTTTGGGATACACTGGATTACTTCGATTCTTTGTCGTATCTATTTCTCTCTCAAATTTTGTAACAATATGGAAATTGAGCAAGCTTAACATGGGCTTTGGATTTGTGTCATTCTGAGCTCTAAATCAAAAATTACGGACCATTTATTGCGGACATGTCAAGTTGATCGGCTAGTTAAAATGATCATTATTAACTGATCATTCGTGCTGATTGAGTAGAGGCTTATTAATGAAGCATAATACATGGCATAACGCACTTCGTGATAGATTAGATAACTTGGACGCTTTGTCATATCTATTTCTGTCTCAAATTTTGTTACAATACAGAAACTTGAGCTAGCTTAACGTGGGCATTTGATTTGTGTCATTCTGAGCTATAGATCAAAAGTATGGACAATTTAGTGCTGATATGTCATGTTGATCGGGCAGTTAATATGATCATTCTAAACTTACCATTGGTTGTCATTAAGTAAAGGCTTATAAATGAAGTATAATGCATGGCATGACGCAGTTCGGGATAGATTAGATTACTTGGATGCTTTGTCGCATCTATTTCTGTCTCAAATTTTGTCACAGTATAGAAAAATGAGCTACCATAACGTCGGCATTGCATTCGTTACATTCTGAGCTACAAATCAAAAGTTAAGGACGATTTAGTACAGACATGTCAAGTTTATCGGCAAGTTAAAATGATCATTCAAAACTAATTATTGATGCTCATTGAGTAAAGGCTTATAAATGAAGTATAATGCATGGCATCACAAAATTTTAGATAGTTTGGATTACTTGGATGCTTTGTCGTATCTATTTCTCTCTCAAATTTTGTCACAATATAGAAATTGAGCTACCTTAACGTGGGCTTTAGATTTTTGTCATTTTGAGCTCTAATTCCAAGGTTACGGACGATTTAGTGCACACATGTAAAGTTTTTCGGCCAAATAAAATTATCATTATTAACTTATCATTGGTGCTCATTGAGTAGAGGCTTATTAATGAAGCATAATGCATGGCATCACACAGTTCAGAATAGATTGGATAACTTGGACACTTTCTCGTATCTATTTCTGTCTCAAATTTTGTTACAATACAAAAACTTGAGCTAGCTTAACGTGGGCATTGGATTTGTGCCATTCTGAGCTCTAAATCAAAAGTTATGGACAATTTAGTGCGGACATGTCAAGTTGATCGGCAAGTTAATATGATCATTCTAAACTGATCATTGGTTTCATTGAGTAAAAGCTTATAAATGAAGCATAATTCATGGCATCATGTTGTTTAGGATATAATGGATTACTTGGATGATTTTTCATGTCTACTTCTGTCTCAAATTTTGTCACAATATCAAAAATGGAGCTAGCTTAATGTCAGCATTGGATTCGTGTCATTCTGAACAAAAAGTCAAAAGTTATAGACGATTTAGGGCAGACATGTCAAGTTTTTCGGCAAGTTGAAATTATCATTCTAAACTGATCATTGATACTCGTTGAGCAAAGGCTTATAAATGAAGCATAATGCATGGCATAACATAATTTTAGATAGTTTGGATTACTTGGATGCTTTGTCGTATTTATTTCTCTCTTAAATTTTGTCACAATATAGAAATTGATCTAGCTTAACGTGGGCTTTGGATTTGTGTCCTTCGGAGCTCTAAATCAAAAGTTACAAACGATTTGGTGCTCACATGTCAAGTTGATCGGCCAGTTAATATGATCTCATTGGTGCTCATTATGTAATAGCTTATATATGAAGCATAATCCATGACACCACATAGTCTAGGAGAGGTTGTATTACTTGGGTGCTTTGTCGTATCTATTTCTGCCTCAAATGCTTTCACAATATAGGAAATTGAGGTAGCTTAACGTGGGCATTGGATTTGTGTCATTCTGAGCTACAAATCAAAAGTTAAGGATGATTTAATGTAGACGTGTCAGGTTGATCGGCGAGTTAAAATAATGATTCTAAACTGATCGTTGATGCTGATTGAGTAAAGGCCTTAAAAATTAAGCATAATGCATGGCATCATGCATTTTGGATATATTGGACTACTTAGACACTTTGTCGTATCTATATCTGTCTCAAATTTTTTACAATGTAAAACATTTAGCTAGCTTAACTTGGCTGTGGATTTATGTCATTATGAGCTCTAAATCAAAATTTAGGGATGATTTATTGCAGACATGTCAAGTTTATCGGCGAGTTAAAATGATCATTGGTGCTCATTGAGTAGAGGGTTATTAATGAAGCATAATGCATGGCATTATACATTTCGGGATAGATTGAATAACTTGGACGCTTTGTCCTATCTATTTCTGTCTCAAATTTTGTTACAATACAGAAACTTGAGCTAGCTTAACGTGGGCATTGGATTTGTGTCATTCCGAGCTCTAAATCAAAAGTTATGGACAATTTAGTGCGTACATGTCAAGTTAATCGGCCAGTTAATATGATCATTCTAAACTGATCACTGGTGCTCGTTGACTAAAGACTTACAGATGAAGCATAATGCATGGCATCACATGGTGTGGGATAGATTTGATTACTTGGATACTTTGTCATATTCTTTTCTGCATCAAATTTTGTCACAATATAGAAACTTGAGCTTGGTTAAGGTGGACGTTAGATTCGTGTCATTTTGAGATATAAATCAAAAGTTACAGATGATTTAGTGGAATTAAAATGATCATTGTAAAATGATCACTAATGCTCACTGAGTAAAGGCTTTTTAATGAAGCATAATGAATGGCGTCATGCAGTTTGGGATAGATTGGATTACTTGGACATTTTGTCGTATCTATTTTTGTCACAATATAGAAACTTGAGCGAGCTTAATGTGGGCATTGGATTTGTGTCATTCTGAGCTCTAAATCAAAAGCTACAGACACTTTAGTGTGGACATGTTTAGTAGATCGACAAGTTAATATGACAATTCTAAACTGATCATTAGTGCTCATTGAGTAAAGTTTTATAAAGAAGCATAATGCATGGAATCACGCAACTTGGGATAGAATGCATTATTTGGATGTTGAGTCGGTTCTTTTCTATCTCAAATTTTGTCACAATATAGAAATTGAGTTAGCTTAATGTCATCATTGGATTCATGTCAATCTCAACTACAAATAAAACTTTAAGGGCGGTTTAGTGCAGATACATTGAGTAAAGGCATCATTCTAAACTGATCATTTATGCTCATTGAGTAAAGGCATCATTCTAAACTGATCATTTATGCTCATTGAGTAAAGGCGTATAGATGAAGCATAATGCATGGCATCTTAGATACTTTGGATTACTTGGTGCTTTGTTGTATTTATTTCTCTCTCAAATTTTGTCACAATATAGATATTGATCTAGCTTAACGTGAACTTTGGATTTGTGTCATTCTGAGAACTAAATCAAAAGTTACGCACGATTTTGGACGGACATGTCGAGTTGATCGGCAGGTTAAAATGATCATTATTAACTGATCACTGGTGCTCATTGAGTAGAGGCTTAATAATGAAGCATAATGCATGGCACCACGCAGTTTGAGATAGATTGGATAACTTGAACGCTTTGTCGTATCTTTTTCTATCTCAAATTTTGTTATGATATAGAAACTTGAGCTAGCTAAACGTGGGCAGTGGATTTGTGTCATTCTAACTTCTAAATCAAAAGTTACAGAAGATTTAGTGCCGACATGTAATGTTGATCGGTGAGTTAATATGATCATTCTAAACTGATCATTGGTGCTCATTGAGTAAAGGCTTATAAATGAAGCATAATGCATGGCATAACACAATTTGGGGTAGAATGGATTACGTGGATGCTTTGTCGTGTCTAGTTCTGTCTCAAATTTTATCACAATATAGAAATTGAGCTACCTTAACGTGGGCTTTGGATTTTTGTCATTTTGAGCTCTAATTCAAAAGTTACAGACGATTTGGTGCACACATGTCAAGTTTATCGGCCACTGAAAATGATCATTATTAAAAACTTATCACTGGTGCTCATTGAGTAGAGGGTTATTAATGAAGCATAATGCATGGCATCACACAGTTCTAGATAGATTGGATAACTTGGACACTTTGTCGTATCTATTTCTGTCTCAAATTTTGTTACGATACAAAAACTTGAGCTAGCTTAACGTGGGCATTAGATTTGTGCTATTCTGAGCTCTAAATCAAAAGTTATGGACAATTTAATCCGGACATGTCAAATTGATTGGCACGTTATTATGATCATTCTAAACTTATCATTGGTTTCATTGAGTAAAGGCTTATAAATGAAGTAATTCATGGCATCATGCAGTTTTGGATATACTTGATTACTTGGATGCTTATTCGTGTCTACTTATGCCTCAAATTTTGTCACAATATCAAAAATGGAGCTAGCTTAATGTCAGCATTGGATTCGTGTCATTCTGATCTAAAAATCAAAAGTTACGGACGATTTGGTGCTCACATGTCAAGTTGATCGGCCAGTTATTCTGATCATTGGTGCTCATTATGTAAAAGCTTATATATGAAGCATAATCCATGGCATCACGTAGTCTGGGATAGATTAGATAACTTGGATGCTTTGTCGTATCTATTTCTATCTCAGAAGTTTTCACAGTATAGGAAATTGAGGTAGCTTAACGTGGACATTTGATTTGTGTCATTCCGAGCTACAAATCAAAAGTTAAGGACAATTTAATGTAGACCTGTCAAGCTGATCGGCGAGTTAAAATAATGATTCTAAACTGATCATTAATGCCGATTGAGTAAAGGCTTATCAAATGAAGCATAATGCATGGCATCACACATTTTTGGATATATTGGACCATTTAGACACTTTGTCGTATCTGTATCTGTCTCAAATATTTTTATAGTGTAAACAATTTAGCTAGCTTAACCTGGGCTATGGATTTATGTCATTATGAGCTCTAAATCAAAACTTATGGATGATTTAGTGCAGACATGTCAAGTTTATCAGCGAGTTAAAATGATCATTATTAACTGATCATTGGTGCTCATTGAGTAGAGCGTTATTAATGAAGCATAATGCATGGCATTACACAGTTTGGGATAAATTGAATAACTTGGATGCTTGGTCGTATCTATTTGTGTCTCAAATTTTGTTACAATACAGAAACTTGAGCTTGCTTAACGTGGCCATTGGATTTGTGTCATTCCGAGCTCTAATCAAAAGTTATGGACAATTTAGTGCGTACATATCAAGTTGATCGGCCTGTTAATATCATCATTCAAAACTGATCACTAGTGCTCGTTGAGTAAAGACTTATAGATGAAGCATAATGCATGGCATCACGCAGTGTGGGATAGATTTGATTACTTGGATACTTTGTCATATCCTTTTCTACATCAAATTTTGTCACGATATAAATACTTGAGCTTGGTCAAGGTGGACGTTAGATTCGTGTCATTTTGAGATATAAATCAAAAGTTACGGATGATTTAGTGCAGATATGTTAAGTTTATCGGCAATTAAAATGATCATTCTAAACTGATCACTGATGCTCATTCAGTAAAGGCTTTTAATGAAGCATAATGCATGGCTTCACGTAGTTTGGGATAGATTGGATTACTTGGATGCTTTGTCGTATCAATTTTTGTCTCAAATTTTGTCACAATATAGAAACCTGAGCGAGCTTAATGTTGGCATTGGATTTGTGTCATTCTGAGCTCTAAATCAAAAGCTACAAACAATTTAGTGTGGACATGTTTAGTTGATCGAACAGTTAATATGACCATTCTAAACTGATCATTGGTGCTCATTGAGTAAATGCTTATAAATGAAGCATAATGCATGGCATCACAGAATTTGGGATAGAATGGATTATTTGGATGTTTTTTCGGGTCTATTTCTATCTCAAATTTTGTCACAATATAAAAAATTGAGCTAGCATAATGTCATCATTGGATTCATGTCGTTCTCAGATACAAATATAAATTTAAGGGCGATTTAGTGCAGACATGTCAAGTTTAGCAGCAAGTTAAAATGATCATCATGAACTGATCATTGATTGTCATTGAGTAAAGGCGTATAGATGAACCATAATGCATGGCATCTTAGATACTTTGGATTACTTGGATGCCTTGTCATATTTATTTCTCTCTCAAATTTGATCACAATATAGATATTAATCTAGCTTAACATGAAGTTTGGATTTGTGTCATTTTGAGATGATTTAGGATGGACATGTCGAAATCAAAAGTTACGCACGATTTAGGATGGACATGTCCAGTTGATCGGCAAGTTAAAATGATCATTATTAACTCATCACTGGTGCTCATTGAGTAGATGCTCAACAATGAAGCATAATGCATGGCATCACACAGTTTGGGATAGATTGGATAACTTGAACGCTTTGTCGTATCTATTTCAATCTCAAATTTTGTTATAGTATAGAAACTTGAGCTAGCTAAACGTGGGCAGTGGTTTTGTGTCATTCTAAGTTCTAAATCAAAAGTTACAGACGATTTAGTGCAGACATGTCAAGTTGATCGGCGAGTTAATATGATCATTCTAAACTGATCATTGGCGCTCATTGAGTAAAGGCTTATAAATAAAGCATAATGCATGGCATAACACAGTTTGGGGTAGAACGGATTACTTGGATGCTTTGCCGTGTCTATTTCTGTCTAAAATTTGTCACAATATAGAAAATTGAGCTACCTTACTGTCGGCATTTGATTCCTATCATTTTGAGCTACAAATCAAAACTTAACGACAATTTAAGGCAGTCATGTCAAGTTTATCAGCAAGTTCAAATGATCATTCTAAACTGATCATTGATGCTCATTGAGTAAAGGGTTATAAATGAAGCATAATGCATGGCAACTTAGATACTTTGGATTACTTGGATGCTTTGTCGTATTTATTTCTCTCTCAAATTTTGTCACAATATAGAAATTAAGGTAGCTTAATATGAACTTTGGATTTGTGTCATTTTGAGATCTAAATCAAAAGTTACCCACGATTTAGGACGGACATGTCAAGTTGACCGGCACGTTAAAATGATCATTATTAACTGATCACTAGTGCTCATTGAGTAGAGGCTTATTAACGAAGCATAATGCATGGCATCACACAGTTTGGGATAGATTGGATAAATTGAACGCTTTGTCGTATCTATTTCAATCTCAAATTTTGTTTTAGTATAGAAAATTGAGCTAGCTAAACGTGCGCAGTTGTTTTGTGTCATTCTAAGTTCTAAATCAAAAGTTACAGACGATTTAGTGCAGACATGTCAAGTTGATCGGCGAGTTAATATGATCATTATAAACTGATCATTGGTGCTCATTGAGTAAAGGCTTATAAATGAAGCATAATGCATGGCATCACGCAATTTGGGGTAGAATAGATTACTTGGATGCTTTGTCGTGTCGATTTCTGTCTTAAATTTTTTCACAATATAGAAAATTGAGCTAGCTTACCATCGGCATTTGATTCCTGTTATTCTGAGCTACAAATCTAAACTTAACAACAAATTAGAGCAATCATGTCAATTTTATCGGCAAGTGAAAATGATCATTCTAAACTGATCATTGATGCTCATTGAGTAAAGGCTTAAAAATGAAGCATAATGCATGGCATCACACAATTTTAGATAGTTTGGATTACTAGGATGCTTTGTCTTATCTAGTTCTCTCTCAAATTTTGTCACAATACAGAAATTGAGCTACCTTAACGTGGGCTTTGGATTTTCGTCATTTTGAGCTCTAATTCAAAAGTTACGGAAAATTTAGTGCAGACATGTCAAGTTTATCGGCCAGTTAAAATGATCATTATTAACTTATCATTTGTGCTCATTGAGTAGAGGCTTATTAATGAAGCATAATGCATGGCATCACACAGTTCAAGATAGATTGGATAACTTGGACACTTTGTCGTATCTATTTCTGTCTCAAATTTTGTTTTAATACAAAAACTTGAGCTAGTTTAACGTGGGACAAATCATGTTTTTCGGCAAGTTAAATTATCATTCTAGACTGATCATTGATACTCATTGAGTAAAGGCTTATAAAGGAAGTATAATGCATGGCATAACACAATTTTAGATAGTTTGCATTACTTGGATGCGTTGTCGTATCTATTTCTCTCTCAAATTTTGTCACAATATAGAAACTGATCTAGCTTAACGTGGGCTTTGGATTTGTGTCCTTCTGAGCGCTATATCAAAATTTACGGATGATTTGGTGCTAACATGTCAAGTTGATCGGCAAGTTAATATGATCATTGGTGCTCATTATGTAAAAGCTTATATGTGAAGCATAATCCATGGCATCACGTTGTATGGGATAGATTGGATTACTTGGATACTTTGTCGTATCGATTTCTGTCTCAAATGTTTTCACAATATAGGAAATTGAGGTAGCTTTACATGGGCATTGGATTTTTGTCATTATGAGCTACAAATTAAAAGTTAAGGACGATTTAATGTAGACGTGTCAGGTTGATCGGCGAATTAAAATAATGATTCTAAACTTATCATTGATGCTGATTGAGTAAAGGCTTATAAAATGAAGCATAATGCATGGTATCACGCATTTTTGGATGTATTGGACTACTTAGACACTTTGTCGTATCTGTATCTGTCTCAAAATTGTTTACAATGTAGAAATTTAGCGAGCTTAACCTGGGCTATGGATTTATGTCATTATGAGCTCTAAATCAAAACTTACGGATGATTTGGGAAGACATGTCAAGTTTATCGGCGAGTTAAAATGATCAATATTAACTGATTATTGGTGCTCATTGAGTAGAGGGTTATTAATGAAGCATAATGCATGGCATTACACAGTTCGGGATAGACTAAATAACTTGGACGCTTTGTCGTATCTATTTCTTTCTCAAATTTTGTAACAATACAGAAGTTTGAGCTACCTTAACGTGGGCATTGGATTTGTGTCATTCTGAGGTCTAAATCAAAACTTATGGACAATTTAGTGCGTACATGTCAAGTTGATCGGCCAGTTAATGTGAACATTCTAAACTGATCATTGGTGCTCGTTGAGTAAAGACTTATAGATGAACCATAATGCATGACATCGCGCAGTGTGGAACAGATTTGATTACTTGGATACTTTGTCATATTTATTTTTGTATCAAATTTTGTCACAATATAGAAACTTGAGCTTGGTTAAGGTGGACGTTAGATTTGTGTCAATTTGAGATATAAATCAAAAGTTACTAAACTGATTATTCTAAAATGATTATTCTAAAATGATCTAAAATGATCTAAAATCATCAGCAAGTTAATATGATCATTGGTGCTTATTGAATAAAGGCATATAAATGAAGCATAATGCATGGCTTCACGCAGTTTTAGAATGATGCCATGCATTATGCTTCATTTGTAAACCTTTGCTCAATGAGCACCAATGATCATTTTAGAATGATCCATTTAACTGACGAATAACTTGACATGAACGCACTAAATCGTGCGTAACATTTGATTTATAGTTTCGAATAACACAAATCTAACGCTTACATTAAGCTAGATCAATTTTCCATATAGGTGCAAAATTTAAGACCAAAATAACTACAACGAATCCTCCAAGTAATCCAATCTATCCCAAACTGCATGATGCCATACATTAATATGATCATTGGTGCTTATTGAATAAAGGCATATAAATGAAGCATAATGCATGGCTTCACGCAGGTTTGATAGATTGAATTACTTGGACACTTTGTCGTATCTATTTTTGTCTCAAATTTTGTCACAATATAGAAACTTGAGTGATCTTAATGTGGGCATTGGATTTGTGTCATTCTGAGCTATAAATCAAAAGCTACAGACAATTTATTGTGGACATGTTAAGTTGATCGACCAGTTAATATGACCATTCTAAACTTATCATTGGTGATCATTGAGTAAAGGCTTATAAATGAAGCATAATGCGCATCACCCAGTTTGGGAAAGATTTGATTACTTTGATACTTTGTCGTAATCTATTTTTGCATCAAATTTTTCACCATATAGAAACTTGAGCTAGGTTAATGTGGGCATTAGATTCGTGTCATTCGCAGTTTTAAATCAAAATTTATGGGCGATATAGTAGAGATGTCTCAAGTTGATCGGAAAGTTAATATGATCATTTTTAACTGATCATTGATACTCTTTGAGTAAAGGGGTATAAATAAATAATGCATGGAATCACGCAGTTTACAATAGATTTGATTACTTGGATGCTTTGTCATATGTATTTTTGTCTTAAATTTTGTAACAATATAGAAACTTGAGCTAGGTTAACGTGGGCATTAGATTCGTGTCATTTTTAGCTACAAATCAAAATTACTTAAGATTTAGTGCAAACATGTGAAGTTGATCCCGCATTTAAAATGATAATTATAAACTGATCATTGATGCTCATTGAGTAAAGGCTTATAAATGAAGCATAATGCATGACATAACGCTGTTTTGGATAGAATGGATTACTTGGATGCTTTGTTGTATCTATTTATGTTTCAAATTTTGTCACTATATAGAAACCCGAGCTAGCTTAAGGTGGGCTTTAGAGTTGTGTCATTTTGAGCTGTAAATCAAAAGTTACAAACAATTTAGTGCAGACATGTCAAGTTGATCGACCAGTTAAAATGATCATTCTCAACTGATCGTTGATGCTCATTGTGTAAATGCTTATAAATGAAGCATAATGCATCGCATCACGGAGCTTTGGAAATATTGGATTATTTGGACACTTTGTCGTATTTAATTATATCTCTAATTTTGTCACAATATAGGAAATTTAGCTAGCTTAACGTGGGCATTGGATTCGTGTCATTCTGAGCTATAAATCCAAAGTTAGAAACGATTTAGTGCAGACATGTCAAGTCAATTGACCAGTTACAATGATCATTACAAACTGATCATTGATGCTCATTGAGTAAATACTTATAAATGAAGCATAATGCATGGCATCACGCAGTGTTTGATAGATTGGATTACTTGGATGCTTTATCATATCTATTATTGTCTCATATTTTGTCACAATATAGAAAATTGAGCTAGTCTGACGTGGGTTTTGGATTTGTGATATTCTCAGCTCTAAATCAAAAGTTACGGACAATTTAATGTGGAAATGTCAAGTTTATCGGCCAGTTAAAATGATCATTTTTAACTGACATTGATGCTCATTGGGTAGAGGCTTAAAACTGAAGCATAATGCACTGCATCACATAGTTTGGGATAGATTGGATAACATGAACGCTTTGTTGTATCTATTTCTGTTTCAAATTTTGTCACAATATAGAAACTTGAGCTAGCTTAACCTGGGCATTGGCTTCATGTTATTCTGAGCTATAAATCAAAAGTTACAGGCGATGTAGTGCGGACATGTCAAGTTGATCAGCAAGTTAATATGATCATTGGTGATGATTGAGTAAAGGCATAAAATTGAAGTATAATGCATGGCATCACACACGTTTTGATAGATTGGATTACTTGGATGCTTTATTGTATCTATTTTGCCTCAAATTTTGTCACAATATAGAAACTTGAGCTAGCTTAACGTGGGTTTTGGATTTGTGTTATTCTGAGCTCAAAATCAAAATTTACGGAAGTTTTGGTATAGATATGTCAAGTTTATCAAACAGTTAATATGACCATTCTAAACTGATCATTGGTGCTCAATGAGAAAGGGCTATAAATGAATCACAATGCATGGAATCACGCTGTTTGGGATAATTGATTACTTGGATTCTTTGTCGTATCTGTTTGTGTCTCAAATTTTGTCACAATATAGGAAATTGAGCTAGCTTAACGTGGGCATTAGATTCGTGCCATTCTAAGCTATAAATCAAAAGTACAGATGATTTTGTGTAGACATGTCAAGATGATCGTCCAGTTTCAATGATCATTCTAAACTAATCATTGATGCTCATTGAGAAATGGATTATAAATGAAGCATAATGCATGGCATCACACAATTTTGGATTGATTGGATTACTTGTACAGTTTGTCTTATGTATTTCCATCTCAAATTTTGTCACAATACAAAGACTAGAGCTAGCTTAACGTGGGCAATGGATTCGTGTCATTCTGAGCTATAAATCCAAATTTATGGACGATTTTGTGTAGACATGTCAAGTTGATTTGCCAGTTACAATGTTCATTCTTAACTGATCACTGATGCTCATTGAGTAAATGCTTATAAATGAAGCATAATGCATGGCATAAAACAGTTTTGAATAGATTGGATTACTTCGACGCTTTGTCAAATCTATTGCTGTTTCAAATTTTGTCACAATATATAAAATTGAGCTGGCCTAACTTGGGCTTTGGATTTGTGCCATTTTGAGCTCTAAATCAGAAGTTACCGATGATTTAGTGTGGACATGTCAAGTTGATCGGCCAGTTAACATGATCAATCTTAACAGATCATTGGTGCTCATTTAGTAAAAGCTTATAAATGCAGCATAATGCGTGGCATCACGCAATTCATGATAGATTGGATATTTTGGAAACTTTGTCATAACTATTTCTATCTTAAATTTTGTCGCAATATAGAGACTTAAGCTATCTTAACGTGGGCATTGGGTTCGTGTCATTCTGAGCTCTAAATCAAAAGTTACGGACAATTTAGTGCGGACATGTCAAGTTGATCTGCAAGTTAATATATTCATTCTAAACTGATCATTGGTGCTCATTGAGTAAAGGCATATAAATGAAGCATGATGTATGGCATCATGTAATTTGGATAGATTGGATTATTTGGATGATTGGTCTTATCTATTTCTGTCTCAAATTTTGTCACAATATAGAAACTTGAGCTACCTTAACGTGGGCATTGGATTCGTGTCATTCTGAGCTATATTTCAAAAGTTACGAAAGATTTAGTGCAGACATGTCAAGTTGATCGGCCAGTTAAAATGATCATTCTAAACTGATAATTGATGCTCATTGAGTAAATGTTTATAAATGAAGCATAACGCATGGCATCACACAGTTCTGGGTATTTTTGATTACTTCGATGCTTTGTCATATCTATTTATGTCTCAAATTTGGTCACACTATAGAAAATTGAGATAGATTAACGTGGGCCTTGGATTTGTGTCATTCTGAGTTAAAACTCAAATGTTAAGGACGATTTAGTGCAGACATGTCAAGTTGATCGACTAGTTAAAAATCAATCATTAATGCTTATTGAGTAAAGGCTTATAAAATGAAGCATAATGGATGTTATCACAGAGTTTTGGATAGATTGGATTGCATGGACGCTCTGTCGTCTCTATTTATATCTCAAATATGCTACAAAATAGAAAACAGATCTAGCTTAATGTGGGCTTTGGATTTATGTCATTCTGAGCTCTAAATCAGAAGTTACGGATGATTTAGTACAGGCATATCAAGTTGTTCGAGCAGTTAAAATGATCATTCTAAATTGATCATTGGTGCTCATTGAGTACAGGCATATAAATGAAGCATAATGCATGGCACCACACAGTTTGTGATAGATATGATTATTTGGATGCTTTGTTGTACCAATTTATGTCTCAAATTTTGTCATAATAAGAAACTTGTTCTACCTTAATGTGGGCATTGGATTCGTGTAATTCTGAGCTATATATCAAAAGTTACGGAAGATTTAGTGCAGATATGTCAAGTTGATCGGCTAGTTAAAATGATCATTCTAAACTGATCATTCATACGCATTGAGTAAATGTTTATAAATGAAGCATAATGCATGGCATCATGCAGTTTTGGATAGGTTGGATTACATTGGATGCTTTGTCGTATCTATTTTTGTCTCAAGTTTTTTCATAATATAGAAAATTGAGCTAGCTTAACGTGAGCTTTGGATTTGTGTCATTCTGAGCTAAAAATCAAAAGTTAAGGACGATTTAGTGCAGACATGTCAAATTGATCGGCCAGTTAAAATAATGATTCTGAACTGATCATTGATGTTGATTGAGAAAAGGCTTATAAAATGAAGCATAATGCATGACATCAAGCAGTTTTGGACAGAATGGATTACATGGATGCTTTGTTGTATCTATTTATGTCTCAGATTGTTGTTACAATATAGAAAATTGAGCTACCTTAACGTGGGCTTTGGATTTGTGTCATTCTGAGCTCTAAATCGAAAGTTGCGGATAATTTATTACAGACATGTCAAGTTGTTCGACAAGTTAAAATGATCATTCTAAACTAATCATTGATGCTCATTGAGTAAAGGCTTATTAGTGAAGCATAACGCATGGCGTAACGCAGTTTGGGATAGATTGGATAACTTGGACGCTTTTTCGTATCTATTTCTGTCTCAAATTTTGTCTCAATATAGGAAATTGAGCTAGCTTAACGTCCGCATTGATTGGTGTCATTCTGAGCTATAAATCAAAAGTTACAGTTGATTTAATGCAGACATGTTAAGTTTATCGGCTAGTTACAATGATCATTAAAAACTGATCACTAATGCTTATTGAATAAATGCTTATAAAATGAAGCATAATGCATGGCATCAAGCAGTTTTGGATATATTGGATTTCTTGTATGCTTTGTCGTATCTATTTTTGTCTGAAATTTTGTTACAATATAGAAAATTGAGCTAGCTTAACGTGGGCTTGGGATTTGTATCATTCTGTGCTCAAAATCAAAAGTTACGGACGATTTAGTACGGACATGTAAAGTTGTTCGGCCAGTTAAAATAATCATTCTAAACTTATCATTGATGCTCATTGAGTAAAGGCTTATTAATGAAGCATAATGCATGACATAACGCAGTACGGGAAAGATTGCATAACTTGGACACTTCGGTGTATCTATTTCTCTCTCGTATTTTGTCACAATATAGGAAATTGAGCTAGTTTAACGTTAGCATTGGATTCGAGTCATTTTTAGCTATAAATCAAAAGTTAGAGACGATTTAATGCAGACATGTCAAGTTGATCGAACAGCTACAATGATTATTCGAAACTGATCATTGATGCTCATTCAGTAAAGGCTTCAAAATGAACCATAATGCATGGCATCACGCAGTTTTGGATAGATTGGATTACTTGGATGCTTTGTTGTATATATTCGTGTCTCAAAATTTTTCACAATATAAAAAATTGAGCTAACATATCGTGGGATTTAGACTTTTGTCGTTCTGAGCTCTAAATGAAAAGTTACTGATGATTTAGTGCGGACATGTCAAGTTGATCGGCAAGTTAAAATGATCATTCTAAACTGATCATTGGTGGTCATTGAGTAAAGGCATATAAATGAAGCATAATGCATGGCATCACGCAGTTTGGGATAGATTGGATTACTTAGACGCTTTGTTGTATCTATTTCCGTCTCAAATTTTGTAACAATATAGGAAATTGAGCTACCTTAAAGTTGGCATTGGATTCGTGTGATTCTGAGCTATAAATCAAAAGTTGATTTAGTGCAAACATGTCAAGTTGATCGGCTACTTACAATGATCATTGTAAACTGATCGTTGATGCTCATTTAGTAAAGGCTTTTAAATGAAACATAATGTATGGCATCACACCGTTCTTGGATAGATTGGATAACTTGGACGCTTTGTTGTATCTATTTTTGTCTCAACTTTTATCACAATAATGAAAATTTAGCTAGCATAACGTGGGCTCATGATTTGTGTCATTTTGAGCTCTAAATCAAAAGTTACACATGATATACTGCGGACAAGTCAAGTTAATCGGCCACTTAAAATGGTCATTCTTAACTGATCATTGGTACTCATTGAGTAGAGGCTTATAAATGAAGCATAATTCATGGCATCACGCAGTTCGGGATAATTCGGGATGCTCATTCTAAACTGATCATTGGTGCTCACTGAGTAAAGGCATATAAATGAAGCTTAATGCATGGGATCATGTAGTTTGGGATAGATTAGATTACTTGAATGCTTTGTCATATTTATTTCTGTCTCAAATTTGGTCAAATTATAGAAACTTGAGCTAGCTTAAAGTGGGTATTGGATTCGTGTCATTCTAAGTATAAATCAAAAGTTACAGACGATTTAGTGGAGACATATCAAGTTGATCGGCAGTTAAAATGATTATTCTAAACTTATCACTGATGCTCATTGAGTAAATGCTTATAAATGATGCGTAATGCATGGCATCACATAGTTTTGCATAGATTGGATCACGTGGATGCTTTGTCGTATCTATTTTTGTCCCAAATTTTGTCACAATATAAGAAATTGAGCTAGACTAACATGGGCATTAGATTCGTGTCATTCAGAGCTATAAATTTAAAGATACGGAGGATTTAGTGCAGACATATGAAGTTGATCGGCCAGTTACAGGGATAATTTCAAACTGATCATTGATGCTCATTGAGTAAAGGCTTTTAAATGAAGCATAATGCATGGCAACACGCATTTTTGGATAGATTCGATCAATTGGACACTTTGTTGTATCTATTTGTGCCTCAAATTTTGTCACAATATAGAAAATTGAGCTAGCATAACGTGGGCTTTAGATTTTTGTCATTCTGAGCTCTAAATAATAAGTTACAGACGATTTTGTGCGGACATGTCAAGTTGATCGCCTACTTAATATGATCATTCTAAACTGATCATTGCTGCTAGTTGAGCAAAAGGCTTAGATTTTGGGATAGATTTGATTACTTGGATGCTTTTTTGTATCTATTTTTGTCTCAAATTTTTCACAATATAGAAACTTGAGCAAGCTTAATGTGGGCATTGGAGTCGTGTCATTCTGAGTTGTAAATCAAAAGTTATAGACGATTTAGTGTAGACATGTCAAGTTAATCGGCCAATTAAAATGATCAATCTAAACTGATCATTGATGATCATTGAGTAAATGTTTATAAATGAAGCGTAATGCAAGATATCACACAGTTTTGGAAAGATTGGATTACTTAGACGCTTTATTGTATTTATTTTTGTCTCAAAATTTGTCACAATATAGAAAATTGAGCTAGCTCAACGTGGGCTTTGGATTTCTGTCATTTCTAGCTCTAAATCAAAAGTAATGGATGATTTAGTGCAGACATGTCAAGTTGATCAGCCTGTTAAAATGATCATTCTTAACTAATCATTGGCTCTCATTGAGTTGAGGCTTATAAATAAAGCATAATGCACGGCATCACACAGTTTAGGATAGATTTGATTACTTGGATACTCTCTTGTATCTATTTCTGTCCTAAATTCTGTCACTATGTAAAAACCTGAGCTAGGTTAATGTGGGCATTAGATTCGAGTCATTTAGAGCTATAAATCAAAAGTTAGTGAAGATTTAGTGCAGACATGTCAAGTTGATCGACCAGTTAAAATGATCATTCTAAACTCATCATTGATGCTCATTGAGTAAAGGCTTATAAATGAAGCATAATCCATGACATCAAGCAAATTTGGATAGATTTGATTACTTGGATGCTTTGTCGTATCTATTTCTCTCTCAAAATTTCTCACAATATAGAGACTTGAGCTAGCTTAACGTGGGCATTGTATTCGTATCATTCTGATCTCTAAATGAAAATTTATAGACTATTTAGTGCGGACATGTCAAGTTGATCGGCAAGTTAATATGGTCATTCTAAACTGATAAGTGGTACTCATTGTGTAAAGGCATATAAATGAAGCATAATGCATTGCATCACGCATTTTGGGATAGATTTTTTTACTAGGATGCTTTTTCGTATGTATTTTTGTCTCAAATTTAACACAATATAGAAACTTGAGCAAGCTTAATATGGGCACTGGAGTCGTGTCATTCTGAGTTGTAAATCAAAAGTTACAGACGATTTAGTGTAGACATGTCAAGTTAATCGGCCAATTAAAATGATCAATCTGAACTGATCATTGATGCTCATTGAGTAAATGTTTATAAATGAAGCGTAATGCAAGATATCACACAGTTTTGGAAAGATTGGATTACTTAGACACTTTATCGTATCTATTTTTGTCTCAAATTTTGTCACAATATAGAAAATTGAGCTAGCTCAACGTGGGCTTTGGATTTCTGTCATTTCTAGCTCTAAATCAAAAGTAATGGATGATTTAGTGCAGACATGTCAAGTTGATCAGCCTGTTAAAATGATCATTCTTAACTGATCATTGGCTCTCATTGAGTAGAGGCTTATAAATAAAGCATAATGCACGGCATCACACAGTTTAGGATAGATTTGATTACTTGGATACTTTCTTGTATCTATTTCTGTCCTAAATTCTGTCACTATGTAAAAACCTGAGCTAGGTTAATGTGGGCATTAGATTCGAGTCATTTAGAGCTATAAATCAAAAGTTAGGGAAGATTTAGTGCAGACATGTCAAGTTGATCGACCAGTTAAAATGATCATTCTAAACTCATCATTGATGCTCATTGAGTAAAGGCTTATAAATGAAGCATAATCCATGACATCACGCAAATTTGGATAGATTTGATTACTTGGATGCTTTGTCGTATCTATTTCTGTCTCAAAATTTCTCACAATATAGAGACTTGAGCTAGCTTAACGTGGGCATTGTATTCGTATCATTCTGATCTCTAAATGAAAAGTTATAGACTATTTAGTGCGGACATGTCAAGTTGATCGGCAAGTTAATATGATCATTCTAAACTGATAATTGGTACTCATTGTGTAAAGGCATATAAATGAAGCATAATGCATTGCATCACGCATTTTGGGATATATTTTTTTACTAGGATGCTTTTTCGTATGTATTTTTGTCTCAAATTTAACACAATATAGAAACTTGAGCAAGCTTAATATGGGCATTGGAGTCGTGTCATTCTGAGTTGTAAATCAAAAGTTACAGACGATTTAGTGTAGACATGTCAAGTTAATCGGCCAATTAAAATGAACCATCTAAACTGATCATTGATGCTCATTGAGTAAATGTTTATAAATGAAGCGTAATGCAAGATATCACACAGTTTTGGAAAGATTGGATTACTTAGACACTTTATCCTATCTATTTTTGTCTCAAATTTTGTCACAATATAGAAAATTGAGCTAGCTCAACGTGGGCTTTGGATTTCTGTCATTTCTAGCTCTAAATCAAAAGTAATGGATGATTTAGTGCAGACATGTCAAGTTGATCAGCCTGTTAAAATGATCATTCTTAACTGATCATTGGCTCTCATTGAGTAGAGGCTTATAAATAAAGCATAATGCACGGCATCACACAGTTTAGGATAGATTTGATTACTTGGATACTTTCTTGTATCTATTTCTGTCCTAAATTCTGTCACTATGTAAAAACCTGAGCTAGGTTAATGTGGGCATTAGATTCGAGTCATTTAGAGCTATAAATCAAAAGTTAGGGAAGATTTAGTGCAGACATGTCAAGTTGATCGACCAGTTAAAATGATCATTCTAAACTCATCATTGATGCTCATTGAGTAAAGGCTTATAAATGAACCATAATCCATGACATCACGCAAATTTGGATAGATTTGATTATTTGGATGCTTTGTCATATCTATTTCTGTCTCAAAATTTCTCACAATATAGAGACTTGAGATAGCTTAACGTGGGCATTGTATTCGTATCATTCTGATCTCTAAATGAAAAGTTATAGACTATTTAGTGCGGACATGTCAAGTTGATCGGCAAGTTAATATGATCATTCTAAACTGATAATTGGTACTCATTGAGTAAAGGAATATAAATGAAGCATAATGCATTGCATCACGCATTTTGGGATAGATTTTTTTACTAGGATGCTTTTTCGTATCTATTTTTGTCTCAAATTTTACACAATATAGAAACTTGAGCAAACTTAATATGGGCATTGGAGACGTGTCATTCTGAGTTGTAAATCAAAAGTTACAGACGATTTAGTGTAGATATGTCAAGTTAATCGGCCAATTAAAATGATCATTCTAAACTGATCATTGATGCTCATTGAGTAAATGTTTATAAATGAAGCATAATGCTAGATATCACACAGTTTTGGAAAGATTGGATTACTTAGACGCTTTATCGTATCTATTTTTGTCTCAAATTTTGTTACAATATAGAAAATTGAGCTAGCTTAACCTGGGCTTTGGATTTCTGTCATTTTTAGCTCTAAATCAAAAGTAATGGACGATTTAGTGCAGACATGTCAAGTTGATCAGCCTGTTAAAATGATCATTCTTAACTGATCATTGGCTCTCATTGAGTAGAGGCTTATAAATAAAGCATAATGCACGGCATCACACAGTTTAGGATAGATTTTATTACTTGGATACTTTCTTGTATATATTTCTATCCTAAATTATGTCACTATATAAAAACCTGAGCTAGGTTAATGTGGGCATTAGATTCGAGTCATTTAGAGCTATAAATCAAAAGTTAGGGAAGATTTAGTGCAGACATGTCAAGTTGATCGACTAGTTAAAATGATCATTCTAAACTCATCATTGATGCTCATTGAGTAAAGGATTATAAATGAAGCATAATCCATGACATCACGCAAATTTGGATAGATTTGATTACTTGGATGCTTTGTCGTATCTATTTCTGTCTCAAAATTTCTCACAATATAGAGACTTGAGCTAGCTTAACGTGGGCATTGTATTCGTATCATTCTGATCTCTAAATGAAAAGTTATAGACTATTTAGTGCGGACATGTCAAGTTGATCGGCAAGTTAATATGATCATTCTAAACTGATAATTGGTACTCATTGAGTAAAGGAATATAAATGAAGCATAATGCATTGCATCACGCATTTTGGGATAGATTTTTTTACTAGGATGCTTTTTCGTATCTATTTTTGTCTCAAATTTTACACAATATAGAAACTTGAGCAAACTTAATACGGGCATTGGAGACGTGTCATTCTGAGTTGTAAATCAAAAGTTACAGACGATTTAGTCTAGATATGTCAAGTTAATCGGCCAATTAAAATGATCATTCTAAACTGATCATTGATGCTCATTGAGTAAATGTTTATAAATGAAGCATAATGCTAGATATCACACAGTTTTGGAAAGATTGGATTACTTAGACGCTTTATCGTATCTATTTTTGTCTCAAATTTTGTTACAATATAGAAAATTGAGCTAGCTTAACCTGGGCTTTGGATTTCTGTCATTTTTAGCTCTAAATCAAAAGTAATGGACGATTTAGTGCAGACATGTCAAGTTGATCAGCCTGTTAAAATGATCATTCTTAACTGATCATTGGCTCTCATTGAGTAGAGACTTATAAATAAAGCATAATGCACAGCATCACACAGTTTAGGATAGATTTTATTACTTGGATACTTTCTTGTATATATTTCTATCCTAAATTATGTCACTATATAAAAACCTGAGCTAGGTTAATGTGGGCATTAGATTCGAGTCATTTAGAGCTATAAATCAAAAGTTAGGGAAGATTTAGTGCAGACATGTCAAGTTGATCGACTAGTTAAAATGATCATTCTAAACTCATCATTGATGCTCATTGAGTAAAGGATTATAAATGAAGCATAATCCATGACATCACGCAAATTTGGATAGATTTGATTACTTGGATGCTTTGTCGTATCTATTTCTGTCTCAAAATTTCTCACAATATAGAGACTTGAGCTAGCTTAACGTGGGCATTGTATTAGTATCATTCTGTTCTCTAAATGAAAAGTTATAGACTATTTAGTGCGGACATGTCAAGTTGATCGGCAAGTTAATATGATCATTCTAAACTGATAATTGGTACTCATTGAGTAAAGGCATATAAATGAAGCATAATGCATAGCATCACGCATTTTGGGATAGATTTGATTACTTGGATGCTTTTTCGTATCTATTTTTGTCTCAAATTTTACACAATATAGAAACTTGAGCAAGCTTAATATGGGCATTGGAGTCGTGTCATTCTGAGTTGTAAATCAAAAGTTACAGACGATTTAGTGTAGATATATGAAGTTAATCGGCCAATTAAAATGATCATTCTAAACTGATCATTGATGCTCATTGAGTAAATGTTTATAAATGAAGCATAATGCAAGATATCACACAGTTTTGGAAAGATTGGATTACTTAGACGCTTTATCGTATCTATTTTTGTCTCAAATTTTGTCACAATATAGAAAATTGAGCTAGCTTAACGTGGGCTTTGGATTTCTGTCATTCTTAGCTCTAAATCAAAAGTAATGGACGATTTAGTTCAGACGTGTCAAGTTGATCAGCCTGTTAAAATGATCATTCTTAACTGATCATTGGCTCTCATTGAGTAGAGGCTTATAAATAAAGCATAATGCATGGCATCACACAGTTTATGATAGATTTGATTAAAGGCTCTCATTGAGTAAAGGCTTATAAATGATGCATAATCCATGACATCACGCAAATTTGGATAGATTTGATTACTTGGATGCTTTGTCGTATCTATTTCAGTCTAAAATTTTGTCACAATTTAGAAACTTGAGCTAGGATAATGTGGGCATTAGATTCGTGACATTCAGAGCTCTGAATCAAAACTTACTGACGATTTAGTGCATGCATGTCAAGTTGATTAGAAAGTTAGTATGATCATAAACCTATTATTGGTGCTGATTGAGTAAAGGCATATAAATGTAATGCATGGCATTAATTTGTGATTTTGATTATTGGATGCTTAGTTATCATTTTTGAGCTGTAAATCAAAAGTTACGAAAGATCTAGTGCAGACATGTCAAGTTGATCAGCTAGTTAAATGATAATTCTAAACTGATCATTGACGCTCATTGAGTAAATGTTTATAACTAAAGCATAATGCATGGCATCACTCTGTTTTGGATAGATTGGATTACTTGGTCGATTTGTCATATCTATTTATGCTCAAATTTTGTCACAACCAAGAAACTTGAGCTAGCTGAACCTGAGCTTTGGACTTGTGTCATTTTAAGCTTGAAATCAAAAAGTTACCGACGACTTGGTGGAGACATGTCAACTTAATCTCCTAGTTGAAATGATAATTCTAAACTGATCATTAATGCTCATTGAGTAAATGCTTATAAATGAAGCATAATGCATGGCATCACACAGTTCTGGATATATTGGATTAATTATACGCTTTATCGTATCTAATTCTGTATCCAATTTTGTCACAACATAGAAACATGAGCTAGCATGATGTGGGCTTTGGATTTGTGTCATTTTAAGCAATAAATAAAAAGTTACGGAAGATTTAATGCGGACATTTCAAGTTGATAGGCAAGTTAATATGATCATTCTAAATTGATTACTGGTGCTCATTGAGTAAAGGCATATAAATGAAGCATATTGCATGGCATCACGCAGTTTGGGATAGATTTGATTACTTGGATGCTTTGTCGTATCTATTTTTGTCTCAAATTCTGTCACTATATAGAAACTTGAGCTAGGTTAACGTGGGCAATATATTCGTGACATTCTGAGCTATAAATCCTAAGTTATGGACAATTTAGTGCATACATGTCAATTTGATCGGCGAGTTAAAATGATCATTCTAAGCTGATCATTGATGCTCATTGAGTAAATGTTTATAATTAAAGCATAATGCATGGCAACACGTAGTTTTAGATAGATTGGATTACTTGGTCGCTTTGTCATATCTATTTTTGTCTCAACCAAGAAACTTTAGCTAGCTTAACTCAGCCTTTTGATTTGTGTCATTCTAAGCTCTAACAAAAAGTTATGGATGACTTAGTGCAGACATGTCAACTTAATCGGCCAGTTAAAATGATGATTCTAAACTGATAATTGATGCTCATTGGGTAAATGCTTATAAATGAAGCATAATGCGAGGCATCACGCAATTTTCAATAGATTGGATTACTTAGACGGTTTGTTGTATCTATTTTATCTCAAATTTTGTCACAATATAGAAAATTGAGCTAGTTTAACGTGGAATTTGGATTTATGTCATCAAAAGTTACACACGATTTAGTACAGACATGTCAAGTTAATCAACCAGTTAAATGATCATTCTGAACTGATCACTAGTGCTCATTTAGTAGAGGCATATAAATGAAGCATAATGCATGGCACCACGCATTTTAGGATAGATTTGATTACTTGGATACTTTGTTGTATTTTTTTGTCTCAAATTCTGTCAATATATAGAAACTTGAGCTAGGTTAACGTGGGCATTAGATTCGTGTCATTCTGAGCTATAAATAAAAGTTATGGATGATTTAGTGCAGACATGTCATGTTGATCAGCCAGTTAAAATGAACATTTTAAAATGATCATTGGTGCTCATTGAGTAGAGGTTAACTTGGACGCGTTGTCGTATCTATTTCTATCTCAAATTTTGTCAGTATACATAGATTTGAGCTAGCTTAACGTGGCATTGGATTCTTGTCATTCTAATCTCTAAATCAAAAGTTACAGGCGACTTAGTGCGGGCATGTCATGCTGATTGGCAAGTTTATATAATCATTCTAAAGTGATCAATTGTGCTCACTGAGTAAAGGGTTATAAATAAATCAAAATGCATGGCATCACGGAGTGTGGGAAAGATTTTATTACTTGGATGCTTTGTCGTATCTATTTTTCTCTCAAATTTTGTAACAATATAGAAACTTCTGCTAGCTTAATGGGGACATTAGGTTCGTGTCATTTTTAGCTATAAATCAAAAGTTACGGACGATTTAGTGGAGAAATTTCAAGTTGATCGGCAAGTTAATATGATCATTCTAAAGTGATCAACTCTAATAATTGAGTAAAGGCTTTTAAATGAAGCATATTGCATGACATCACACACTTTGGGATAGATGTCATTAGTTGAATACTTTGTCGTATCTATTTCTGTCTTAAATTTTGTCACAATATAGAAACTTAAACAAGGTTAACGTGGGCATTAGATTCGTGTCATATTGAGCTATAAATCAAAAGTTACAGAAGATTTATTGCCGACATGTCAAGTTGATCGGCCAATTAAAATGATCATTCTACTGATCATTGATGCTCATTGAGTAAAGGCTTATAAATAAAGCACAAGGAATTACATCACGCAGTTTTGGAGAGATTGGTTTACTTGGATGCTTTTTTTGTATCTATTGCAGTTTCAAATTTTGTCACAAGCTACAAACTTGAGCTAGCTTAACGTGGGATTTGGATTTGTGTAATTCTGAGCTCTAAATCAAAAGTTACAGACGATGTAGTGTGGACATGTCAACTTGATCAGCAAGTTAAAATGATCATTCTTAACTGATCATTGATGGTCGCTGAGTAAATTCTTTAAATGAAGCATAATGCATGGATTACATGGATGCTTTAACGTATCTATTTCTGTCTCAAATTTTTACACGATATAGAAATTTGAGCTAGATTAACGTGGGCATTTGATTCATGTCATTCTGAGCTCTAAATAAAAAGTTATGGACGAATTAGTGTGAACATGTCAAGTTTATCGGCCAGTTAAAATGATCATTCTAATCTTATCATTGATGCACATTGAGTAAAGGCTTATAAATGAAGCATAATGCCTGGCATCACGCATTTTTGGATAGATTGAACTACTTGGACGGTTTGTCGTATCTAATTCTGTCTAAATTTTGTCACAATATAGAAATTTGAGCTAGCTTAAGGTGGACATTGGATTCGTGTCAATCTGAGCTATAACTTAAAAGTTATCGAAGATTTAGTGTGGACATGTCAAGTTGATCGGCAAGTTAATATGATCTTTCTAAGCTTATCATTTATGCTCATTGAGTAAAGGCAATTTTAGTGTTAAATTTTATCACAATATAGAAAATTGAGCTAGCTTAACGTGGGCATTGGATTTGTGTCATTCTGAGCTCTTAATCAAAAGTTATAAACAATTTAATTCGTACATGTCAAGTTGATCTACTGGTTAATATGATCATTCTAAAGTGATCATTGCTACTCGTTGAGCAAAGTGCATGGCATCACGCAGTTTATTATAAATGAAGCAAAATGCATGGCATCACGCAGTTTAGGATAGATTGGATTACTTGAATGCTTTGTCGTATCTACTTCTATCTTAAATTTTGTTACAATATAAAAACTTGAGCTAGCTTAAGGTGGACATTGGACTCATGACATTCTGAGCTATAAATCAAAAGTTATAGAAGATTTAGATCGGAGATGTCAAGTTGATCGGCTAGTGAATATGATCATTTTAAACTGATCATTGCTTCTCATTGAGCAAAGGCTTAGAAATCAAGCATGATGCATGGCATCACGCAGTTTGGGATATATTGGATTATTTGGATGCTTTGTCGTATCTATTTCTATACTAAATTTTGTCACAATATAGAAAATTGAGCTAGCTTAACCAGGACATTGGATTCGTATCATTGTGAGCTATAAATCAAAAGTTTTAGACGATTTAGTTCAGACATGTCAAGTTGATCTGCCAGTAAAAATGATCATTCTAAACTGATCATTGCCACTCATTCAGCAAAGGCTTATAAATGAATCATAATGAATGGCATCACGCAGTTTGGGACAGATTGGATTACTTGGATACTTTGTCGCATCTATTTCTATCTTAAATTTTGTAACAACATAGAAAATTGAGATAACTTAACGTGGACATTGGACCTATGTCAGTTTGAGTTGTAAATCAAAAGTTACATACAATTTAGTGCAGACATGTAGAGTTGATCGGCCAGTTAAAATGATCACTCTAAAGTGATCATTGGTGCTCATTGAGTAAAGGCTTATTAATGAAGCATAATGCATGGCATCATGAAATTTTGGATAGATTAGATTACATGTACGCTATTTCGTATCTAATTCTATCTAAAATTTTGTCACAATATAGAAAACTGAGCTAGCTTAACATAGACATTGGGTTCGTGTCGTTCTGAGCGATAAATAAAAAGTTATTGACGATTTAGTGTACACATGTCAAGTTGATCGGACAGTGAAAATGATCATTCTAAACTGATCGTTGCCGCTCATTCAGCAAAGGCTTATCAATGAAGAATAATGCATGGCTTCACGCAGTTTTGGATAGATTGGATTGCTTGAATGATTTGTCGTATAGATTTCTATCTTAACTTTTGTCACAATATAGAAAACTTAGCTACCTTAACGTGGATATTGGATTCGTGTCATTCTGAGCTATAAATCAAAAGTTATGGACGATTTAGTGCAGACATGTCAAGTTGATCGGGCAGTTAAAACGATCATTCTAAACTGATCAATGATACTCAATATCAATGGTACTCATTGAGTAAATGCTTATAAATGAAGCATAATGCATGACATTACACACTTTTGGATGGATTTGATTAGTTGGAGAACTTGTCGAGGCAATTTTAGTTTGAAGTTTTATCACAATATTGAAAATTGAGCTTAGCTTCACGTGGGGATTGGATTCGTGTCATTCTGAGCTATAAATCAAAAGTTAGAGACGATTTAGTTCGTACATGTCAAGTTGATCGGCACTTAATATGATCATTCTAAACTAGTCATTGCTGCTAGTTGAGCAAAGGCTATAAATGAAGCATAATGCATGACATCACACAGTTTGGGATAAATTGGGATACTTGAATGCTTTGTTGTATCTATTTCTATCTTAAATTTTGTCACAATATAAAAAATTGAGTTAGCTTAAGGTGGACATTGGACTTGTATCATTCTGATCTACAAATCAAAAGTTATAGAGGATTGAGTTCCGACATGTCAAGTTGATCGGCTAGTTAATATGATCACTCTAAGCTGATCATTGCTTCTTATTGAGCAAAGGCTTAGAAATGAAGCATGTTGCATGGCATCACGCAGTTTGGAATGGATTGTATTACTTGGACGCTTTCTTTTATCTCTTTCTATATTAAAGTTTGTCACAATATAGAAAATTGAGCTAGCCTAACCTGGACACTAGATTAGTATCATTATGAGCTATAAATCAAAAGTTATAAACGATTTCGTTCAAACATGTCAAGTTGATCTGCCAGTAAAAATAATAATTCTACTGATCATTGCCGCTAATTCAGCAACGGCTTATAAATGAATCATAATGAATGGCATCACGCAGTTTGGGACAGATTGGATTACTTGGATACTTTGTCGTATCTATTTCTATCTTAAATTTTGTAACAACATAGAAAATTGAGATAACTTAACGTGGACATTGGACCTTTGTCATTTTGAGCTGTAAAACAAAAGTTACATACGATTTAGTGCAGACATGTAGAGTTGATCGGCCAGTTAAACTGATCATTCTAAAGTGATCATTGGCGCTCATTAAGTAAAGGCTTATTAATGAAGCATAATGCATGGCATCATGCAGTTTCAGATAGATTAGATTACATGGATGCTATTTCATATCTAATTCTGTCTGCAATTTTGTCACAATATAGAAAAGTGAGCTAGCTTAACGTAGACATTGGGTTCGTGTCATTGTGAGCAGTAAATGAAAGGTTATTGACGATTTAGTGTACACATGTCAAGTTGATCGGGCAGTGAAAATGATCATTCTAAACTGATCATTGTTGCACACTGAGTAAAGACTTATAAATGAAGCATAATGCATGACATTACACAGTTTTGGATGGATTTGATTACTTGGAGGATTGTTCAAGGCAAATTTAGTATGAAATTTTATCACAATATCAAATATTGAGCTAGATTAACGTGGGGATTGGATTCATGTCATTCTGAGCTATAAATCAAAAGTTATAGATAATTTAGTTCGGACATGCCAAGTTGATCGGCTAGTTAGTATGATCATTCTAAACTGATCATTGCTGCTCGTTTAGTATAGGCTTATTAATGAACCATAATGCATGGCATCACGCAGTTTAGGATAGATTGGATTACATGGAAGCTATTTTGTATCTAATTCTGTTTGAAATTTTGTCACAATATTGAAAACTGAGCTAACTTAACGTGGACATTATATTAATGTCATTTTGAGCTATAAATTAATTATTATGGACGATTTAGTGCAGACATGTCAAGTTGATCGGGCAGTGAAAATGATCATTCTAAATTGATCATTGGTGCTCATTGAGTAAAGACTTATAAATGAAGCATAATGCATGACATTACATAGTTTTGGATTGATTTGATTACCTGGAGGACTTGTCAAGGTAATTTTAGACTGAAAGTTTATTACAATATAGAAAATTGAGCTAGCTTAAAATGGGGATTGGATTCGTGTCATTCTGAGCTATAAATCAAAAGTTATAGACGATTTAGTTCGTACATGTCAAGTTGATTGGGTTGTTATTATGATCATTCTAAACTGATCATTCTAAATTGATCATTGCTGCTCGTTGAGAAAACGCTTATAAATGAAGCATAGTGCATGGCATCACGCAGTTTGGGATGGATTGGATTTTTTCACAATATATAAAATTGAGTTAGCTTAAGTTGGACATTGGACTCGTGTCATTCTGAGCTATAAATTAAAAGTTATAGACGATTTAGTTCTGACATGTCAAGTTGATCGGCTAGTTTATATGATCATTCTAAACTGATTATTGCTTCTCATCGAGCAAAGGCTTATAAATGAAGCATGATGCATGGCATCACCCAGTTTTGGATAGATTGCATTACTTGTATGCTTTGTTGTATCTATTTTTATCTTTCATTTTGTCACAATATTGAAAATTGAGCAAGATTGACTTGGACATTGGATTAGTATCATTTGAGCTATAAATCAAAAGTTATAGACGATTTAGTTCAGACATGTGAAGTTGATCTGCCAGTAAAAATGTTCATTGCCGCTCATTCAGCAAAGGCTAATAAATGAATCATAAAGAATGGCATCACGCGGTTTGGTACATATTGGATTACTTGAATATATTGTCGTATCTATTTCTATCTTAAATTTTGTCACAACATAGAAAATTGAGCTAACTTAACGTGGACATTCGACTTGTGTCATCTTGAGCTCTAAATCAAAATTTACAGATGGTTTAGTGCGGACATATCAAGTTGATCGGCCAGTTAAAATGATCATTCTAAAGTGATCATTGGTGCTCATTGAGTAAATGCTTGTTAATGAAGCATAATGCATGCCATCATGCGGTTTTGATATATTGGATTACATGGATGCTATTTCGGATCTAATTCTTTCTGTAATTTTCTCACAATATAGAAAAGTGAGCTAGCTTAACGTATACATTGGATTTGTGTCATTCTAAGGTATAAAAAAAAAGTTATGGACGATTTATTGCACATATGTCATTCTAAACTGATCATTGGTGCTCATTCAGTAAAGGCTTATAAATGAAGCATAATGCATGGAATCACGCAGTTTGGAATATATTGGATTACTTGAATGCTTTGTCGTATCTATTTCTATCTTAAATTTTTTCACAATATAAAAAATTGAGTTAGCTTAATTTGGACATTGGACTAGTGTCATTCTGAGGTATCAATCGAAAGTTATAGATAATTTAGTTCGAACATGTCATGTTGATTGACTAGTTAGTATGATCATTCTAAACTGATCATTGCTGCTCGTTGAGTAAAGTCTTATTAGTGAAGCATTATGCATGGCATCATGCAGTTTTGGATAGATAGGATTACATGGACCCTATTTCGTATCTAATTCTGACTGAAAATTTTGTCACAATATAGAAAAATAAGCTAGCTTAACGTGGACATTGGATTCGTGTCATTCTGAGGTATAAATCAAAAGTTATAAATGATTTAGTGCAGAAATGTCAAGTTGATCGGGCAGTGAAAATGGTCATTTTCAACTGATCATTGATGCTCATTGAGTAAAGGCTTATAAATGAAGCAAAATGCATGACATTACATAGTTTTGGATTGATTTGATTACTTGGAGGACTTGTCGAGGCAATTTTAGTCTCAAATTTTATCACAATATAAGAAGATGTAACTAGCTTAACATGAGGACTGGATTCATGTCATTCTGAGCTATAAATCAAAAGTTATGGATGATTTAGATCGTACATGTCAAGTTTCTCGGCTAGTTATTATGATCATTCTAAACTGATCATTCTAAATTGATCATTGCTGCTCGTTGAACAAAGACTTATAAATGAAGCATAATGCATGGCATCACGAAGTTTGGGATAGATTGGATTACTTGAATGCTTTGTCGTACCTATTTCTATCTTAAATTTTTTAACAATATATAAAATTGAGGTAGCTTAAGGTGGACATTGGAATCGTGTCATTCGGAGCTATAATCAAAAGTTATAGATGATTTAGTTTGGACATGTCAAGTTGATTAGTTAATATGATCATTCTAACTGATCATTGCTTCTTATTAAACAAAGGCTTAGAAATGAAGCATGATGCATGTCATCACGGATTTTGGGATAGATTGGATTACTTGGATGCTTTGTGGTATCTCTTTCTATCTTAAATTTTGTCACAATATAGAAAACTGAGCTAGCTTAACCTGGACATTGAATTCATATCATTGTGAGCTATAAATCAAAAGTTATAGAAGATTTAGTTCGGACATGTCAAGTTGATCGGCCTGTTAAAATGATCATTCTAAACTGATCATTGCTGCTCACTCATCAAAGGCTTATAAATGAAGTATAGTCCATGGCATCACGCAGTTTGGGACATATTGCATTACTTGGATACTTTGTCGTATCTATTTCTATCTTAAATTTGGTCACAACATCGAAAATTGAGCATATTAAACGTGGACATTGGACTCGTGTCCTCCTGAACTCTAAATCAAAAGTTACTGACGATTTAGTGCGGACATGTCAAGTTGATCGGCCAGTTAAAATGGTTATTCGAAAGTGATCATTGGTGCTTATTGAGTAAAGGCTTATCAATGAAGCATAATTCATGACATTACACTGTTTTGAATGGATTTGATTAGTTTGAGAATCTGTCGAGGGAATTTTAGTCTGCAATTTTATCACAATATAGAAAATAGAGCTAGTTTAACGTGGGGATTGTATTTGTGTCATTCTGAGATTTTAATCAAAAGTTACGGACGATTTATTGCGGACATGTCAAGTTGAACAGCCAGCTAAAATTATCATTCTAAATTGATCATTAGTGCTCATTGAGTAAAGGCTTAGTAATGAAACATAATGCATAGCATCACACAGATTTGGATACATTTGATTACATGGATGCTATTTCGTATCTAATTCTGTCTGAAATTTGTCACAATATAGAAGACTGAGCTATGAATCAAAAGTTATTGACGATTTAGTGTAGACATGTCAAGTTGATCGTGCTGTGAAAAGGATCATTTTAGACTGATGATTGGTGCTCATTGAGTAAAGGCTTATAAGTGAAGCATAATGCATGATATTACAAAATTTTCTATGGATTTGATTACTTGGAGGATTTGTCGAGGCAATTTTAGTCTGAAATTTTATCATAATATAGAAATTTGAGCTAGCTTAACGTGGGGATTGGATTCGTGTCATTATGAGCTAAATATAAAAAGTTATAGATGATTTAGTTCAGACATGTCAAGTTGATCATCTAGTTAATGTGATCATTCTAAACTGATCATTGCTGCTCGTTGAGCAAAGCCTTATAAATGAAGCATAACGCATGGCTTCACACAGTTCAGGATAGATTGGATTACTTGAATGCTTTGTCGTATCTATTTCTATCTTAAATTTTGTCATAATATAGATAATTGAGCTAGCTTAAGGTGGACATTGGATTTGTGTCATTCTGAGCTATAAATCAAAAAGTTAATGATGTTTTAGTGCACACATGTCAAGTTGATCGGGCAATTAAAATGGTGATTCTAAACTGATCATTGGTGCTCATTGAGAAAAGTCTTATAAAAAAGCATAACGCATGATATTACACATATTTGGATGTATTTGATTACTTGGAGGACTTGTCGAGGCAATTTCCGTTTGAAATTATATCACAATATAGAAAATTGAGATAGCTTAACGAGGGGATTGGATTTGTGTCATTCTAACTATAAATCAAAAGTTATAGACAATTTAGTTTGTACATGTCAAGTTGATCGGCAAGTTAATAGTATCATTCTAAACTCATCATTCGAAACTAATCATTGCTGCTTGTTGAGCAAAATCTTATAAATAAAGCATAATGTATGGCATCACGCAGTTTGGGATAGATTGGATTACTTGAATGCTTTGTCGTATCTATTGATATCTTAAATTTTGTCACAATATAGAAAATTGAGCTAGTTTAACCTGGACATTGGATTCGTATCATTGTGAGCTATAAATCAAAAGTTATAGACGATTTAGTTCGGACATTTCAAGTTCATCTGCAAGTAAAAATGATCATTCTAAAGTGATCATTGGATCTCATTGAGTAAAGGCTAATTGATGAAGCATAATGCATGGCATCACGCAGCTTTGGATAGATTGGATTACATTGTCGCTATTTCCTATCTAATTTTGTCTGAAACTTTTGTCAAAATATAGAAAACTGAGCTAGCTTAACGTAGACATTGGGATTCGTGTCATTCTGAGCTATAAATCAAAAGTTATGGATGATTTACTATAGACATGTCAAGTTGATCGGGCAATTAAAATAGTCATTCTAAAGTGATCATTGGTGCTTATTGAGTAAAGGCTGATAAATGAAGCCTAATGCATGAACTTACACAGTTTTGGATGGATTTGATTACTTGGAGAATTTTTCGAGGTTATTTTAGTCTGAAATTTTATCACAATATAGAAAATTGAGCTACTTTAACTTGGGTATTGGATTCGAAACTAATCATTGCTGCTTGTTGAGCAAAATCTTATAAATAAAGCATAATGTATGGCATCACGCAGTTTGGGATAGATTGGATTACTTGAATGCTTTGTCGTATCTATTGATATCTTAAATTTTGTCACAATATAGAAAATTGAGCTAGTTTAACCTGGACATTGGATTCGTATCATTGTGAGCTATAAATCAAAAGTTATAGACGATTTAGTTCGGACATTTCAAGTTCATCTGCAAGTAAAAATGATCATTCTAAAGTGATCATTGGATCTCATTGAGTAAAGGCTAATTGATGAAGCATAATGCATGGCATCACGCAGCTTTGGATAGATTGGATTACATTGTCGCTATTTCCTATCTAATTTTGTCTGAAACTTTTGTCAAAATATAGAAAACTGAGCTAGCTTAACGTAGACATTGGGATTCGTGTCATTCTGAGCTATAAATCAAAAGTTATGGATGATTTACTATAGACATGTCAAGTTGATCGGGCAATTAAAATAGTCATTCTAAAGTGATCATTGGTGCTTATTGAGTAAAGGCTGATAAATGAAGCCTAATGCATGAACTTACACAGTTTTGGATGGATTTGATTACTTGGAGAATTTTTCGAGGTTATTTTAGTCTGAAATTTTATCACAATATAGAAAATTGAGCTACTTTAACTTGGGTATTGGATTCGTGTCATTCAGAGCTCTTAATAAAAAGTTACGGACGATTTAGTGCGGAAATGTCAAGTTGATCGGCTAGTTAAAATGATCATTCTAAAGTGATCATTGGTGCTCATTGAATAAAGACTTTTAAATGAAGCATAATGCATGGCATCACCCAGTTTTGGATAGATTGGATTACACGGACGCTACTTCATATCTAATTCCGTCTAAAATTTTGTGACAATATGGACGATTTAGTGCAGAGATGTTAAGTTGATCGAACAGTTAAAATGATCATTCTAAATTGATCACTGGTGCTCATTGAGTAAAGGCTTATAAATGAATCATAATACATGACATTACCCAGTTTTGGATGGATTTAACTGCTGGAAGATTTTGTCCAGGCAATTTTAGTGTGAAATTTTATTACAATATAGAAAATTAAGCTAGCTTAACATGGGTATTGGATTCGTGTCATTCTGAGATATAAATCAAAAGGTATAGACAATTTAGTTCAAAAATGCCAAGTCGATCAGTTAGTTATTACTGCTGCTCGTTGAGCAAAGGCTTATAGATAAAGCATAATGCATGGCATCAAGCAGTTTGGGATAGATTTGATAACTTGAATGGTTTGTCGTATCTATTTCTATCATAAATTTTGTCACAATATAGAAAATTGAGTTAGCTCAAGGTGAACATTGGATTCGTGATATTCTGAGCTATAAATCAAAAGTTGTAGATGATTTAGTTCAGACACGTTAAGTTGATCGTCTAGTCAATATGATCATTCTAAACTAATCATTGCTCCTCATTGAGCAAAGGCTTAGAGATAACGCATGATGCATGGCATCACGCAGTTTGGGACAGATTGGAATACTTGGATACTTTGTCATATCTATTTCTATCTTAAATTTTATCGCAATATAGAAAATTGAGCTAGATTAACGTGGACATTGGATTCATGTCATTCTAGCTCTTAATCAAACGTTATGGACGATTTAGTGCGGACATGTCAAGTTGATCGGGCATTTTAAATGATCATTCTAAAGTAATCATTGGTGTTCATTGAGTAAAGGCTTAATAACGAAGCATAATGCATGGAATCACGCAGTTTCGGATTGATTGGACTACATGGACGCTATTTTGTTTCTAATTCTGTCTACAATTTTGTCAGAATATAGAAAACAAAGCTAGTTTAACATTTGGATTTGTGTCATTCTGAGCAAATCAAAAGTTATAAACAATTTATTGCAGACATGTCAAGTTGATCGGGCACTTAAAATGATCATTCTAAACTGATGATTGGTGCTCATTAAGTAAAGGCATATAAATGAAGCATAATTCATGACATTAAAAAGTTTTGGATGGATTTGATTACTTGGAGCATTGTCGAGGCAATTTTAGTCTGAAATTTTATCACAATATATTGAGCTAGCTTAACGTGGGTATTGAGCTAGTTCCGTACGATTTAGAGCAGAAATGTCAAATTGATCGGCCATTTAAAATGATTATTGTAAAGTGATCATTGGTGCTCATTGAGTAAAGGCTTATTAATGAAGCATAATGCATGATATCACGTAGTTTTGGATAGATTGGATTACCTGAACGCTATTTCGTATCTAGTTCTATCTAAAATTTTGTAAAAATATAGAAAATTAGCCAGCTTAACGTGGAAATTGGGATTTGTGTCATTATGAGCTATAAATGAAAAGTTATGCACAATTTAGTGCAGGCATGTCATATAAATCGGGCAGTTAAAGTAACCATTCTAAACTGATCATTGGTGCTCAATGAGTAAAGGCTTATAAATGAAGCATAATGCGTGACATTACATAGTTTTTGATGGATTTGATTACTTGGAGAAATTGTCAAGACAATTTTAGTGTGAAGTTTTATCACAATATAGAAAACTGAGTTAGCTTAATGTGGGTATTGGATTCGTGTCATTCGGAGCTATAAATCAAAAGTTATAGACGATTTAGTTCGGACGTGTCAAGTTGATCGGCAAATTAATATGATCATTCTAAACTGATCATTGCTGCTCATTGAGTAAAGGCTTCTTAATAAAGCATAAAGCATGGAATCAAGTAGTTTGGGATAGATTGGATTACTTGAATGATTTGTCGTATCTTTTTTTATCTTAACTTTTGTCAGAATATAGAAAATTGAGCTAGCTCAAGGTGAACATTGGATTCGTATCATTCTGAGAAATAAATCAAAAGTTATAGACGATTTAGTTCGGACATGTCAAGTTGATGGGCTAGTTAATATGATCATTCTAAACAGATCATTGCTACTCATTGAACAAAGGCTTATAAATGAAGCATGATGCATGGCATCACGCAGTTTGGGATAGCTTGGATTACTTGGATGCTTTGTTGAATCTATTTCTATCTTGAATTTTATCGCAATATAAATTCGGTATTTAAATATTCTAAATGCAAAAATTCGATATTTTAATAACTATTTTCTGTATAAAAAATAAAAGAAAATCTTATATTTGAAATCAATGCATACAAACCCTAAAAGAAAAAAAAGCAATGAACCTGAAAATTTATCCATTGAGAGTTGAATTTCTTTTCCTTGGTTAAGTTTCAAGACTTGTCCCCACGTAGCGACATAGTTCTTATCGAACCCATTACCTCCACGAGCCACAACATCACCTGTAACGATCAAGAAAAATACTGAAACAAAATCAATTCTTGAAACTATATCGTTTATATTTCTCATTTGAAATTTTATGTTGTTTTTTTTCTTTCTCATGGGGCAGAGGGATTAATTAATGTGCATATAAATGACAATGAATATATATAACCAAGTAAGAAATAATTATCTCAAATTCTATACATATAGAACTTTCTGTTATTTATTTCTTAAACGGAAAGTAAATCTCGTTAATTTTGGTCAACATATTAAAACAATAATAATATATGAAATAAAGTGAGAATTTGTTATATATAATGCCACATCATTGTATTTGAAAAACAAACAGACAGTTTTATTATATTTTATCTCCTATGCTTTCATTAAAAAATTTATCTTGGTCAACATATAATATAAAAATTTATAAATTAGCTATAAAAAATAATTTGTGCAATTTATTTTTGGTCAAGAAAATGATTTCTTGGTCAATGAAAATTTTGTTTTAGTCCACATTCTAAATTTTTTAACGTTACCTTTTGTAACTATTTGGTGAAATCAAAGCAAGTAAAATTTACTAAATTCATTAATTTTATCTTTTGACTAAATTTAGTCCAAATTCTTTCTAAAAAAATTATAACTATACATATACATTACTATATTTCAATGTACAGAAAGTTCTGTGAAGTTGTTTATAAAGAGCAACTAAACACACAGAGGTTGTCTCGTATGTTAAATGAATATCAAAGAACTTTACGTAATGAAGAACCTGAAATCTAGATTGGGATATTGTCCACGTAAAACCAATTATCAATGCTGATAAATGAAGCATAATGCATGATATTACGTAGTTTGGATAGATTTTATTACGCAATTTTAGTCTTAAATGTTGTCACAATATGGAAAATTGAGCTAGCTCAATGTGGACATTGGATTCGGGTCATTCTGAGCTCTAAATCAAAAATTACGGACGATTTAGTGCGGAAATGTCAAGTTGATCGCCCCGTTAGAATGATCATTCTAAAGTGATCATTGGTGCTCATTGAGTAATGGCGTATAGATGAAGCATAATGCATGACATCAAGCAGTTGGGGATAGATTGGATTACTATAATGCTTTGTGGTATCTATTTCAATCATAAATTTTGTCACAACATAGATAATTGAGTTACCTCAAGGTGAACATTGGATTCGTGTTATTCTGACCTATAACTCAAAAGTTGTAGATGATTTAGTTCAGACATGTCAAGTTGATCGTCTAGTTAATATGATCATTCTAAACTAATCATTGCTGCTCATTGAGCAAAGGCTTAGAGATGACGCATGATGCATGGCATCACCGATTTTGGGACAGATTGGAATACTTGGATACTTTGTCGAATCAATTTCTATCTTAAATTTTTTCACAATATAGAAAATTGTGCTAGCTTAACGTGGACATTGGACTCGTGTCATTCTGAGCTCTAAATCAAAAGTTGCCGACGATTTAGTGCAAACATATTAACTTGATCGGCCATGTAAAATTATCATTCTAAAGTGATCATTGGTGCTCATTGAGTAAAAACTTATTAATGAGGCATAAAAGATGGCATCACGCAGTTTTTGATAGATTGGATTATATTTACGGGTTGTCATATCTAATTCTTATTTTGTCAAAATATAGCAAATCGAACTAGCTTAATGTGGACATTGGATTCAAGTCATTCTGGGCTATAAATCAAAAGTTATATACGATTTTGTGCAAACATGTCAAGTTGATCGCAAGTTAAAATAATCATTTTAAACTAAGCATTGGTGGTCATAGAGTAAAAGCTTATAAATGAAGCATAATGCATGACATTACGCTGTTTGGATAGATTTGATTACTTGAAGGATATGTCCAAGCAAATTTAGTCCTAAATTTTTTCAAAATATAGAAAATTGAGCTAGATTAACGTTGAAATTGGATTTGTGTCATTCTGGCTCATAATCAAACGTTACAGACGATTTAGTGCGGATATTTCAAGTTGATCGACCAGTTTAAATGATCATTCTAATGTGATCATTGGTGCTCATTGAGTAAAGGCTTAATAATGAAGCATAATGAATGGAATTACGCAGTTTTGGATAGATTGGATTACATGGACACTATTTCGTTTCTAAATCTGTCTAAAATTTTGTCACAATATAGAAAACAAAGCTAGCTTAATGTGGACATTGGGAATTGTGTCATTCTGAGCTATAAATCAAAAGTTATAAACGATTTATTGCTGAAATGTCAAGTTGATTGGGCACTTAAAATGATCATTCTAAAGTGATGATTGGTACTCATTAAGTAAAGGCATATAAATGAAGCATAATTCATGACATTACAAAATATTTGGATGGATTTGATTACATGGAGAATTTGTTGAGGCAATTTTAGTCAGAGTGTTTTTTCACAATATATAAAATTGAGCTAGCTTAACATGGGTATTGGATTCGTGTCATTCTTATCTCTTAATCAAAAGTTACATACGATTTAGCGCGGACATGTTAAATTGATCTGCCATTTAAAATGATTACTCTAAAGTGATCATTGCTGCTCATTGAGCAAAGGCTTATTAATGAAGCATAATATATGATATCACGTAGTTGTGGATAGATTGGATTACCTGGACGTTCTTTAGTATCTAATTTTATTTGAAATTTTGTAAAAAGATAGAAAATGAGCTATCTCAACGTGGAAATTAGGATTTGTGTCATTTTGAGCTATAAATGAAAAGTTATGCACGATTTAGTGCAGGCATGTCAAATAAATCGGGCAGTTAAAATAACCATTCTAAACTGATCATTGGTGCTCATTGAATAAGGCTTATCAATGAAGCATAATGCATGACATTACACAGTTTTTGATGAATTTGATTACTTGGAGAACTTCTCAAGGCATATTTAGTGTTAAATTTTATCACAATATAGAAAACTGAGTTAGCTTAACGTAGGTATTGGATTCGTGTCATTCTGAGCTATAAATAAAAAGTTATAGACGATATCGTTCGTACATGTCAAGTTGATCGGCTAGTTAATATTATCATTCTAAACTGATCATTGCTGCTCATTGAGTAATGGCTTATTAATGAAGCATAAAGCATGGCATCAAACAGTTTGGGATAGATTGGATTACTTAAATACTTTGTCGTATCTATTTTTATCCTAACTTTTGTCACAATATTGAAAATTGAGATAGCTCAAGGTGAACATTGGATTTGTATCATTCTGAGCTATAAATCAAAAGTTATAGAAGTTTTATTTCGGACATATCAAGTTGATTGGGTAGTTAATATGATCATTCTAAACTGATTATTGTTGCTCATTGAACAAAGGCTTATAAATGAAGCATGATGCATGGCATCACGCAGTTTGGGATAGATTGGATTACTTGGATGCTTTGTCGTATCTATTTCTATCTTGAATTTTATCACAATATAGAAAATTGAACTAGCTTACAGTGGACACTGAATTCGTATCATTCTGAGCTATACATCAAAAGTTATAGACGATTTAGTTCGGATATGTCAAGTTGATCAACCAGTTAAAATGATCATCCTACACTGATCATTGCTACTCATTGAGCAAAGGCTTATAAATGAAGCATAATGCTTGGGATCATGTAGTTTGGGACAGATTGGAATACTTGGATATTTTGTCGTATCTATTTCTATCTTAAATTTTGTCACAATATAGAAGATTGAGCTAGCTCAACGTGGACATGGGATTCGTGTCATTCTAGGCTCTAAATCAAAATTTATGTACGATTTAGTGCGGACATGTGAAGTTGATCGGCCAGTTGAAATGATCATTCTAATGTGATCATTGGTGCTCATTGAGTAAAGGCTTATTAATGAATCATAAAGCATGGCATCACGTAGTTTTTGATAGATTGGATTATATTGACGCTTTGTCATATCTAATTCTTGTTCAAATTTTGTTAAAATATAGCAAACCATGCTAGCTTAACGTGGACATTGGATTCAAGTCATTCTGATTATAAACGTTATATACAATTTAGTGCATACATGTCAAGTTTATCTCCATTTAAAATGATCATTCTAAATTGATCGTTAGTGCACATAGAGTAAAGGCTTATAAATGATGCATAATGCATGATACTACGTAGTTTGGATAGATTTGATTACGCAATTTTGGTCTTAAATTTTTTCATAATACGAAAATGGATCTAGCTTAACGTGGACATTGGATTCGGGTAATTCTAAGCTCTAAATCAAAAATTATGTACGATTTAGAAATGTCAAGTTGATCGCCCTGTTAAATGATCATTCTAAAGTGGTCATTGGTGCTCATTGAATAATGGCTTATTAATGAAGCATAATGCATGGCATCACATAGTTTTGGATAGATTGGATTACATGGATGCTATTTCGTTCTATTTCTATCTAAAATTTTATCACAATATAAAAAACAAAGTATGCATAACATGGACATTGGATTCATGTCATTCCAAGCTATAAATCAAAAGTTATGGACAATTTAGTGCAGACATGTCAGTTAAAATGATCATTCTAAACTAATCACTGTTGCTCATTGAGTAAAAGCATATAAATAAAGCATAATGCATGACATTACAAAGTTTTGGATAGATTTCATTACTTGGAGGATTTATCGAGGCAATTTTAGTCTGAAATTTATCACAATATCGAAAATTGAGGTACCTTAAAGTGAACATTAGATTCGTATCATTCTGAGCTATAAATCAAAAGTTATAGACGATTTAGTTCGGACATGTCAAGTTGATCAGCTACTTAATATGATCATTCTAAACTGACCATTGCTGCTCATTGAGCAAAGGCTTATAAATGAAGCATGATTCATGGCATCACACAGTTTGGGATATATTGGATTACTTGGATGCTTTGTCGTATCTATTTCTATCTTGAATTTTCTCAAAATATAGAAAATTGAGCTAGCTTACCGTGGACACTGGATTCGTATCATTATGAGCTATCAATCAAAAGTTATAGACGATTTAGTTCGGACAGGTCAATTTGATCGATCAGTTAAAATGATTATTTTACACTGATCATTGGTGCTCACTGAGAAAAGACTTATAAATGAAGCATAGTTTGGGATAGATTGGCATACTTCGATACTTTTTCGTATCTATTTCTATTGTAAATTTTGTCACAATATAGAAAATTGAGCTAGCTCAACGTGGACATTGGATTCATGTCATTTTGAGCTCTAAATAAAAAGTTACAAACGATTTAGTACGGACATGTCAAGTTGATCGTACAGTTAGAATGATCATTCTAAAGTGATCATTGGTGCTCATTGAGTAATGGCGTATAGATGAAGCATAATGCATGGCATCAAGCAGTTGGGGATAGATTGGATTACTTTAATGCTTTGTGGTATCTATTTCAATCATAACTTTTGTCACGACATAGATAATTGAGTTACCTCAAGGTGAACATTGGATTCGTGTTATTCTGACCTATAACTCAAAAGTTGTAGATGATTTAGTTCGGACATGTCAAGTTGATCGTCTAGTTAATATGATCATTCTAAACTAATCATTGCTGCTCATTGAGCAAAGGCTTAGAGATGACGCATGATGCATGGCATCACGGATTTTGGGACAGATTGGAATACTTGGATACTTTGTCGAATCAATTTCTATCTTAAATTTTTTCACAATATAGAAACTTGTGCTAGCTTAACGTGGACATTGGACTCGTGTCATTCTGAGCTCTAAATCAAAAGTTGCCGACGATTTAGTGCAAACATATTTACTTGATCCGCCATGTAAAATGATCATTCTAAAGTTATCATTGGTGCTCATTGAGTAAAAACTTATTAATGAGGCATAAAACATGGCATCACGCAGTTTTGGATAGATTGGATTATATTTACGGGTTGTCATATCTAATTCTTATTTTGTCAAAATATAGCAAATCGAACTAGCTTAATGTGGACATTGGATTCAAGTCATTCTGGGCTATAAATCAAAAGTTATATACGATTTAGTGCAAACATGTCAAGTTGATCGCAAGTTAAAATAATCATTTTAAATTAAGCATTGGTGCTCATAGAGTAAAAGCTTATAAATGAAGCATAATGCATGACATTACGCTGTTTGGATAGATTTGATTACTTGAAGGATATGTCCAAGCAAATTTAGTCCTAAATTTTATCACAATATAGAAAATTGAGCTAGATTAACGTGGAAATTGGATTCGTGTCATTTTTACCAATAATAAAACGTTACGGACGATTTAGTAAGGACATGTCAAGTTGATCGGCCAGTTTAAATGATCATTCTAAAGTGATCATTGATGCTCATTGATAATGGCTTAATAATAAAGTATAATGCATGGAATCACGTGGTTTTGAATAGATTGGATTACATGGACACTACTTCGTTTCTAATTCTGTCTAAAATTTTGTCACAATATAGAAAACAAAGCTAGCTTAACATGGACATTAGGATTTGTGTCATTCTGAGCTATAATTCAAAAGTTATAAACAATTTATTGCTGACATGTCAAGTTGATCGGGCACTTAAAATGATCATTCTAAAGTGATGATTGGTGCTCATTAAGTAAAGGCGTATAAATGAAGCATAATTCATGACATTAAAAAGTTTTGGCTCGATTTGATTGCTTGGAGAATTTGTCGAGGCAATTTTAGTATGAAATTTTATCACAATATATAAAATTGAGTTAGATTAATGTGGGTATTGGATTCATGTCATTCGTAGCTCTTAACCAAAAGTTACGTACGATTTAGCGCGGACATGTCAAATTGATCGGCCAGTTAAAATGATCATTCTAAAGTGATCATTGGTGCTCATTGAGTAAAGGCTTGTTGATGAAGCATAATGCATGACATCACGTAGTTTTGGATCGATTGGATTACTTGGACACTATTTTGTATCTTATTTTGTCTGAAATTTTGTAAAAATATAGAAAATGAGCTAGCTTAACGTGGAAATTGGGATTTGTAACATTCTGAGCTATAAATGAAATGTTATGGACAATTTAGTGCAGACATGTCAAGTTGATCGGGCAGTTAAAATAACCATTCTAAACTGATCATTGGTGCTCATTGAGTAAAGGCTTATAAATGAAGCATAATGCATGACATTACACAGTTTTGGATGGATTTTATTACATGGTGAACTTTTCAAGGCAATTTTAGTGTGAAATTTTATCACAATATAGAAAACTGAGTTAGCTTAACGTGGGTATTGGATTCGTGTCATTCTGAGATATAAATCAAAAGTTATAGATGATTTAGTTCGGACATGTCAAGTTGATCGGCTAGTTAATATGATCATTCTAAGCTGATAATTGCTGCTCATTGAGTAAAGGCTTACTAATGAAGCATAAGTCATGACATCAAGCAGTTTGAGATAGATTGGATTACTTGAATGATTTTTCGTATCTATTTTTACCTTAACTTTTGTCACAATATAGAAAATTGAGCTAGCTCAAGGTGAACATTGGATTCGTATCATTCGGAGCTATAAATCAAAAGTTATAGACGATTTAGTTCGGACATGTCAAGTTGATCGGCTAGTTAATATGATCACTCTAAACTGATCATTGCTGCTCATTGAACAAAGGCCTATAAATGAAGCATGATGCATGACATCACGCAGTTTGGAATAGATTGGATTACTTGGATGCTTTATCATATCTATTTCTATCTTGAATTTTATCACAATATAGAAAATTGAGCTTTCTTACCGTGGACACTGAATTCGTATCATTTTGAGCTATACGTCAAAAGTTATAGACAATTTAGTTCGGACATGTCAAGTTGATCGACCAGTTAAAATGATCATTGTATACTGATCATTGCTGCTCATTAAGCAAATGCTTATAATGAAGCATAATGCATGACATCACGTAGTTTGGGACAGATTGGAATACTTGGATACTTTGTCATATCTATTTCTATCATAAATTTTGTTACAATATATAAAATTGAGCTAGCTCAACGTGGACATTAGATTCGTGCCATTCTAAGCTCTAGATCAAAAGTTACGGATGATTTAGTGCGGACATGTGAAGTTGGTCGGCCAGTTAAAATGATCATTCTAATGTGATCATTGGTGCTCATTGAGTAAAGGCTTATTAATGAATCATAAAGCAAGGCATCATGTAGTTTTGGATAGATTGGATTATATTGACGCTTTGTCAAATCTAGTTTTTGCTCAAATTTTGTCAAAATATAGCAAACCATGCTAGCTTAACGTGGACATTGGATTCAAGTCATTCTGAGTTATAAATCAAACGATATATACGATTTATTGCATACATGTCAAGTTGATCCTCTGTTAAAATGATCATTCTAAACTGATCATTGGTGCACATAGAGTAAAAGCTTATAAATGATGCATAATGCATGATATTACGTAGTATGGATAGATTTGATTACGCAATTTTAGTATTAATTTTTTTATCATAATATGAAAATTGAGCTAGCTTAACGTGGACATTGGATTCGGGTCATTTTGAGCTCTAAATCAAAAATTACGGACGACTTAGTGCGGAAATGTCAAGTTGATCGCCATGTTAAAATGATCATTCTAAAGTGGTCATTGGTGCTCATTGAGTAATGGCTTATTAATGAAACATAATGCATGGCATCACGCAGTTTTGGATAGATTGGATTACATGGATGCTATTTCGTTTCTAATTCAATCTAAAATTTTGTCATAATATAAAAAACAAAGTATGGTTAACATGGACATTGGATTCATGTCATTCCGAGCTAAAAATCAAAAGTTATGGACGATTTAGTGCGGACATGTCAAGTTGATCGTTCAGTTAAAATAATCATTCGAAAGTGATCATTGGTGCTCATTGAGCAATGGCGTATAGATGAAGCATAATGCATGGCATCAAGCAGTTGGGGATAGATTAGATTACTTGAATTCTTTGTCGTATGTATTTCAATCATAATTTTTTTCACAACATAGAAAATTGAGTTAGCTCAAGGCGAACATTGGATTCGTGTTATTCTGAGCTATAAATCAAAAGTTATAGATGATTTAGTTCAGACATGTCAAGTTGATCGTCTAGTTAATATGATAAATCAAAAGTTACAGACGATTTAGTGCGGAGATATTAACTTGATCGGCCATGTAAAATGATCATTCTAAAGTGATCATTGGTGCTCATTGAGTAAAAGCTTATTAATGAAGCATAAAATATGGCATCACGCAGTTTTGGATAGAATCGATTATATTAACGGGTTGTCATATCTAATTCTTGCTCAAATTTTGTAAAAATATAGAAAATCGAGCTAGCTTAACGTGGACATTGGATTCAAGTCATTCTGGGCTATAAATCGAAAGTTATTTATGATTTAGTGCAAACATGTCAAGTTGATCGCAAGTTAAAATAATCATTCTAAGCTGAGCATTGGTGCTCATAGAGTAAAGGCTTAGAAATGAAGCATAATGCATGACATTTTGCAGTTTGGATAGATTTGATTACTTGAAGCATATGTCCAAGCAAATTTAGATCTAAATTTTATCACTTGAGCTAGATTAACGTGGAAATTGGATTCGTTTCATTCTGGCTCATAATCAAACGTTACGGACGATTTAGTGCGCACATGTCAAGTTGATCGGCCAGTTTAAATGATCATTCTAAAGTGATCATTGGTGCTCATTGAGTAAAGGCTTAATAATGAAGCATAATGCATGGAATCACATGATTACATGGACACTATTTCGTTTCTAATTCTGTCGAATTTTTTGTCACAATATAGAAAACAACGCTAGCTTAACGTGGGCATTGGGATTTGTGTCATTCTGAGCTATAAATCAAAAGTTGTAAATGATTTATTGCAGACATGTCAAGTTGATCGGGCACATAAAATGATCAAACTAAAGTGATGATTGGTGCTCATTAAAAAAGGCGTATAAATGAAGCATAATTCATGACATTAAAAAGTTTTGAATGGATTTGATTACTTGGAGAATTTTTCGAGGCAATTTTAGTATGAAATTTTATCACAATATATAAAATTGAGCTAGCTTAATGTGGGTATTGGAATTGTGTTATTCTTAGCTCTTTATCAAAAGTTACGTACGATTTAGCACGGACATGTCAAATTGATCGGCCAGTTAAAATGATCATTCTAAAGTGATCATTGGTACTCATTGAGTAAGGCTTGTTGATGAAGCATAATGCATGACATCACGTAGTTTTGAATAGACTGGAATACCCGGACGCTATTTCGTATCTAATTTTGTATGAAATTTTGTAAGAATATAGAAAATGAGCTAGCTTAACGTGGAAATTGGGATTTGTGTCATTCTGAGCTATAAATGAAAAGTTATGGACGATTTAGTGCATACATGTCAAGTTAATCGGGCAGTTAAAATAACCATTCTAAACTGATCATTGGTGCTTATTGAGTAAAGGCTTATAAATGAAGCATAATGCATGACATTACACTGTTTTGGATGGATTTGATTACTTGGAGAACTTGTCAAGGCAATTTTAGTGTGAAATTTTATCACAATATAGAAAACTGAGTTAGCTTAACGTGGGTATTGGATTCGTGTCATTCTGAGCTATAAATCAAAAGTTATAGACGATTTGGTTCATACATGTCAAGTTGATCGGCTAGTTAATATGATCATTCTAAACTGATTATTGTTGCTCATTGAGTATAAGCTTATTAATGAAGCATAAAGTATGGCATCAAGCAGTTTGGGATAGTGATGAGGACATCAGGTCGTACATCCAGCCAGGAGACCAGACTGGCCGACCAGGAAGCTTGCCCGAGACAGTTGGACCATCTGGCACGCCTGCCTGCCCAAGCAGTACCGCCGGAACCTCGACCACAAGGACCAGAGCAACCAGCATTGCCGGCGGAGAGGCCCAAGCTTCCAGCACACTTAGTGGCGACGTGGATGACACCGCCGGTCCCTCTGGTGATGCCGCCAACTCCGGGATCAACTTGGCCGGTCCTGAAGGCATTCCGGCCAGTACCTCGCACAATCCAGCCGGTACAGCCGATCCAGCCGAGTACACGCGCATTTCCACTTCTACACAGGAGGACTCGGACCAAATGAGCTACCAGCTCCAGGACATGCACCTAGAGGAAGTATCTACACCAGTGGTACCTCAAGGAGCAATGAAAAGAAGCAGATCAAGGGCACTCTTCCACAGATTCAGCTTATGGGTCGACAAGCTCCTAGAGGAAGATCGACTAAGGAAAATGGGCCAAAAATGCAATGAAGAGTCCAATGGCTTCACAACAACACAAGGGACATCAGATACTTGGGCTTTAGTGGCAAGAGAGGTCAGGGCCCAAAGATTTTTAACCCTACTCCAAGTCGAAGACTAGGAGCAAGGCGCGTGCATGCCACAAGGATGGCCACCTTCCATTTCTTGGCCATGAGGTAAGATAAGGTAAGTTTCAATTCGAATATATGCCTCTTTCTATTTTGCAGGGTAGGATCTAGAATATTTACTTTATTGAGTCAAAGACATTTTAGGAATAGGTCCTTTTTCGATTATGCACTTTTGTATCTTTTCCTTTTGTGCACTTTTGTATGTTTTCCTTTTCTTATTTGGGTCGACCCTAGAAGGTCAAGCTGTCGAGCATATTAATAAAGCTCCTTCCAGCATTGTAGTTTGACAAACTTTTTGATATTAATAAAGATCGAATTTTCTTTCAACAAGTTATTCTCTCAAGAGACTTGTGCGCTTAGAACCTAGTTGAGACCAGCCCTCCTAGCTCTAAGTTTGTGATTTATCACGAGGTTCATCACCCCTCGTGTGGTTCACTTCACCCTTCCATATTTTACCAACCAGAAAACCCCTATCCAGAAGCCTAAGGTTGAGTTTCTCACCTAATCTTCTACAAACAGCCCACGCGCATACATCCTTGAATCAAGGCTTGTATCATTTTGGTATCAGAGCTTAAAGCTCCTAAACCAGGTTGTTTCTATCCTTTTACTTGTTTTGTTTTTAGTTCTTGCATTAGTTTAAGTCGCATTCAAGAAAAATAAAAAAAACATCAAACTCCAAACCGAGTGCATCTAGCCTTCTACGTGTATCACTAGGGTTTAGATTCACTTTTGCATTGCCATTCACGTTTTTATTTTTGTTTAAATCATATTTTCTTTATTTTTAAGTTAAATTAAAAGAAAAGAAAAAGAAAATAGAAAGAATACTAAAGGAATTCGAATTGGACAGCTAGCACAAGTTGTCAAGAAAGTTTCCGTTTTCTCAAATCTTCATATCTTTGAAATTTCCAATTCTCAGATTTTTTCCTTTTTGCAAAATTTTCGAATCCTTATAAAAAGAAAACCCTCCTAATAATTTAGGAGCATCCTAACTTGTCTTCTTTCTTTGTAGCACACAATGGCAGAAGAAAATAGAAAAGCAACCGAAGCCATGATGGCCATGTTCACCACACTCCAAACACAACTCGCATCCATAGGCGAGAGGTTGGAGCGCGTGGAAAGACTGGTGAGATTCCAGGCCATAAGGCACGTGAGAGCTGAGCAAGACCGTCCTGAGGGTCCTGAGCACCTTAGGACACGGCGCGAACAGGAGGAACCCCAACCAGATGGAGATGAGGACACACGACCTCATAACTATCACCATAGGCCGAGAGGACCTCCACGGCAACCAGAGGCAGAAGATAATGGCTTTGAGCCATATGGTCTTCACCAGAGACCAAGAATGCCTCCTAGACATCATGAGGATGGAGATGAACACACCTACAACCGGGTAAATCATCCTGATGTTAAGCTAACTTCTCCTAGTTTTGCAGGAAAAGTAGACCTCGAGGCTTACCTAGATTGGGAAAGAAGAATGGATCATATCTTTGATCATTACAACCAACCAGGACCTAGGAGATTCTCAATGGCAGTAGCACAACTCACGGACAATGCCCTCATCTGGTGGGATCGTGAGGTATCTGACAGAAGGAGGAAGAAAATGAGGCCCATAGACTCATGGGTCGACATGAAAGACCTCATGCGACAAAGGTTTGTTCCACCTTACTTTCATAGAGACTTGCAACGTCGTTTTCGTACTCTTAAGCAGGGTACTAGATCAGTAGAGGAGTACTATGAAGAGTTCGAGAAGCTAAGGAACAGATTGGAGCTCAATGATGATGAAGAAGCATTGATGGCACAATTCTTGGATGGACTCCAAGGAATCAGCCGCAAGGTGGAAAGGCAAATCTACAATGACTTCAAAGACTTGTTCCACCTATCTGTCCAGGCTGAGCAGCACATCAAACGTAAGAACCAAGACATCCGCAGCAAGCCTAAGACACCTTGGGCACCAAGCAACATGCCCAAGCCCGTAGACAAAGGCAAGAGCATAGAGATCGAGTCAAGGTTCAAGAGCAAGCCTCATGAACCCACCCTTGACCAGAGAGAGCCTGGTACGTCTTCTAACCCTCAAAGATCACGTGACATCACTTGTTTCAAGTGTAGGGGTCGTGGACACATCTCAAGGGAGTGCCCAAACAACCGGGTCATGTTGATTACGGAGGCTGGAGAATATGAGTCCCAAGATGAAGAGGACTATGAACCAGAAGAGGAGTATGGTGACATTGAGTACCCTGATGTGGGGGAAGTGCTGGTCACTAGACGCATCCTCAGTGCAATGGTGGATCCTTCAGAGACCATCCAAAGGGAGAACATCTTCCACAGCCGTTGCACCATCAAGGGCAAGGTATGTAACCTCATCATAGATGGTGGTTCTTGCACTAACGTTGCTAGTGCATATATGGTTGATAAGCTAGGTCTAGAGAAGACAAGGCATCCTCGACCATATAGACTGAGATGGCTAGATGACAAGGTGGAGCTCAAGATCCATGAGCAAGTCACTGTGCCATTCAGTGTGGGCAAGTACCAGGACCAAGTCGTGTGCGACGTGGTGCCCATGCAAGCTGGCCATCTTCTGCTAGGAAGACCATGGCAGTTTGACAAAGAGACCAGGCATGATGGCCGAACCAATCTCTACAAAATTGTGCATGACAAGAGAAAGGTCAGCTTGGCTCCTCTTACACCTGCCCAGGTACATGAGCTACAACTCCAAATGAGTAAGGAAAAGAAACTTATCAAGTCTAATTTTCTTATTCAACCAAGCCATGTCCGGAGAGCTTTAGCCTCGAAGGATTTAATGTTACTAATGGTTTTCAAGGAAGTGTTGAATGTAGAAAAGGAACAGGTAGAGCTACCTCCTGAAGTAGCAACTCTCCTCAACAAGTTCCAGGATGTATTTCTAGAGGAGATACCAGCAGGCTTGCCTCCTTTACGTGGCATAGAACACCAGATTGATCTAGTGCCCAGAGCAGCCCTGCCCAACCGGCCAGCCTACAGGATGAGTCCAGAGGAGTCCAAGGAGCTTGAGAAGCAAGTCAAGGAGCTCCTGGAGAAAGGATATGTTCGAGAGAGCCTCAGTCCATGTGCCGTACCAGTGCTACTAGTGCCCAAGAAGGATGGGACTTGGCGCATGTGCGTGGACTGCCGAGCAATCAACAACATCACAGTCAAGTACCGGCATCCAATACCACGGCTGGATGACATGCTAGATGAGCTGAGAGGAGCCACGGTCTTCTCCAAGATAGACCTCAACAGTGGATACCACCAGGTCAGGATGAAAGAAGGTGATGAAGGGAAGACTGCTTTCAAGACAAAGCAAGGGCTCTACGAGTGGACAGTCATGCCAGTTGGCTTGACTAATGCCCCAAGCACCTTCATGCACCTTATGAACCAAGTTCTTAGGGCGTACATCAGTAAGTTTGTAGTAGTTTACTTTGATGACATACTAGTTTATAGTAACTGCCTACGGGAACACCTCACACATCTTGAGATGGTACTTAAAACCCTTCGACAAGAAGAGCTTTATTCCAATCTCAAGAAGTGCACCTTTTGTACTGATAAGCTTGTCTTTTTAGGTTTTGTTGTGAGTTCACAGGGCCTACAGGTTGATGAAGAGAGGATTCGAGCCATACAAGAATGGCCAACACCAGGAAACATCAGCCAAGTAAGGAGCTTCCACGGACTGGCCAGCTTCTATAGGAGATTCGTGCCCAACTTCAGCAGTATTGCCTCACCATTGACGGCAGTAGTGAAGAAGAACATGGGATTCAGCTGGGGAGAAGCTCAGGAGAAGGCATTCCAGGCCTTGAAGGACAGCCTTACACATGCACCAGTGCTAGTCCTGCCCGACTTCAACAAGACGTTTGAAGTGGAGTGTGATGCCTCTGGAATAGGCATAGGAGCAGTGCTAACCCAAGGAGGGAGACCAGTGGCATACTTCAGTGAGAAGCTAGGTGGTGCCTCACTGAACTACCCCACTTATGACAAGGAGCTTTATGCCCTTGTCCGAGCATTGGAGACTTGGCAGCATTACTTGCTGTCCAAGGAGTTTGTGATCCACACTGATCATGAGACTCTCAAACACCTCAGAGGGCAAACAAATCTCAAGAGGAGACATGCCAGGTGGATGGAGTTCATAGAGACCTTCCCATACGTCATCAAGTACAAGAAGGGCAAAGATAATGTGGTAGCCGATGCACTATCAAGGAGGTTTGCCTTGATATCCACCATGGAGGCAAAGGTCCTAGGGTTCGAGCACATCAAGGACCTATACAAGGATGATCCTGACTTTGCTGAGAGCTACAAGGAGTGTGGCACATGGAGTCATGGCAAGTTCTACATCCATGAGGGGTTCTTGTTCCGAGAAAGAAGGCTGTGCATACCACAAGGATCCTTAAGGGAGCTTATCATCCGAGAAGCTCATGGAGGAGGACTCATTGGCCACTTTGGTGTCGACAAGACTCTAGCAGTGGTCAAGGAGCACTTCTACTGGCCACAGATCAAGAGGACAGTAGAAGCTCATTGTGCAAGATGCATCACTTGCAAGAAGGCAAAGTCCCGAGTGCAACCTCACGGGTTGTATCTCCCATTGCCAAAACCTACACATCCATGGGTGGACATCTCAATGGACTTTGTTCTAGGTCTGCCCAAGATCAACCACAAAGATGCAATCTTTGTAGTGGTGGACAGATTCTCCAAGATGGCACACTTCATTCCATGTGCCAATATCAATGATGCCACTCAAACAGCTGATCTGTTCTTCAGGGAGATAGTACGGCTTCATGGAGTGCCAAGGACCATCATATCAGACAGGGAAACCAAGTTCCTCAGCCACTTCTGGAGGACCCTTTGGAGAAAACTAGGCACGAAGCTACTCTTCTCTACCACCTGCCATCCTCAAACCGATGGCCAAACTGAAGTTGTCAATAGGACACTATCAACTCTTCTCAGAACTACACTAGGGAAGAACCTAAAGACTTGGGTGGAGCGCCTGCCATTCATTAAGTTCGCTTACAACCGAGCCGTGCACTCAGCAACCAAGAAGACACCATTTGAAGTAGTATACGGCTTCAACCCTCTCACCCCATTAGAGCAAACACCACTACCACCAGTTGAGATGACCAACCTCAACGGAGCATCCAAGGCAGAGTTCATCAGGAGATTACACCAGAAGGTAGCAGAAAACTTGGAGAAGAGGACCGGACAGTACGTGACTCATGCCAACAAGGGAAGAAAGGAGGTGATCTTTCAACCAGGCGATTGGGTGTGGCTACACCTACGGCAGGAGGGTTCCCAAACCTAAGGAGTTCCAAGCTAGCACCAAGAGGAGATGGACCATTCAGAGTGCTCGAGAGGATCAACAACAACGCCTACCGGATCGAGCTCCCAGGTGAGTTTAATGTGTCCAATACGTTCAATGTTACTGACTTAGCCCTTTTCCATGCAGATGAACCAGTTTTGAGGACAAAACCTACAGAAGAGGGAGGGGATGATGAGGACATCAGGTCGTACATCCAGCCAGGAGACCAGACTGGCCGACCAGGAAGCTTGCCCGAGACAGTCGGACCATCTGGCACGCCTGCCGGCCCAAGCAGTACCGCCGGACCCTCGACCACAAAGACCAGAGCAACCAGCATTGCCGGCGGAGAGGCCCAAGCTTCCGGCACACTTGGTGGCGATGTGGATGACATCGCTGGTCCCACTGGTGATTCCGCCAACTCCGGGATCAACTTGGCCAGTCCTGAAGGCATTCCGGCCAGTACCTCGCACAATCCAGCCGGTACAGCCGATCCAGCCGAGTACACGCCCATTTCCACTTCTACACAGGAGGACTCGGACCAAATGAGCTACCAGATCCAGGACATGCACCTAGAGGAAGTATCTACACCACTGGTACCGCAAGGAGCAATGACAAGAAGCAGATCAAGGGCACTCTTCCACAAATTCAGCTTATGGGTCGACAAGCTCCTAGAGGAAGATCGACTAAGGACAATGGGCCAAAAATGCAATGAAGAGCCCAATGGCTTCCCAACAACACAAGGGACATCAGAGACTTGGGCTTTAGTGGCAAGAGAGGTCAGGGCCCAAAGATTTGTAACCCTACTCCAAGTCGAAGACTAGGAGCAAGGCGCGTGCATGCCACAAGGACGGCCACCTTCCATTTCTTGGCCATGAGGTAAGTTAAGGTAAGTTTCAATTCGAATATATGCCTCTTTCTATTTTGCAGGGTAGGATCTAGAATATTTACTTTATTGAGTCAAAGACATTTTAAGAATAGGTCCTTTTTCGATTATGCACTTTTGTTTTTTTCCTTTTTTGCACTTTTGTAAGTTTTCTTTTTCTTATTTGGGTCGACCCTAGAAGGTCAAGCTGTCGAGCATATTAATAAGGCTCCTTCCAGCATTGTAGTTCGACAACCTTTTTGATATTAATAAAGATCGAATTTTCTTTCAACAAGTTATTCTCTCAAGAGACCTGTGCGCTTAGAATCTAGTTGAGACCAGCCCTCCTAACTCTAAGTTTGTGATTTATCATGAGGTTCATCACCCCTCGAGTGGTTCACTTCACCCTTCCATCTTTTACCAAACAGAAAACCCCTATCCAGAAGCCTAAGGTTGAGTTTCTCACCTAAACTTCTACAAACAGCCCACGCACATCCAAGCCTTGAATCGAGGGTTGTATCAGATAGATTGCATTACTTGAATGCTTTGTCATATCTAGTTTTATCTTAACTTATGCCACAATATAGAAAATTGAGCTACCTCAAGGTGAACATTGGATTCGTATCATTTTGAGCTATAAATCAAAAGTTATAGACAATTTAGTCTGGACATGTCAAGTTGATCGGCTAGTTAATATGATAATTCTAAACTAATCATTGCTGCTCATTGAACAAAGGCTTATAAATGAAGCATGATGCATGGCATCACGCAGTTTGCGATAGATTTGATTACTTGGATGCTTTGTCTTATCTATTTCTATCTTGAATTTTATCACAATATAGAAAATTGAGCTAGCTCAACATGGACATTGGATTTGTGTCATTATGAGCTCAAAATTAAAAGTTACAGACAATTTAGTGTGGAAATGTCAAGTTGAATGGCAAGTTAAAATAATCATTCGAAAGGGATCATTGGTGCTCATTGAGTAAAGGCTTATGAATGAAGCATAAAGCATTGCCTCAAGAAGTTTGGGATAGATTGGATTACTTGAATGCTTTGTCGTATCTATTTTTATCTTAAATTTTGTCACAATATAGAAAATTGAGCTAGCTCAAGGTGAACATTGTATTCGAATCATTCTGAGTTATAAATAAAAATTTATAGACGATTTAGTTCGGACATATCAAGTTGATCGGCTAGTTAATATGATCATTCTAAACTGATCATTGCTGCTCATTGACCAAAGGCTTATAAATGAAGCATGATGCATGGCATCACCCAGTTTAGGATAGATTTGATTACTTGGATGCTTTGTCGTATCTATTTCTATCTTAAATTTTATTACAATGTAGAAAATTGAGCTAGCTTACCATGGACATTGAATTTGTATCATTTTGAGCTATGCATCAAATGTTATAAACGATTTAGTTCGGACATGTCAAGTTGATCGATCAGTTAAATGATCATTCTAAACTGATCATTGCTGCTAATTGAGCAAAGGCTCATAAATGAAGCATAATTCATGGCATCACGTAGTTTGAGATAGATTGGAATACTTGGATACTTTGTCTTATCTATTTCTATCTTAAATTTTGTCATTATATACAAAATTGAGCTAGCTCAACGTGGACATTAGATTTGTGTCATTTTGAGCTCTAAATCAAAAGTTACATATGATTTAGTGCTGAAATGTCAAGTTTATCGGCCAGTTAAAATGATCATTCGAAAGTGATCATTGGTGCTCCTTAACTAAAGGCTTATTAATGAAGCATAAAGCATGACATCAAGTAGTTTTGGATAGATTGGATTATATTGACAATTTGCCATATCTAATTCTTGCTCAAATTTTGTCCAAATTTAGCAAACCAAGCTAGCTTAATCTGGACAATGGATTCAAGTCATTCTAAGCTATAAATCAAAAGTTATATACGATTTAGTACAAACATATCAAGTTGATTGCCAGTTAAAATGATTATTCTAAACTAATCATTGGTGCTCATAGAGTAAAGGCTTATAAATGAAGCATAATGCATGATATTACGTAGTTTGGATATATTTGATTACACAATTTTAGTCTTATAATTTATCACAATATAGAAAATTGAGCTAGCTTAATGTGGACATTGGATTCGTGTCATTCTGAGCTCTTAATCAAAAATTACGGACGATTTAGTGCAGAAATGTCAAGTTGATCGCCTGTTAAAATAATCATTCTAAAGTGGTCATTGGTGCTCATTGAGAAAAGGATTATTAATGAATCATAATGCATGGTATCACACAGTTTGGATAGATTGGATTACATGGACGCTATTTCGTTTCTAATTCTATCTAAAATTTGGTCACAATATAAAAGCAAGGCTTGCTTAACATGGACATTGGATTCATGTCATTCTGAGATATAAATCAACAGTTATGGATGATTTAGTGCAGATCTGTCAAGTTGATCGGTTAGTTAAAATGATTATTCTAAACTGATCACTAGATCTCATTGAGTAAAGGCATATAAATGAAGCATAATGCATGACATTACAAAGTTTTGGATAGATTTCATTACTTGGAGGATTTGTCGAGGCAATTTTAGTCTGAAATTTTATCACAATATAGAAAATTGTGCTAGCTTAACGTGGGGATTGGATTCGTGTTATTCTAAAATATAGAGCAAAAGTCATAGACAATTTAGTCCGGACTTGTCAAGTTGATCGGCTAGCTATTATGATAATTCTAAACTGATAATTGCTGCTCATTGAGCAAAGGCTTATAAATGAAACATAAAGCATGGCATCACACAATTCGGAATAAATTATATTGCTTCGATGCTTGGTCGAATCTATTTTTACCTTAAATTTAGTCACAATATAGAATAATGAGCTAGCTTAACGTGGACATTGGATTTGAGTCATTTGGAGCTATAATCAAAAGTTATAAACGATTTAGTTTGGTCATGTCAAGTTGATCGGCGAGTTAAAATAATCACTCTAAACTAATCATTGGTGCTCATTGAGTAAATGCTTATAAATAATCACTCTAAACTGAAGCATAATGCATTGCATCAAGCAATTTTGAAAAGACTGGATTAGTTAGACGCTTTGTTTTACCTATTTCTGTCTCAAATTCTGTCACAATATAGAAGATTGAGCTAGGTTAACGTAGGCATCGTATTCTTTTCATTCTGAGCTTAAATCAAAAGTTACGGACGATTTAGCGCAGACATGTCAAGTTGATCGGTCAGTTAAAATGATCATTCTAAATTGATCATTGGTGCTCCATGAGTAAAGGCTTATTAATGAAGCATAATGCATGGTATCACACAGTTTTGGATAACTTGGATTACTTGAACGCTTTTTGGTATCTGTTTCTGCCTCAATTTTTTTCACTATGTAGGAAATTGAGCTAGCTTAATGTGGTCATTCGATTCGTGTCATTTTGAGCAATAAATCAAAAGTTACAAACGATTTAGTCCAGACATGTCAAGTTGATCGGCTAGTTAAAATGATCATTCTAAACTAATCATTGGTTCTCATTGAGTAAAGACATATAAATAAAGCATAATGCATGTGGCATCACGCTATTTTAGATAGATTGGATTACTTGGACGGTTTATAGTATCTATTTATGCCTCAAATTTTATCACAATATAGAAAATTCAAAAGTGGGTATTGGATTGGTGTCATTTTTAGTTCTAAATCAAAAGTTACGGACGGTTTAGTGTAGACATGTAAAGTTTATCAGCCAATTAAGATGATAATTCTAAACTGATCAATGGTTCTCATTAAGTAAATCCTTATATATGAAACACAATGCATGGCATCACACAGTTTTGGAAAGATTGCATTACTTGGACGCTTCGTCGTATCTATTGTTTTCTCAAATTTTGTCACAATATAGAAAATTGAGGTAGCTTAACGTGGGCACTGGATTCGTACCATTCTGAGCTATAAATCAAAAGTTACTAACAGTTTAATGCAAACATGTCAAGTTGATCGGCCAGTTAAACTGATCATTGGTACTGATCGTGTAAAGGCTTATAAATAAAGTGCTTATAAATAAAGCATAATGCATGGCATCACGCTGTTTTAGATAAAAAGGAATACTTTGATGCTTTGTCGTATCTATTTCTGTATAAAATTTTGTCACAATATGGAAAATCGACTTAGCTTAATGGGGGCATTGCATTCATATCATTCTGATCTATAAATAAAAAGTTATGAATGATTTAGTGCAGACATGTCAAGTTGATCGCCCAGTTAAAATGATCAGTCTCAACTGATAATTCGTACTAATCGAGTAAAGGCTTATAAATGAAGCATAATGCCTTGCAACACACTGTCTTAGATAGATTGGATTATTTGGACGATTTGTTGTATTTATTTCTGTCTAAAATTTTGTCACAATATGGAAAATTGCGCTAGCTTAATGGGGGCATTGGATTCGTATCATTCTGAGCTATAAATCAAACGTTACGAATGATTTACAGCAGACATGTGAAGTTGATCGGCCAGTTAAAATGATCAGTCTAAACAAATAATTGGTTCTCATTGAGTAAAAGCCTATAAATAAAGCGTAATGCATGTCATCACGCTGTTTTAGATAGATTGCATTAATTGCATGCATTGTCGTATCAATTTTTGTCTCAAATTTTGTCACAATTTAGAAAATTGAGCTACCTTAACATGGGCATTGGATTCATGTCATTCTGAGCTCTAAATCAAAAGTTAGGGACGATTTAGTGCCGACATGTAAAGTTGATCGGCCAATTAAAATGATCATTCTAAACTGATCAGCTAAAGTTGATCGGCCAATTAAAATGATCATTCTTAATGTGGGCATAATGCATACGATTTAGTGCGGATATGTCAAGTTAATCGGACAGTTAAAATGATCATTGTAAACTGATCATTGGTGCTAATTAAGTAAAGTCTTATAAAAGAAGCAAAATGTATTGCATCACGTAGTTTTGGATAGATTGGAATACTTGTACGCTTTGTCGTACCGATTTTTGTCTCAAATTTTGTCACAATATAGAAAATTGAGCTAGCTTAACGTGAGCATTGAATACATGTCATTCTATGCTCTAAATGAAGCATAATGCATTGCATCACGCAATTTTGGAAAGATTGGATTACTTGGATGCTTTGTCGTATGTATTTCTATCAAATTTTGTCACAATATAGAAGATTTAGCTAGCTTATCGTAGGCATTGTACTCTTTTCATTCTGAGCTTAAATCAAAAGTTACGGATGATTTAGTGCAGACATATCAAGTTGATCGGCTAGTTAAAATGATTGTTCTAAACTAATCATTGGTGCTCCTTCAGTAAAGGCTTATTAGTGAAGCATAATGCATGGCAACACACAGTTTTGGATAGATTCGATTACTTAGACTCTTTGTCGTATCTATTTTTGTCTAAAATTTTGTCACTGTATAGGAAATTGAGCTAGCGTAACATGGGCACAGGATTCGTGTCATTCCAAGCTCAAAATCAAGAGTTAGAGACTATTTGGAGTGGAAATGTCAAGTTGATCGGCCAGTTAAAATGACCATTCTAAACACATCAATGGTGCTCATTGAGTAAAGGCTTATAAATGAATTATAATGCAAGACATCACGCAGTTTTGGATAGATTGGATTACTTGGATGCTTTATTGTATTTATTTCAATCTCAAATTTTGTCACAATATAGAAAATTGAGCTAGCTTAATATGTGCGTTGGATTCGTGTCATTTTGAGCTATAATAGAAAGTTATAAACGATTTAGTGTAGGCATGTCAAGGGTATCGACAAGTTAAAAAATGATCAGTCTAACCTGATCATTGCTTCTCATTGAGTAAAAGCTTATAAATAAAGCATAATGCATGACATAACACTGTTTTAGATAGATTGGATTACTTGGATGCTTTTTCCTATCTATTTCTGTCTTAAATTTTGTCACAATATTGAAAATTGAGCTAGCTTAACGTGGACATTGGAATCGTGTCATTCTGAGCTCTAAATCAAAAGTTACGGATGATTTAGTGTGGAGATGTAGTTAAAATGATCATTCTAAACTGATCATTGATGCTAGTTGAGTAAAGGCTTATCAAAGAAACATAATGCATTGCATCACGTAGTTTTGGATAGATTGGATAACTTGAATGCTTTTTCGTATCTATTTCTGTCTCAAATTTTTTCACAATATAGAAAATTGAGCTAGCTTAACGTGGGCATTGGATTGGTGTCATTCTGACCTCTAAATCAAAAGCTACGGACAATTTTGTGCGGATATGTCAAGTTTATCAGCCAGTTAAGATGATCATTCTAAACTGATCTTTGTTACTCATTGAGTAAAGGCTTATAAAAGAAACGTAATGCGTGGCATCATGCAGTTTTGGATATATTGGATTACTCAAATTTTTTCACATATCGAAAATTGAGATTGCTTAACGCGAGAATTGGATTCATGTCTTTCAGAGGTGTAAATCAAAAGTTACACACGATTTATTGTTGACATAGTAAATCGGCCAGTTAAAATGGTCATTCTAAACTTATCATTGGTGCTCATTGAGTAAAGACTTACAAATAAAGTACAATGCATTGCATCACAGTTTTGGATAGATTGGATACACTGGACGCTTTGTCGTATCTATTTCTGTCTCAAATGCTGTCACAATATAGAAAATTTAACTAGCTTAACGCATGCTTTGGATTCATGTCATAATAAGCTTAAATAAAATGTTACGGAAGATTTAGTGCAAACATGTCAAATTGATCGACCATTTAAAAAATGGTCATTGTAAAGTTATCACTGGTGCTCCTTGAGTTAAGGCTTATTAATGAAGCATAATGCATGGCACCATGCTATTTTGGATAGATTGGATTATTTGGATGTTTTGTCATATCTATTTATATCTCAAATTTTGTCACAATTTAAAAATTTGAGCTAACTTAACGTTGGCATTGGATTTGTGTCATTCAAATCTATAAACCCAAAGTTATAGACGATTTAATGCAGACAAGTCAAGCTGATTGTCCAGTTAAAATAATCATTCTAAATTGATCATTAGTGCTCATTGAATAAAGGGTTATAAATGAAGCATAATGCATGACATTACACAGTTTTGGATAGATTGCATTACTTGGATACTTTGTCGTATCTATTTCTGTCTCAAATTATATCAAAATATAAATAATTGAGCTAGCTTAACGTGGGCATTGGATTCATGTCATTTTGAGCTTTAAATCAAAAGTTATGGAAGATTTAATGCCGAAATGTCAAGTTGATCGGCCAGTTAAAATGATCATTCTAAACTAATCATTGGTGCTCTTTGAGTAAAGGCTTATAAATGAACCATAATGCATAGCATCACGCTGTTTTAGATATATTGGATTACTTGGATGCTTTGTCGTATAGAATTTTATCTCAAATTTTATCTCAAATTTTGTCACATTATAGAAAATTGAGGTAGCTTAACGTGGGTATTAGATTCGTGTCATTCAAAGCTAGTTACGAACAATTTAGTGCAGACATATCAAATCGATTGGCCAGTTAAAATGATTATACTAAACTGATCATTAGTGCTTATTGTTTAAAGGCTTATAAATGAAGCATAATGCGTGACATTACGAAGTTTCGGATAGATAGGATTACTTGGACGCTTTGTCTTATCTATTTCTGTTCAAATTTTGTTGAAATATAGAAAATTGAGCAAGCTTAACGTAGGCATTAGATTTTTCTCATTCTAAGCTCTAAATAAAAAGTTACGGACGATTTAGTGCAGACATGTCAAGTTGATCGGCCAGCTAAAATGATCATTCTAAACTGATCATTGGTTCTCATGGAGTAAAGACTTATAAATAAAGCATAATGCATGTGGCATCACGCTATTTTCGATAGATTGGATTACTTGGACGGTTTATAGTATCTATTTATGCCTAGAATTTTATCACAATATAGAAAATACAGCTAGCTTAACGTGGGTATTGGGTTGGTGTCATTTTTAGTTCTAAATCAAAAGTTACGGACGGTTTATTGTAGACATGTAAAGTTTCTCAGCCAATTAAGATGATAATTCTAAACTGATCAATGGTTCTCATTAAGTAAATCCTTATATATGAAACAAAATGCATGGCATCACACAGTTTTGGAAAGATTGCATTACTTGGAAGCTTTGTCATATCTATTTTTTTCACAAATTTTGTCACAATAGAGAAAATTGAGGTACTTAACGTGGGCATTGGATTCGTATCATTCTGAGCTATAAATCAAAAGTTACTAACAGTTAATGCAAACATGTCAAGTTGATCGGCCAGTTAAACTGATCATTGGTACTGATCGTGTAAAGGCTTATAAATAAAGCATAATGCATGGCATCACGCTGTTTTAGATAGAAAGGATTACTTGGATGCTTTGTCGTATCTATTTCTGTAAAAAAATTTGTCACAATATGGAAAATCGACTTAACTTAATGGGGGAATTACATTCATATCATTCTGATCTATAAATCAAAAGTTATGAATGATTTAGTGCAGACATGTCAAGTTGATCGCCCAGTTAAAATGATCAGTCTAAACTGATAATTCGTACTAATCGAGTAAAGGCTTATAAATGAAGCATAATGCCTTGCATGATACTGTCTTAGATAGATTGGATTACTTGGATGATTTGTGGTATTTATTTCTGTCTAAAATCTTGTCACAATATGGAAAATTGCGCTAGCTTAATAGGGACATTGGATTCGTATCATTCTGAGCTATAACTCAAACGTTACGAATGATTTACAGCAGACATGTGAAGTTGATTGGCCAGTTAAAATGATCAGTCTAAACAAATCATTAGTTCTCATTGAGTAAAAGCCTATAAATAAAGCATAATGCATGTCATCACGCTGTTTTAGTTAGATTGCATTAATTAAATGCATTGTCGTATCTATTTTTGTCTCAAATTTTGTCACAATTTAGAAAATTGAGCTACTTTAGCATGGGCATTGGATTCATGTCATTCTGAGCTCTAAATCAAAAGTTAGGGACGATCTAGTGCCGACATGTAAAGTTGATCGGCCAATTAAAATGATCATTGTTTCTCATTGAGTAAAGGCTTATAAATGAAGCATAATGCATTGCATCACGCAATTTTGGAAAGATTGGATTACTTGGATGCTTGTCGTACATAGTTCTGTCTCAAAGTATAGAAGATTTAGCTAGCTTAACGTGGGCATTGTTTTCCTTCCATTCTGAGCTTAAATCAAACGTTACAGATGATTTAGTGCAGACATGCCAAGTTGATTGGCTAGTTAAAATGATCATTCTAAACTGATCGGTGCACCTCGTGTAAAGGCTTATTAGTGGAGCAAAATGCATGGAATCACGCAGTTTTGGATAGATTGGATTTCTTGAGCTTTTTGGTATCTGTTTCTGCCTCAAATTTTGTCACTATATAGGAAATTGAGCTAGCGTAACGTGGGCATTGGATTTGTGTAATTCCGAGCTCTATATCAAAAGTTATGGGCGATTTATTGCGGACAAGTTGATCTGTCAGTTAATATGATCATTCTAAAGTGATAATTGGTGCTAATTGAGTAAAGGCTTATAAAAAAAGCATAATGCATTGCTTCGCGCAGTTTTGGATAGATTGGATTACTTTGACGCTTTGTCGTATATATTTCTGTCTCAAATTTTGTCACAATATAGAAAATCGAGCTAGCTTAATGGGGGCATTGGATTCATGTCATTCTGAGATCTAAATCAAAAGTTATGTATGATTTAGTGCGGATATGTCAAGTTAATCGGTCAGTTAAAATGATCATTGTAAACTGATCATTGGTGCTAATTAAGTAAAGGCTTATAAAAGAAGCAAAATGTATTGCATCACGTAGTTTTTGATAGATTGGATTACTTGTACGCTTTGTCGTACTGATTTTTGTCTTAAAGTTTGTCACAATATAGACAATTGAGCTAGCTTAACGTCAGCATTGAATACATGTCATTCTATGCTCTAAATGAAGCATAATACATTGCATCGCGTAATTTTGGAAAGATTGGATTACTTGGATGCTTTGTCGTATATATTTCTATCTCAAATTTTGTCACAATATAGAAGATTTAGCTAGCTTAACGTACGCATTGTACTCTTTTCATTCTGAGCTTAAATCAAAAGTTACGGATGATTTAGTGCAGACATATCAAGTTGATCGGCTAGTTAAAATGATCGTTCTAAACTGATCATTGGTGCTCCTTGAGTAAAGGCTTATTAGTGAAGAATAATACATGGCATCACACAGTTTTGGATAGATTGGATTACTTAGACTCTTTGTCGTATCTATTTTTGTCTCAAATTTTGTCACTATATAGAAAATTGAGCTAGCGTAACATGGGCACAAGATTCGTGTCATTCCGAGCTCAAAATCAAGAGTTACGGACTATTTAGTGCGGAAATGTCAAGTTGATCGGCCAGTTAAAATGATCATTCTAAACTCATCATTGGTGCTCATTGAGTAAACGCTTATAAATGAATTTTAATGCAAGACATCACGCAGTTTTGGATAGATTGGATTACTTGGATGCTTTATTGTATTTATTTCAATCTCAAATTTTGTCACAATATAGAAAATTGAGCTAGCTTAATATGTGCGTTGGATTCGTGTCATTTTGAGCTATAATAGAAAGTTATAAACGATTTAGTGTAGGCATGTCAAGGGTATCGGCAAGTTAAAAAATGATCAGTCTAACCTGATCATTGCTTCTCATTGAGTAAAAGCTTATAAATAAAGCATAATGCATGACATAACACTGTTTAAGATAGATTGGATTACTTGGATGCTTTTTCGTATCTATTTCTGTCTTAAATTTTGTCACAATATAGAAAATTGAGCTAGCTTAACGTGGACATTGGAATCGTGTCATTCTGAGCTCTAAATCAAAAGTTACGGATGATTTAGTGTGGAGATGTAGTTAAAATGATCATTCTAAACTGATCATTGATGCTAGTTGAGTAAAGGCTTATCAAAGAAACATAATGCATTGCATCACGTAGTTTTGGATAGATTGGATCACTTGAATGCTTTTTCGTATGTATTTCTGTCTCAAATTTTTTCACAATATAGAAAATTGAGCTAGCTTAACGTGGGCATTGGATTGGTGTCATTCTGACCTCTAAATCAAAAGTTACGGAAAATTTTGTGCGGATATGTCAAGTTTATCAGCCAGTTAAGATGATCATTCTAAACTGATCTTTGTTACACATTGAGTAAAGCCTTATAAAAGAAACGTAATGCGAGGCATCATGCAGTTTTGGATATATTGGATTACTCAAATTTTTTCACATATCGAAAATTGAGATTGGTTAACACGAGAATTGGATTCATGTCTTTCTGAAGTGTAAATCAAAAGTTACACACGATTTATTGTTGACATAGTAAATCGTCCAGTTAAAATGGTCATTCTAAACTTATCATTGGTGCTCATTGAGTAAAGGCTTACAAATAAAGTACAATGCATTGCATCACAGTTTTGGATAGATTGAATACACTGGACGCTTTGTCGTATCTATTTCTGTCTCAAATGCTGTCACAATATAGAAAATTTAGCTAGCTTAACGCATGCTTTGGATTCATGTCATAATAAGCTTAAATAAAATGTTACGGACGATTTAGTTCAAACATGTCAAATTGATCGGCCATTTAAAAAATGGTCATTCTAAAGTTATCACTGGTGCTCCTTGAGTAAAGGCTTATTAATGAAGCATAATGCATGGCACCACGCTATTTTGGATAGATTGGATTATTTGGATGTTTTGTCATATCTATTTATGTCTCAAATTTTGTCACAATTAAAAAATTTGAGTTAACTTAACGTTGGCATTGGATTTGTGTCATTCAAATCTATAAACCCAAAGTTATAGACGATTTAATGCAGACAAGTCAAGCTGATTGTCCAGTTAAAATAATCATTCTAAATTGATCATTAGTGCTCATTGAATAAAGGGTTATAAATGAAGCATAATGCATGACATTACACAGTTTTGGATAGATTGCATTACTTGGATACTTTGTCGTATCTATTTCTATCTCAAATTATATCAAAATATAAAAAATTGAGCTAGCTTAACGTGGGCATTGGATTCATGTCATTTTGACCTTTAAATCAAAAGTTATGGAAGATTTAGTGCCGAAATGTCAAGTTGATCGGCCAGTTAAAATGATCATTCTAAACTAATCATTGGTGCTCTTTGAGTAAAGGCTTATAAATGAACCATAATGCATAGCATCACGCTGTTTTAGATATATTGGATTACTTGGATGCTTTGTCGTATCAAATTTTATCTCAAATTTTATCTCAAATTTTGTCACAATATAGAAAATTGAGGTAGCTTAACGTGGGTATTAGATTCGTGTCATTCAAAGCTAGTTACGAACAATTTAGTGCAAACATATCAAATCGATTGGCCAGTTAAAATGATTATACTAAACTGATCATTAGTGCTTATTGTTTAAAGGCTTATAAATGAAGCATAATGCGTGACATTACGAAGTTTTGGATAGATAGGTTTACTTGGACGCTTTGTCTTATCTATTTCTGTTCAAATTTTGTCGAAATATAGAAAATTGAGCAAGCTTAACGTAGGCATTAGATTTTTCTCATTCTAAGCTCTAAATAAAAAGTTACGGACGATTTAGTGCAGACATGTCAAGTTGATCGGCCAGCTAAAATGATCATTCTAAACTGATCATTGGTTCTCATGGAGTAAAGACTTATAAATAAAGCATAATGCATGTGGCATCACGCTATTTTCGATAGATTGGATTACTTGGACGGTTTATAGTATCTATTTATGCCTCGAATTTTATCACAATATAGAAAATTCAGCTAGCTTAACGTGGGTATTGGGTTGGTGTCATTTTTAGTTCTAAATCAAAAGTTACGGACGGTTTATTGTAGACATGTAAAGTTTCTCAGCCAATTAAGATGATAATTCTAAACTGATCAATGGTTCTCATTAAGTAAATCCTTATATATGAAACACAATGCATGGCATCACACAGTTTTGGAAAGATTGCATTACTTGGACGCTTCGTCATATCTATTTTTTTCACAAATTTTGTCACAATAGAGAAAATTGAGGTACCTTAACGTGGGCATTGGATTCGTATCATTCTGAGCTATAAATCAAAAGTTACTAACAGTTAATGCAAACATGTCAAGTTGATCGGCCAGTTAAACTGATCATTGGTACTGATCGTGTAAAGGCTTATAAATAAAGCATAATGCATGGCATCACGCTGTTTTAGATAGAAAGGATTACTTGGATGCTTTGTCGTATCTATTTCTGTAAAAAATTTGTCACAATATGGAAAATCGACTTAGCTTAATGGGGGAATTACATTCATATCATTCTGATCTATAAATCAAAAGTTATGAATGATTTAGTGCAGACATGTCAAGTTTATCGCCCAGTTAAAATGATCAGTCTAAACTGATAATTCGTACTAATCGAGTAAAGGCTTATAAATGAAGCATAATGCCTTGCATGACACTGTCTTAGATAGATTGGATTACTTGGATGATTTGTCGTATTTATTTCTGTCTAAAATTTTGTCACAATATGGAAAATTGCGCTAGCTTAATAGGGGCATTGGATTCGTATCATTCTGAGCTATAACTCAAACGTTACGAATGATTTACAGCAGACATGTGAAGTTGATCGGCCAGTTAAAATAATCAGTCTAAACAAATCATTGGTTCTCATTGAGTAAAAGCCTATAAATAAAGCATAATGCATGTCATCACGCTGTTTTAGTTAGATTGCATTAATTAAATGCATTGTCGTATCTATTTTTGTCTCAAATTTTGTCACAATTTAGAAAATTGAGCTACCTTAACATGGGCATTGGATTCATGTCATTCTGAGCTCTAAATCAAAATTTAGGGACGATCTAGTGCCAACATGTAAAGTTGATCGGCCAATTAAAATGATCATTGTTTCTCATTGAGTAAAGGCTTATAAATGAAGCATAATGCATTGCATCACGCAATTTTGGAAAGATTGGATTACTTGGATGCTTGTCGTACATATTTCTGTCTCAAAGTATAGAAGATTTAGCTAGCTTAACATGGGCATTGTATTCCTTTCATTCTGAGCTTAAATCAAAAGTTACAGATGATTTAGTGCAGACATTCCAAGTTGATCGGCTAGTTAAAATGATCATTCTAAACTGATCATTGGTGCACCTCGTGTAAAGGCTTATTAGTGAAGCAAAATGCATGGAATCACGCAGTTTTTGATAGATTGGATTTCTTGAGCTTTTTGGTATCTGTTTCTGCCTCAAATTTTGTAACTATATAGGAAATTGAGCTAGCGTAACGTGGGCATTGGATTTGTGTAATTCCGAGCTCTATATCAAAAGTTATGGGCGATTTATTGCGGACAAGTTGATCTGTCAGTTAAGATGATCATTCTAAAGTGATCATTGGTGCTAATTGAGTAAAGGCTTATAAAAAAGCATAATGCATTGCTTCGTGCAGTTTTGGATAGATTGGATTACTTTGACGCTTTGTCGTATATATTTCTGTCTCACATTTTGTCACAATATAGAAAATTTAGCTATCTTAATGTGAGCATTGGATTCATGTCATTCTGAGATCTAAATCAAAAGTTACGTACGATTTAGTGCGGATATGTCAAGTTAATCGGTCAGTTAAAATGATCATTGTAAACTGATCATTGGTGCTAATTAAGTAAAGGCTTATAAAAGAAGCAAAATGTATTGCATCACGTAGTTTTTGATAGATTGGATTACTTGTACGCTTTGTCGTACTGATTTTTGTCTTAAATTTTGTCACAATATAGACAATTGAGCTAGCTTAACGTCAGCATTGAATACATGTCATTCTATGCTCTAAATGAAGCATAATACATTGCATCGCGCAATTTTGGAATGATTGGATTACTTGGATGCTTTGTCGTATATATTTCTATCTCAAATTTTGTCACAATATAGAAGATTTAGCTTGCTTAACGTAGGCATTGTACTCTTTTCATTCTGAGCTTAAATCAAAAGTTACGGATGATTTAGTGCAGACATATCAAGTTGATCGGCTAGTTAAAATGATCATTCTAAACTGATCATTGGTGCTCCTTGAGTAAAGGCTTATTAGTGAAGAATAATACATGGCATCACATAGTTTTGGATAGATTGGATTACTTAGACTCTTTGTCGTATCTCTTTTTGTCTCAAATTTTGTCACTATATAGAAAATTGAGCTAGCGTAACATGGGCACAGGATTCGTGTCATTCCGAGCTCAAAATAAAGAGTTACGGACTATTTGGTGCGGAAATGTCAAGTTGATCGGCCAGTTAAAATGATCATTCTAAACTCATCATTGGTGCTCATTGAGTAAACGCTTATAAATGAATTATAATGCAAGACATCACGCAGTTTTGGATAGATTGGATTACTTGGATGCTTTACTGTATTTATTTCAATCTCAAATTTTGTCACAATATAGAAAATTGAGCTAGCTTAATATGTGCGTTAGATTCGTGTCATTTTGAGCTATAATAGAAAGTTATAAACGATTTAGTGTAGGCATGTCAAGGGTATCGGCAAGTTAAAAAATGATCAGTCTATCCTGATCATTGCTTCTCATTGAGTAAAAGCTTATAAATAAAGCATAATGCATGAAATCACACTGTTTTAGATAGATTGGATTACTTGGATGCTTTTTCGTATCTATTTCTGTCTTAAATTTTGTCACAATATAGAAAATTGAGCTAGCTTAACGTGGACATTGGAATCGTGTCATTCTGAGCTCTAAATCAAAAGTTACGGATGATTTAGTGTGGAGATGTAGTTAAAATGATCATTCTAAACTGATCATTGATGCTAGTTGAGTAAAGGCTTATCAAAGAAACATAATGCATTGCATCACGTAGTTTTGGATAGATTGGATCACTTGAATGCTTTTTCGTATCTATTTCTGTCTCAAATTTTTTCACAATATAGAAAATTGAGCTAGCTTAACGTGGGCATTGGATTGGTGTCATTCTGACCTCTAAATCAAAAGTTACGGAAAATTTTGAGCGGATATGTCAAGTTTATCAGCCAGTTAAGATGATCATTCTAAACTGATCTTTGTTACTCATTGAGTAAAGGCTTATAAAAGAAACGTAATGCGTGGCATCATGCAGTTTTGGATATATTGGATTACTCAAATTTTTTCACATATCGAAAATCGAGATTGCTTAACACGAGAATTGGATTCATGTCTTTCTGAGGTGTAAATCAAAAGTTACACACGATTTATTGTTGACATAGTAAATCGGCCAGTTAAAATGGTCATTCTAAACTTATCATTGGTGCTCATTGAGTAAAGGCTTACAAATAAAGTACAATGCATTGCATCACAGTTTTGGATAGATTGAATACACTGGACGCTTTGTCGTATCTATTTCGGTCTCAAACGCTGTCACAATATAGAAAATTTAGCTAGCTTAACGCATGCTTTGGATTCATGTCATAATAAGCTTAAATAAAATGTTACGGACGATTTAGTGCAAACATGTCAAATTGATCGGCCATTTAAAAAATGGTCATTCTAAAGTTATCACTGGTGCTCCTTGAGTAAAGGCTTATTAATGAAGCATAATGCATGGCACCACGCTATTTTGGATAGATTGGATTATTTGGATGTTTTGTCATATCTATTTATATCTCAAATTTTGTCACAATTTAAAAATTTGAGTTAACTTAACGTTGGCATTGGATTTGTGTCATTCAAATCTATAAACCCAAAGTTATAGACGATTTAATGCAGACAAGTCAAGCTGATGGTCCAGTTAAAATAATCATTCTAAATTGATCATTAGTGCTCATTGAATAAAGGGTTATAAATGAAGCATAATGCATGACATTACACAGTTTTGGATAGATTGCATTACTTGGATACTTTGTCGTATCTATTTCTGTCTCAAATTATATCAAAATATAAAAAATTGAGCTAGCTTAACGTGGGCATTGGATTCATGTCATTTTGAGCTTTAAATCAAAAGTTATGGAAGATTTAGTGCCGAAATGTCAAGTTGATCGTCCAGTTAAAATGATCATTCTAAACTAATCATTGGTGCTCTTTGAGTAAAGGCTTATAAATGAACCATAATGCATAGCATCACGCTGTTTTAGATATATTGGATTACTTGGATGCTTTGTCGTATCAAATTTTATCTCAAATTTTATCTCAAATTTTGTCACAATATAGAAAATTGAGGTAGCTTAACGTGGGTATTAGATTCGTGTCATTCAAAGCTAGTTACGAACAATTTAGTGCACACATATCAAATCGATTGGCCAGTAAAAATGATTATACTAAACTGATCATTTGTGCTTATTGTTTAAAGGCTTATAAATGAAGCATAATGCGTGACATTACGAAGTTTTGGATAGATAGGTTTACTTGGACGCTTTGTCTTATCTATTTCTGTTCAAATTTTGTCGAAATATAGAAAATTGAGCAAGCTTAAAATTTTTCTCATTCTAAGCTCTAAATAAAAAGTTACGGACGATTTAGTGCAGACATGTCAAGTTGATCGGCCAGCTAAAATGATCATTCTAAACTGATCATTGGTTCTCATGGAGTAAAGACTTATAAATAAAGCATAATGCATGTGGCATCACGCTATTTTCGATAGATTGGATTACTTGGACGGTTTATAGTATCTATTTATGCCTCGAATTTTATCACAATATAGAAAATTCAGCTAGCTCAACGTGGGTATTGGGTTGGTGTCATTTTTATTTCTAAATCAAAAGTTACGGACGGTTTATTGTAGACATGTAAAGTTTCTCAGCCAATTAAGATGGTAATTCTAAACTGATCAATCGTTCTCATTAAGTAAATCCTTATATATGAAACACAATGCATGGCATCACACAGTTTTGGAAAGATTGCATTACTTGGACGCTTCGTCATATCTATTTTTTTCACAAATTTTGTCACAATAGAGAAAATTGAGGTACCTTAACGTGGGCATTGGATTCGTATCATTCTGAGCTATAAATCAAAAGTTACTAACAGTTAATGCAAACATGTCAAGTTGATCGGCCAGTTAAACTGATCATTGGTACTGATCGTGTAAAGGCTTATAAATAAAGCATAATGCATGGCATCACGCTGTTTTAGATAGAAAGGATTACTTGGATGCTTTGTCGTATCTATTTCTGTAAAAAAATTTGTCACAATATGGAAAATCGACTTAGCTTAATGGGGGAATTACATTCATATCATTCTGATCTATAAATCAAAAGTTATGAATGATTTAGTGCAGACATGTCAAGTTGATCGCCCAGTTAAAATGATCAGTCTAAACTGATAATTCGTACTAATCGAGTAAAGGCTTATAAATGAAGCATAATGCCTTGCATGACACTGTCTTAGATAGATTGGATTACTTGGATGATTTGTCGTATTTATTTCTGTCGAAAATTTTGTCACAATATGGAAAATTGCGCTAGCTTAATAGGGGCATTGGATTCGTATCATTCTGAGCTATAACTCAAACGTTACGAATGATTTACAGCAGACATGTGAAGTTGATCGGCTAGTTAAAATGATCAGTCTAAACAAATCATTGGTTCTCATTGAGTAAAAGCCTATAAATAAAGCATAATGCATGTCATCACGCTGTTTTAGTTAGATTGCATTAATTAAATGCATTGTCGTATCTATTTTTGTCTCAAATTTTGTCACAATTTAGAAAATTGAGCTACCTTAACATGGGCATTGGATTCATGTCATTCTGAGCTCTAAATCAAAAGTTAGGGACGATCTAGTGCCGACATGTAAAGTTGATCGGCCAATTAAAATGATCATTGTTTCTCATTGAGTAAAGGCTTATAAATGAAGCATAATGCATTGCATCACGCAATTTTGGAAAGATTGGATTACTTGGATGCTTGTCGTACATATTTCTGTCTCAAAGTATAGAAGATTTAGCTAGCTTAACATGGGCATTGTATTCCTTTCATTCTGAGCTTAAATCAAAAGTTACAGATGATTTAGTGCAGACATGCCAAGTTGATCGGCTAGTTAAAATGATCATTCTAAACTGATCATTGGTGCACCTCGTGTAAAGGCTTATTAGTGAAGCAAAATGCATGGAATCACGCAGTTTTTGATAGATTGGATTTCTTGAGCTTTTTGGTATCTGTTTCTGCCTCAAATTTTGTCACTATATAGGAAATTGAGCTAGCGTAACGTGGGCATTGGATTTGTGTAATTCCGAGCTCTATATCAAAAGTTATGGGCGATTTATTGCGGACAAGTTTATCTGTCAGTTAAGATGATCATTCTAAAGTGATCATTGGTGCTAATTGAGTAAAGGCTTATAAAAAAGCATAATGCATTGCTTCGTGCAGTTTTGGATAGATTGGATTACTTTGACGCTTTGTCGTATATATTTCTGTCTCACATTTTGTCACAATATAGAAAATTTAGCTAGCTTAATGTGAGCATTGGATTCATGTCATTCTGAGATCTAAATCAAAAGTTACGTACGATTTAGTGCGGATATGTCAAGTTAATCGGTCAGTTAAAATGATCATTGTAAACTGATCATTGGTGCTAATTAAGTAAAGGCTTATAAAAGAAGCAAAATGTATTGCATCACGTAGTTTTTGATAGATTGGATTACTTGTACGCTTTGTCGTACTGATTTTTGTCTTAAATTTTGTCACAATATAGACAATTGAGCTAGCTTAACGTCAGCATTGAATACATGTCTTTCTATGCTCTAAATGAAGCATAATACATTGCATCGCACAATTTTGGAATGATTGGATTACTTGGATGCTTTGTCGTATATATTTCTATCTCAAATTTTGTCACAATATTGAAGATTTAGCTAGCTTAACGTAGGCATTGTACTCTTTTCATTCTGAGCTTAAATCAAAAGTTACGGATGATTTAGTGCAGACATATCAAGTTGATCGGCTAGTTAAAATGATCATTCTAAACTGATCATTGGTGCTCCTTGAGTAAAGGCTTATTAGTGAAGAATAATACATGGCATCACATAGTTTTGGATAGATTGGATTACTTAGACTCTTTGTCGTATCTATTTTTGTCTCAAATTTTGTCACTATATAGAAAATTGAGCTAGCGTAACATGGGCACAGGATTCGTGTCATTCCGAGCTCAAAATCAAGAGTTACGGACTATTTGGTGCGGAAATGTCAAGTTGATCGGCCAGTTAAAATGATCATTCTAAACTCATCATTGGTGCTCATTGAGTAAACGCTTATAAATGAATTATAATGCAAGACATCACGCAGTTTTGGATAGATTGGATTACTTGGATGCTTTATTGTATTTATTTCAATCTCAAATTTTGTCACAATATAGAAAATTGAGCTAGCTTAATATGTGCGTTAGATTCGTGTCATTTTGAGCTATAATAGAAAGTTATAAACGATTTAGTGTAGGCATGTCAAGGGTATCGGCAAGTTAAAAAATGATCAGTCTATCCTGATCATTGCTTCTCATTGAGTAAAAGCTTATAAATAAAGCATAATGCATGACATCACACTGTTTTAGATAGATTGGATTACTTGGATGCTTTTTCGTATCTATTTCTGTCTTAAATTTTGTCACAATATAGAAATTTGAGCTAGCTTAACGTGGACATTGGAATCGTGTCATTCTGAGCTCTAAATCAAAAGTTACGGATGATTTAGTGTGGAGATGTAGTTAAAATGATCATTCTAAACTGATCATTGATGCTAGTTGAGTAAAGGCTTATCAAAGAAACATAATGCATTGCATCACGTAGTTTTGGATAGATTGGATCACTTGAATGCTTTTTCGTATCTATTTCTGTCTCAAATTTTTTCACAATATAGAAAATTGAGCTAGCTTAACGTGGGCATTGGATTGGTGTCATTCTGACCTCTAAATCAAAAGTTACGGAAAATTTTGTGCGGATATGTCAAGTTTATCAGCCAGTTAAGATGATCATTCTAAACTGATCTTTGTTACTCATTGAGTAAAGGCTTATAAAAGAAACGTAATGCGTGGCATCATGCAGTTTTGGATATATTGGATTACTCAAATTTTTTCACATATCGAAAATTGAGAATGCTTAACACGAGAATTGGATTCATGTCTTTCTGAGGTGTAAATCAAAAGTTACACACGATTTATTGTTGACATAGTAAATCGTCCAGTTAAAATGGTCATTCTAAACTTATCATTGGTGCTCATTGAGTAAAGGCTTACAAATAAAGTACAATGCATTGCATCACAGTTTTGGATAGATTGAATACACTGGACGCTTTGTCGTATCTATTTCTGTCTCAAATGCTGTCACAATATAGAAAATTTAGCTAGCTTAACGCATGCTTTGGATTCATGTCATAATAAGCTTAAATAAAATGTTACGGACGATTTAGTGCAAACATGTCAAATTGATCGGCCATTTAAAAAATGGTCATTCTAAAGTTATCACTGGTGCTCCTTGAGTAAAGGCTTATTAATGAAGCATAATGCATGGCACCACGCTATTTTGGATAGATTGGATTATTTGGATGTTTTGTCATATCTATTTATATCTCAAATTTTGTCACAATTTAAAAATTTGAGTTAACTTAACGTTGGCATTGGATTTGTGTCATTCAAATCTATAAACCCAAAGTTATAGACGATTTAATGCAGACAAGTCAAGCTGATTGTCCAGTTAAAATAATCATTCTAAATTGATCATTAGTGCTCATTGAATAAAGGGTTATAAATGAAGCATAATGCATGACATTACACAGTTTTGGATAGATTGCATTACTTGGATACTTTGTCGTATCTATTTCTGTCTCAAATTATATCAAAATATAAAAAATTGAGCTAGCTTAACGTGGGCATTGGATTCATGTCATTTTGAGCTTTAAATCAAAAGTTATGGAAGATTTAGTGCCGAAATGTCAAGTTGATCGGCCAGTTAAAATGATCATTCTAAACTAATCATTGGTGCTCTTTGAGTAAAGGCTTATAAATGAACCATAATGCATAGCATCACGCTGTTTTAGATATATTGGATTACTTGGATGCTTTGTCGTATCAAATTTTATCTCAAATTTTGTCACAATATAGAAAATTGAGGTAGCTTAACGTGGGTATTAGATTCGTGTCATTCAAAGCTAGTTACGAACAATTTAGTGCAGACATATCAAATCGATTGGCCAGTTAAAATGATTATACTAAACTGATCATTTGTGCTTATTGTTTAAAGGCTTATAAATGAAGCATAATGCGTGACATTACGAAGTTTTGGATAGATAGGTTTACTTGGACGCTTTGTCTTATCTATTTCTGTTCAAATTTTGTCGAAATATAGAAAATTGAGCAAGCTTAACGTAGGCATTAGATTTTTCTCATTCTAAGCTCGAAATAAAAAGTTACGGACGATTTAGTGCAGACATGTCAAGTTGATCGGCCAGCTAAAATGATCATTCTAAACTGATCATTGGTTCTCATGGAGTAAAGACTTATAAATAAAGCATAATGCATGTGGCATCACGCTATTTTCGATAGATTGGATTACTTGGACGGTTTATAGTATCTATTTATGCCTCGAATTTTATCACAATATAGAAAATTCAGCTAGCTCAACGTGGGTATTGGGTTGGTGTCATTTTTATTTCTAAATCAAAAGTTACGGACGGTTTATTGTAGACATGTAAAGTTTCTCAGCCAATTAAGATGATAATTCTAAACTGATCAATGGTTCTCATTAAGTAAATCCTTATATATGAAACACAATGCATGGCATCACACAGTTTTGGAAAGATTGCATTACTTGGACGCTTCGTCATATCTATTTTTTTCACAAATTTTGTCACAATAGAGAAAATTGAGGTACCTTAACGTGGGCATTGGATTCGTATCATTCTGAGCTATAAATCAAAAGTTACTAACAGTTAATGCAAACATGTCAAGTTGATCGGCCAGTTAAACTGATCATTGGTACTGATCGTGTAAAGGCTTATAAATAAAGCATAATGCATGGCATCACGCTGTTTTAGATAGAAAGGATTACTTGGATGCTTTGTCGTATCTATTTCTGTAAAAAAATTTGTCACAATATGGAAAATCGACTTAGCTTAATGGGGGAATTACATTCATATCATTCTGATCTATAAATCAAAAGTTATGAATGATTTAGTGCAGACATGTCAAGTTGATCGCCCAGTTAAAATGATCAGTCTAAACTGATAATTCGTACTAATCGAGTAAAGGCTTATAAATGAAGCATAATGCCTTGCATCACACTGTCTTAGATAGATTGGATTACTTGGACGATTTGTCGTATTTATTTCTGTCTAAAATTTTGTCACAATATGGAAAATTGCGCTAGCTTAATGGGGCATTGGATTCGTATCATTCTGAGCTATAACTCAAACGTTACGAATGATTTACAGCAGACATGTGAAGTTGATCGGCCAGTTAAAATGATCAGTCTAAACAAATCATTGGTTCTCATTGAGTAAAAGCCTATAAATAAAGCATAATGCATGTCATCACGCTGTTTTAGTTAGATTGCATTAATTAAATGCATTGTCGTATCTATTTTTGTCTCAAATTTTGTCACAATTTAGAAAATTGAGCTACCTTAACATGGGCATTGGATTCATGTCATTCTGAGCTCTAAATCAAAAGTTAGGGACGATCTAGTGCCGACATGTAAAGTTGATCGGCAAATTAAAATGATCATTGTTTCTCATTGAGTAAAGGCTTATAAATGAAGCATAATGCATTGCATCACGCAATTTTGGAAAGATTGGATTACTTGGATGCTTGTCGTACATATTTCTGTCTCAAAGTATAGAAGATTTAGCTAGCTTAACGTGGGCATTGTTTTCCTTTCATTCTGAGCTTAAATCAAAAGTTACAGATGATTTAGTGCAGACATGCCAAGTTGATCGGCTAGTTAAAATGATCATTCTAAACTGATCATTGGTGCACCTCGTGTAAAGGCTTATTAGTGAAGCAAAATGCATGGAATCACGCAGTTTTGGATAGATTGGATTTCTTGAGCTTTTTGGTATCTGTTTCTGCCTCAAATTTTGTCACTATATAGGAAATTGAGCTAGCGTAACGTGGGCATTGGATTTGTGTAATTCCGAGCTCTATATCAAAAGTTATGGGCGATTTATTGCGGACAAGTTTATCTGTCAGTTAAGATGATCATTCTAAAGTGATCATTGGTGCTAATTGAGTAAAGGCTTATAAAAAAGCATAATGCATTGCTTCGTGCAGTTTTGGATAGATTGGATTACTTTGACGCTTTGTCGTATATATTTCTGTCTCACATTTTGTCACAATATAGAAAATTTAGCTAGCTTAATGTGGGCATTGGATTCATGTCATTCTGAGATCTAAATCAAAAGTTACGTACGATTTAGTGCGGATATGTCAAGTTAATCGGTCAGTTAAAATGATCATTGTAAACTGATCATTGGTGCTAATTAAGTAAAGGCTTATAAAAGAAGCAAAATGTATTGCATCACGTAGTTTTGGATAGATTGGATTACTTGTACGCTTTGTCATACTGATTTTTGTCTTAAATTTTGTCACAATATAGACAATTGAGCTAGCTTAACGTCGGCATTGAATACATGTCATTCTATGCTCTAAATGAAGCATAATGCATTGCATCACGCAATTTTGGAAAGATTGGATTACTTGGATGCTTTGTCGTATATATTTCTATCTCAAATTTTGTCACAATATAGAAGATTTAGCTAGCTTAACGTAGGCATTGTACTCTTTTCATTCTGAGCTTAAATCAAAAGTTACGGATGATTTAGTGCAGACATATCAAGTTGATCGGCTAGTTAAAATGATCGTTCTAAACTGATCATTGGTGCTCCTTGAGTAAAGGCTTATTAGTGAAGAATAATGCATGGCATCACACAGTTTTGGATAGATTGGATTACTTAGACTCTTTGTCGTATCTATTTTTGTCTCAAATTTTGTCACTATAGAGGAAATTGAGCTAGCGTAACATGGGCACAGGATTCGTGTCATTCCGAGCTCAAAATCAAGAGTTACGGACTATTTGGTGCAGAAATGTCAAGTTGATCGGCCAGTTAAAATGATCATTCTAAACTCATCATTGGTGCTCATTGAGTAAAGGCTTATAAATGAATTATAATGCAAGACATCACGCAGTTTTGGATAGATTGGATTACTTGGATGCTTTATTGTATTTATTTCAATCTCAAATTTTGTCACAATATAGAAAATTGAGCTAGCTTAATATGTGCGTTAGATTCGTGTCATTTTGAGCTATAATAGAAAGTTATAAACGATTTAGTGTAGGCATGTCAAGGGTATCGGCAAGTTAAAAAATGATCAGTCTATCCTGATCATTGCTTCTCATTGAGTAAAAGCTTATAAATAAAGCATAATGCATGACATCACACTGTTTTAGAAAGATTGGATTACTTGGATGCTTTTTCGTATCTATTTCTGTCTTAAATTTGGTCACAATATAGGAAATTGAGCTAGCTTAACGTGGACATTGGAACCGTGTCATTCTGAGCTCTAAATCAAAAGTTACGGATGATTTAGTGTGGAGATGTAGTTAAAATGATCATTCTAAACTGATCATTGATGCTAGTTGAGTAAAGGCTTATCAAAGAAACATAATGCATTGCATCACGTAGTTTTGGATAGATTGGATCACTTGAATGGTTTTTCGTATCTATTTCTGTCTCAAATTTTTTCACAATATAGAAAATTGAGCTAGCTTAACGTGGGCATTGGATTGGTGTCATTCTGACCTCTAAATTAAAAGTTACGGAAAATTTTGTGCGGATATGTCAAGTTTATCAGCCAGTTAAGATGATCATTCTAAACTGATCTTTGTTACTCATTGAGTAAAGGCTTATAAAAGAAACGTAATGCGTGGCATCATGCAGTTTTGGATATATTGGATTACTCAAATTTTTTCACATATCAAAAATCGAGATTGCTTAACACGAGAATTGGATTCATGTCTTTCTGAGGTGTAAATCAAAAGTTACACACGATTTATTGTTGACATAGTAAATCGGCCAGTTAAAATGGTCATTCTAAACTTATCATTGGTGCTCATTGAGTAAAGGCTTACAAATAAAGTACAATGCATTGCATCACAGTTTTGGATAGATTGAATACACTGGACGCTTTGTCGTATCTATTTCGGTCTCAAACGCTGTCACAATATAGAAAATTTAGCTAGCTTAACGCATGCTTTGGATTCATGTCATAATAAGCTTAAATAAAATGTTACGGACGATTTAGTGCAAACATGTCAAATTGATCGGCCATTTAAAAAATGGTCATTCTAAAGTTATCACTGGTGCTCCTTGAGTAAAGGCTTATTAATGAAGCATAATGCATGGCACCACGCTATTTTGGATAGATTGGATTATTTGGATGTTTTGTCATATCTATTTATATCTCAAATTTTGTCACAATTTAAAAATTTGAGTTAACTTAACGTTGGCATTGGATTTGTGTCATTCAAATCTATAAACCCAAAGTTATAGACGATTTAATGCAGACAAGTCAAGCTGATTGTCCAGTTAAAATAATCATTCTAAATTGATCATTAGTGCTTATTGAATAAAGGGTTATAAATGAAGCATAATGCATGACATTACACAGTTTTGGATAGATTGCATTACTTGAATACTTTGTCGTATCTATTTCTGTCTCAAATTATATCAAAATATAAAAAATTGAGCTAGCTTAACGTGGGCATTGGATTCATGTCATTTTGAGCTTTAAATCAAAAGTTATGGAAGATTTAGTGCCGAAATGTCAAGTTGATCGGCCAGTTAAAATGATCATTCTAAACTAATAATTGGTGCTCTTTGAGTAAAGGCTTATAAATGAACCATAATGCATAGCATCACGCTGTTTTAGATATATTGGATTACTTGGATGCTTTGTCGTATCAAATTTTATCTCAAATTTTGTCACAATATAGAAAATTGAGGTAGCTTAACGTGGGTATTAGATTCGTGTCATTCAAAGCTAGTTACGAACAATTTAGTGCAGCCATATCAAATCGATTGGCCAGTTAAAATGATTATACTAAACAGATCATTTGTGCTTATTGTTTAAAGGCTTATAAATGAAGCATAATGCGTGACATTACAAAGTTTTGGATAGATAGGTTTACTTGGACGCTTTGTCTTATCTATTTCTGTTCAAATTTTGTCGAAATATAGAAAATTGAGCAAGCTTAACGTAGGCATTAGATTTTTCTCATTCTAAGCTCGAAATAAAAAGTAACGGACGATTTAGTGCAGACATGTCAAGTTGATCGGCCAGCTAAAATGATCATTCTAAACTGATCATTGGTTCTCATGGAGTAAAGACTTATAAATAAAGCATAATGCATGTGGCATCACGCTATTTTCGATAGATTGGATTACTTGGACGGTTTATAGTATCTATTTATGCCTCGAATTTTATCACAATATAGAAAATTCAGCTAGCTCAACGTGGGTATTGGATTGGTGTCATTTTTATTTCTAAATCAAAAGTTACGGACGGTTTATTGTAGACATGTAAAGTTTCTCAGCCAATTAAGATGATAATTCTAAACTGATCAATGGTTCTCATTAAGTAAATCCTTATATATGAAACACAATGCATGGCATCACACAGTTTTGGAAAGATTGCATTACTTGGACGCTTCGTCATATCTATTTTTTTTCACAAATTTTGTCACAATAGAGAAAATTGAGGTACCTTAACGTGGGCATTGGATTCGTATCATTCTGAGCTATAAATCAAAAGTTACTAACAGTTAATGCAAACATGTCAAGTTGATCGGCCAGTTAAACTGATCATTGGTACTGATCGTGTAAAGGCTTATAAATAAAGCATAATGCATGGCATCACGCTGTTTTAGATAGAAAGGATTACTTGGATGCTTTGTCGTATCTATTTCTGTAAAAAAATTTGTCACAATATGGAAAATCGACTTAGCTTAATGGGGGAATTACATTCATATCATTCTGATCTATAAATCAAAAGTTATGAATGATTTAGTGCAGACATGTCAAGTTGATCGCCCAGTTAAAATGATCAGTCTAAACTGATAATTCGTACTAATCGAGTAAAGGCTTATAAATGAAGCATAATGCCTTGCATGACACTGTCTTAGATAGATTGGATTACTTGGATGATTTGTCGTATTTATTTCTGTCTAAAATTTTGTCACAATATGGAAAATTGCGCTAGCTTAATAGGGGCATTGGATTCGTATCATTCTGAGCTATAACTCAAAAGTTACGAATGATTTACAGCATACATGTGAAGTTGATCGGCCAGTTAAAATGATCAGTCTAAACAAATCATTGGTTCTCATTGAGTAAAAGCCTATAAATAAAGCATAATGCATGTCATCACGCTGTTTTAGTTAGATTGCATTAATTAAATGCATTGTCGTATCTATTTTTGTCTCAAATTTTGTCACAATTTAGAAAATTGAGCTACCTTAACATGGGCATTGGATTCATGTCATTCTGAGCTCTAAATCAAAAGTTAGGGACGATCTAGTGCCGACATGTAAAGTTGATCGGCCAATTAAAATGATCATTGTTTCTCATTGAGTAAAGGCTTATAAATGAAGCATAATGCATTGCATCACGCAATTTTGGAAAGATTGGATTACTTGGATGCTTGTCGTACATATTTCTGTCTCAAAGTATAGAAGATTTAGCTAGCTTAACATGGGCATTGTATTCCTTTCATTCTGAGCTTAAATCAAAAGTTACAGATGATTTAGTGCAGACATGCCAAGTTGATCGGCTAGTTAAAATGATCATTCTAAACTGATCATTGGTCCACCTAGTGTAAAGGCTTATTAGTGAAGCAAAATGCATGGAATCACGCAGTTTTTGATAGATTGGATTACTTGGACGGTTTATAGTATCTATTTATGCCTAGAATTTTATCACAATATAGAAAATACAGCTAGCTTAACGTGGGTATTGGGTTGGTGTCATTTTTAGTTCTAAATCAAAAGTTACGGACGGTTTATTGTAGACATGTAAAGTTTCTCAGCCAATTAAGATGATAATTCTAAACTGATCAATGGTTCTCATTAAGTAAATCCTTATATATGAAACAAAATGCATGGCATCACACAGTTTTGGAAAGATTGCATTACTTGGAAGCTTTGTCATATCTATTTTTTTCACAAATTTTGTCACAATAGAGAAAATTGAGGTACTTAACGTGGGCATTGGATTCGTATCATTCTGAGCTATAAATCAAAAGTTACTAACAGTTAATGCAAACATGTCAAGTTGATCGGCCAGTTAAACTGATCATTGGTACTGATCGTGTAAAGGCTTATAAATAAAGCATAATGCATGGCATCACGCTGTTTTAGATAGAAAGGATTACTTGGATGCTTTGTCGTATCTATTTCTGTAAAAAAATTTGTCACAATATGGAAAATCGACTTAACTTAATGGGGGAATTACATTCATATCATTCTGATCTATAAATCAAAAGTTATGAATGATTTAGTGCAGACATGTCAAGTTGATCGCCCAGTTAAAATGATCAGTCTAAACTGATAATTCGTACTAATCGAGTAAAGGCTTATAAATGAAGCATAATGCCTTGCATGATACTGTCTTAGATAGATTGGATTACTTGGATGATTTGTGGTATTTATTTCTGTCTAAAATCTTGTCACAATATGGAAAATTGCGCTAGCTTAATAGGGACATTGGATTCGTATCATTCTGAGCTATAACTCAAACGTTACGAATGATTTACAGCAGACATGTGAAGTTGATTGGCCAGTTAAAATGATCAGTCTAAACAAATCATTAGTTCTCATTGAGTAAAAGCCTATAAATAAAGCATAATGCATGTCATCACGCTGTTTTAGTTAGATTGCATTAATTAAATGCATTGTCGTATCTATTTTTGTCTCAAATTTTGTCACAATTTAGAAAATTGAGCTACTTTAGCATGGGCATTGGATTCATGTCATTCTGAGCTCTAAATCAAAAGTTAGGGACGATCTAGTGCCGACATGTAAAGTTGATCGGCCAATTAAAATGATCATTGTTTCTCATTGAGTAAAGGCTTATAAATGAAGCATAATGCATTGCATCACGCAATTTTGGAAAGATTGGATTACTTGGATGCTTGTCGTACATAGTTCTGTCTCAAAGTATAGAAGATTTAGCTAGCTTAACGTGGGCATTGTTTTCCTTCCATTCTGAGCTTAAATCAAACGTTACAGATGATTTAGTGCAGACATGCCAAGTTGATTGGCTAGTTAAAATGATCATTCTAAACTGATCGGTGCACCTCGTGTAAAGGCTTATTAGTGGAGCAAAATGCATGGAATCACGCAGTTTTGGATAGATTGGATTTCTTGAGCTTTTTGGTATCTGTTTCTGCCTCAAATTTTGTCACTATATAGGAAATTGAGCTAGCGTAACGTGGGCATTGGATTTGTGTAATTCCGAGCTCTATATCAAAAGTTATGGGCGATTTATTGCGGACAAGTTGATCTGTCAGTTAATATGATCATTCTAAAGTGATAATTGGTGCTAATTGAGTAAAGGCTTATAAAAAAAGCATAATGCATTGCTTCGCGCAGTTTTGGATAGATTGGATTACTTTGACGCTTTGTCGTATATATTTCTGTCTCAAATTTTGTCACAATATAGAAAATCGAGCTAGCTTAATGGGGGCATTGGATTCATGTCATTCTGAGATCTAAATCAAAAGTTATGTATGATTTAGTGCGGATATGTCAAGTTAATCGGTCAGTTAAAATGATCATTGTAAACTGATCATTGGTGCTAATTAAGTAAAGGCTTATAAAAGAAGCAAAATGTATTGCATCACGTAGTTTTTGATAGATTGGATTACTTGTACGCTTTGTCGTACTGATTTTTGTCTTAAAGTTTGTCACAATATAGACAATTGAGCTAGCTTAACGTCAGCATTGAATACATGTCATTCTATGCTCTAAATGAAGCATAATACATTGCATCGCGTAATTTTGGAAAGATTGGATTACTTGGATGCTTTGTCGTATATATTTCTATCTCAAATTTTGTCACAATATAGAAGATTTAGCTAGCTTAACGTACGCATTGTACTCTTTTCATTCTGAGCTTAAATCAAAAGTTACGGATGATTTAGTGCAGACATATCAAGTTGATCGGCTAGTTAAAATGATCGTTCTAAACTGATCATTGGTGCTCCTTGAGTAAAGGCTTATTAGTGAAGAATAATACATGGCATCACACAGTTTTGGATAGATTGGATTACTTAGACTCTTTGTCGTATCTATTTTTGTCTCAAATTTTGTCACTATATAGAAAATTGAGCTAGCGTAACATGGGCACAAGATTCGTGTCATTCCGAGCTCAAAATCAAGAGTTACGGACTATTTAGTGCGGAAATGTCAAGTTGATCGGCCAGTTAAAATGATCATTCTAAACTCATCATTGGTGCTCATTGAGTAAACGCTTATAAATGAATTTTAATGCAAGACATCACGCAGTTTTGGATAGATTGGATTACTTGGATGCTTTATTGTATTTATTTCAATCTCAAATTTTGTCACAATATAGAAAATTGAGCTAGCTTAATATGTGCGTTGGATTCGTGTCATTTTGAGCTATAATAGAAAGTTATAAACGATTTAGTGTAGGCATGTCAAGGGTATCGGCAAGTTAAAAAATGATCAGTCTAACCTGATCATTGCTTCTCATTGAGTAAAAGCTTATAAATAAAGCATAATGCATGACATAACACTGTTTAAGATAGATTGGATTACTTGGATGCTTTTTCGTATCTATTTCTGTCTTAAATTTTGTCACAATATAGAAAATTGAGCTAGCTTAACGTGGACATTGGAATCGTGTCATTCTGAGCTCTAAATCAAAAGTTACGGATGATTTAGTGTGGAGATGTAGTTAAAATGATCATTCTAAACTGATCATTGATGCTAGTTGAGTAAAGGCTTATCAAAGAAACATAATGCATTGCATCACGTAGTTTTGGATAAATTGGATCACTTGAATGCTTTTTCGTATGTATTTCTGTCTCAAATTTTTTCACAATATAGAAAATTGAGCTAGCTTAACGTGGGCATTGGATTGGTGTCATTCTGACCTCTAAATCAAAAGTTACGGAAAATTTTGTGCGGATATGTCAAGTTTATCAGCCAGTTAAGATGATCATTCTAAACTGATCTTTGTTACACATTGAGTAAAGCCTTATAAAAGAAACGTAATGCGAGGCATCATGCAGTTTTGGATATATTGGATTACTCAAATTTTTTCACATATCGAAAATTGAGATTGGTTAACACGAGAATTGGATTCATGTCTTTCTGAAGTGTAAATCAAAAGTTACACACGATTTATTGTTGACATAGTAAATCGTCCAGTTAAAATGGTCATTCTAAACTTATCATTGGTGCTCATTGAGTAAAGGCTTACAAATAAAGTACAATGCATTGCATCACAGTTTTGGATAGATTGAATACACTGGACGCTTTGTCGTATCTATTTCTGTCTCAAATGCTGTCACAATATAGAAAATTTAGCTAGCTTAACGCATGCTTTGGATTCATGTCATAATAAGCTTAAATAAAATGTTACGGACGATTTAGTTCAAACATGTCAAATTGATCGGCCATTTAAAAAATGGTCATTCTAAAGTTATCACTGGTGCTCCTTGAGTAAAGGCTTATTAATGAAGCATAATGCATGGCACCACGCTATTTTGGATAGATTGGATTATTTGGATGTTTTGTCATATCTATTTATGTCTCAAATTTTGTCACAATTAAAAAATTTGAGTTAACTTAACGTTGGCATTGGATTTGTGTCATTCAAATCTATAAACCCAAAGTTATAGACGATTTAATGCAGACAAGTCAAGCTGATTGTCCAGTTAAAATAATCATTCTAAATTGATCATTAGTGCTCATTGAATAAAGGGTTATAAATGAAGCATAATGCATGACATTACACAGTTTTGGATAGATTGCATTACTTGGATACTTTGTCGTATCTATTTCTATCTCAAATTATATCAAAATATAAAAAATTGAGCTAGCTTAACGTGGGCATTGGATTCATGTCATTTTGACCTTTAAATCAAAAGTTATGGAAGATTTAGTGCCGAAATGTCAAGTTGATCGGCCAGTTAAAATGATCATTCTAAACTAATCATTGGTGCTCTTTGAGTAAAGGCTTATAAATGAACCATAATGCATAGCATCACGCTGTTTTAGATATATTGGATTACTTGGATGCTTTGTCGTATCAAATTTTATCTCAAATTTTATCTCATATTTTGTCACAATATAGAAAATTGAGGTAGCTTAACGTGGGTATTAGATTCGTGTCATTCAAAGCTAGTTACGAACAATTTAGTGCAAACATATCAAATCGATTGGCCAGTTAAAATGATTATACTAAACTGATCATTAGTGCTTATTGTTTAAAGGCTTATAAACGAAGCATAATGCGTGACATTACGAAGTTTTGGATAGATAGGTTTACTTGGACGCTTTGTCTTATCTATTTCTGTTCAAATTTTGTCGAAATATAGAAAATTGAGCAAGCTTAACGTAGGCATTAGATTTTTCTCATTCTAAGCTCTAAATAAAAAGTTACGGACGATTTAGTGCAGACATGTCAAGTTGATCGGCCAGCTAAAATGATCATTCTAAACTGATCATTGGTTCTCATGGAGTAAAGACTTATAAATAAAGCATAATGCATGTGGCATCACGCTATTTTCGATAGATTGGATTACTTGGACGGTTTATAGTATCTATTTATGCCTCGAATTTTATCACAATATAGAAAATTCAGCTAGCTTAACGTGGGTATTGGGTTGGTGTCATTTTTAGTTCTAAATCAAAAGTTACGGACGGTTTATTGTAGACATGTAAAGTTTCTCAGCCAATTAAGATGATAATTCTAAACTGATCAATGGTTCTCATTAAGTAAATCCTTATATATGAAACACAATGCATGGCATCACACAGTTTTGGAAAGATTGCATTACTTGGACGCTTCGTCATATCTATTTTTTTCACAAATTTTGTCACAATAGAGAAAATTGAGGTACCTTAACGTGGGCATTGGATTCGTATCATTCTGAGCTATAAATCAAAAGTTACTAACAGTTAATGCAAACATGTCAAGTTGATCGGCCAGTTAAACTGATCATTGGTACTGATCGTGTAAAGGCTTATAAATAAAGCATAATGCATGGCATCACGCTGTTTTAGATAGAAAGGATTACTTGGATGCTTTGTCGTATCTATTTCTGTAAAAAAATTTGTCACAATATGGAAAATCGACTTAGCTTAATGGGGGAATTACATTCATATCATTCTGATCTATAAATCAAAAGTTATGAATGATTTAGTGCAGACATGTCAAGTTGATCGCCCAGTTAAAATGATCAGTCTAAACTGATAATTCGTACTAATCGAGTAAAGGCTTATAAATGAAGCATAATGCCTTGCATGACACTGTCTTAGATAGATTGGATTACTTGGATGATTTGTCGTATTTATTTCTGTCTAAAATTTTGTCACAATATGGAAAATTGCGCTAGCTTAATAGGGGCATTGGATTCGTATCATTCTGAGCTATAACTCAAACGTTACGAATGATTTACAGCAGACATGTGAAGTTGATCGGCCAGTTAAAATGATCAGTCTAAACAAATCATTGGTTCTCATTGAGTAAAAGCCTATAAATAAAGCATAATGCATGTCATCACGCTGTTTTAGTTAGATTGCATTAATTAAATGCATTGTCGTATCTATTTTTGTCTCAAATTTTGTCACAATTTAGAAAATTGAGCTACCTTAACATGGGCATTGGATTCATGTCATTCTGAGCTCTAAATCAAAAGTTAGGGACGATCTAGTGCCGACATGTAAAGTTGATCGGCCAATTAAAATGATCATTGTTTCTCATTGAGTAAAGGCTTATAAATGAAGCATAATGCATTGCATCACGCAATTTTGGAAAGATTGGATTACTTGGATGCTTGTCGTACATATTTCTGTCTCAAAGTATAGAAGATTTAGCTAGCTTAACATGGGCATTGTATTCCTTTCATTCTGAGCTTAAATCAAAAGTTACAGATGATTTAGTGCAGACATGCCAAGTTGATCGGCTAGTTAAAATGATCATTCTAAACTGATCATTGGTGCACCTCGTGTAAAGGCTTATTAGTGAAGCAAAATGCATGGAATCACGCAGTTTTTGATAGATTGGATTTCTTGAGCTTTTTGGTATCTGTTTCTGCCTCAAATTTTGTCACTATATAGGAAATTGAGCTAGCGTAACGTGGGCATTGGATTTGTGTAATTCCGAGCTCTATATCAAAAGTTATGGGCGATTTATTGCGGACAAGTTTATCTGTCAGTTAAGATGATCATTCTAAAGTGATCATTGGTGCTAATTGAGTAAAGGCTTATAAAAAAGCATAATGCATTGCTTCGTGCAGTTTTGGATAGATTGGATTACTTTGACGCTTTGTCGTATATATTTCTGTCTCACATTTTGTCACAATATAGAAAATTTAGCTAGCTTAATGTGAGCATTGGATTCATGTCATTCTGAGATCTAAATCAAAAGTTACGTACGATTTAGTGCGGATATGTCAAGTTAATCGGTCAGTTAAAATGATCATTGTAAACTGATCATTGGTGCTAATTAAGTAAAGGCTTATAAAAGAAGCAAAATGTATTGCATCACGTAGTTTTTGATAGATTGGATTACTTGTACGCTTTGTCGTACTGATTTTTGTCTTAAATTTTGTCACAATATAGACAATTGAGCTAGCTTAACGTCAGCATTGAATACATGTCTTTCTATGCTCTAAATGAAGCATAATACATTGCATCGCACAATTTTGGAATGATTGGATTACTTGGATGCTTTGTCGTATATATTTCTATCTCAAATTTTGTCACAATATTGAAGATTTAGCTAGCTTAACGTAGGCATTGTACTCTTTTCATTCTGAGCTTAAATCAAAAGTTACGGATGATTTAGTGCAGACATATCAAGTTGATCGGCTAGTTAAAATGATCATTCTAAACTGATCATTGGTGCTCCTTGAGTAAAGGCTTATTAGTGAATAATAATACATGGCATCACACAGTTTTGGATAGATTGGATTACTTAGACTCTTTGTCGTATATATTTTTGTCTCAAATTTTGTCACTATATAGAAAATTGAGCTAGCGTAACATGGGCACAGGATTCGTGTCATTCCGAGCTCAAAATCAAGAGTTACGGACTATTTGGTGCAGAAATGTCAAGTTGATCGGCCAGTTAAAATGATCATTCTAAACTCATCATTGGTGCTCATTGAGTAAACGCTTATAAATGAATTATAATGCAAGACATCACGCAGTTTTGGATAGATTGGATTACTTGGATGCTTTATTGTATTTATTTCAATCTCAAATTTTGTCACAATATAGAAAATTGAGCTAGCTTAATATGTGCGTTAGATTCGTGTCATTTTGAGCTATAATAGAAAGTTATAAACGATTTAGTGTAGGCATGTCAAGGGTATCGGCAAGTTAAAAAATGATCAGTCTATCCTGATCATTGCTTCTCATTGAGTAAAAGCTTATAAATAAAGCATAATGCATGACATCACACTGTTTTAGAAAGATTGGATTACTTGGATGCTTTTTCGTATCTATTTCTGTCTTAAATTTTGTCACAATATAGAAAATTGAGCTAGCTTAACGTGGACATTGGAATCGTGTCATTCTGAGCTCTAAATCAAAAGTTACGGATGATTTAGTGTGGAGATGTAGTTAAAATGATCATTCTAAACTGATCATTGATGCTAGTTGAGTAAAGGCTTATCAAAGAAACATAATGCATTGCATCACGTAGTTTTGGATAGATTGGATCACTTGAATGGTTTTTCGTATCTATTTCTGTCTCAAATTTTTTCACAATATAGAAAATTGAGCTAGCTTAACGTGGGCATTGGATTGGTGTCATTCTGACCTCTAAATTAAAAGTTACGGAAAATTTTGTGCGGATATGTCAAGTTTATCAGCCAGTTAAGATGATCATTCTAAACTGATCTTTGTTACTCATTGAGTAAAGGCTTATAAAAGAAACGTAATGCGTGGCATCATGCAGTTTTGGATATATTGGATTACTCAAATTTTTTCACATATCGAAAATCGAGATTGCTTAACACGAGAATTGGATTCATGTCTTTCTGAGGTGTAAATCAAAAGTTACACACGATTTATTGTTGACATAGTAAATCGGCCAGTTAAAATGGTCATTCTAAACTTATCATTGGTGCTCATTGAGTAAAGGCTTACAAATAAAGTACAATGCATTGCATCACAGTTTTGGATAGATTGAATACACTGGACGCTTTGTCGTATCTATTTCGGTCTCAAACGCTGTCACAATATAGAAAATTTAGCTAGCTTAACGCATGCTTTGGATTCATGTCATAATAAGCTTAAATAAAATGTTACGGACGATTTAGTGCAAACATGTCAAATTGATCGGCCATTTAAAAAATGGTCATTCTAAAGTTATCACTGGTGCTCCTTGAGTAAAGGCTTATTAATGAAGCATAATGCATGGCACCACGCTATTTTGGATAGATTGGATTATTTGGATGTTTTGTCATATCTATTTATATCTCAAATTTTGTCACAATTTAAAAATTTGAGTTAACTTAACGTTGGCATTGGATTTGTGTCATTCAAATCTATAAACCCAAAGTTATAGACGATTTAATGCAGACAAGTCAAGCTGATTGTCCAGTTAAAATAATCATTCTAAATTGATCATTAGTGCTTATTGAATAAAGGGTTATAAATGAAGCATAATGCATGACATTACACAGTTTTGGATAGATTGCATTACTTGAATACTTTGTCGTATCTATTTCTGTCTCAAATTATATCAAAATATAAAAAATTGAGCTAGCTTAACGTGGGCATTGGATTCATGTCATTTTGAGCTTTAAATCAAAAGTTATGGAAGATTTAGTGCCGAAATGTCAAGTTGATCGGCCAGTTAAAATGATCATTCTAAACTAATAATTGGTGCTCTTTGAGTAAAGGCTTATAAATGAACCATAATGCATAGCATCACGCTGTTTTAGATATATTGGATTACTTGGATGCTTTGTCGTATCAAATTTTATCTCAAATTTTGTCACAATATAGAAAATTGAGGTAGCTTAACGTGGGTATTAGATTCGTGTCATTCAAAGCTAGTTACGAACAATTTAGTGCAGCCATATCAAATCGATTGGCCAGTTAAAATGATTATACTAAACTGATCATTTGTGCTTATTGTTTAAAGGCTTATAAATGAAGCATAATGCGTGACATTACAAAGTTTTGGATAGATAGGTTTACTTGGACGCTTTGTCTTATCTATTTCTGTTCAAATTTTGTCGAAATATAGAAAATTGAGCAAGCTTAACGTAGGCATTAGATTTTTCTCATTCTAAGCTCGAAATAAAAAGTTACGGACGATTTAGTGCAGACATGTCAAGTTGATCGGCCAGCTAAAATGATCATTCTAAACTGATCATTGGTTCTCATGGAGTAAAGACTTATAAATAAAGCATAATGCATGTGGCATCACGCTATTTTCGATAGATTGGATTACTTGGACGGTTTATAGTATCTATTTATGCCTCGAATTTTATCACAATATAGAAAATTCAGCTAGCTCAACGTGGGTATTGGGTTGGTGTCATTTTTATTTCTAAATCAAAAGTTACGGACGGTTTATTGTAGACATGTAAAGTTTCTCAGCCAATTAAGATGATAATTCTAAACTGATCAATGGTTCTCATTAAGTAAATCCTTATATATGAAACACAATGCATGGCATCACACAGTTTTGGAAAGATTGCATTACTTGGACGCTTCGTCATATCTATTTTTTTCACAAATTTTGTCACAATAGAGAAAATTGAGGTACCTTAACGTGGGCATTGGATTCGTATCATTCTGAGCTATAAATCAAAAGTTACTAACAGTTAATGCAAACATGTCAAGTTGATCGGCCAGTTAAACTGATCATTGGTACTGATCGTGTAAAGGCTTATAAATAAAGCATAATGCATGGCATCACGCTGTTTTAGATAGAAAGGATTACTTGGATGCTTTGTCGTATCTATTTCTGTAAAAAAATTTGTCACAATATGGAAAATCGACTTAGCTTAATGGGGGAATTACATTCATATCATTCTGATCTATAAATCAAAAGTTATGAATGATTTAGTGCAGACATGTCAAGTTGATCGCCCAGTTAAAATGATCAGTCTAAACTGATAATTCGTACTAATCGAGTAAAGGCTTATAAATGAAGCATAATGCCTTGCATGACACTGTCTTAGATAGATTGGATTACTTGGATGATTTGTCGTATTTATTTCTGTCGAAAATTTTGTCACAATATGGAAAATTGCGCTAGCTTAATAGGGGCATTGGATTCGTATCATTCTGAGCTATAACTCAAACGTTACGAATGATTTACAGCAGACATGTGAAGTTGATCGGCTAGTTAAAATGATCAGTCTAAACAAATCATTGGTTCTCATTGAGTAAAAGCCTATAAATAAAGCATAATGCATGTCATCACGCTGTTTTAGTTAGATTGCATTAATTAAATGCATTGTCGTATCTATTTTTGTCTCAAATTTTGTCACAATTTAGAAAATTGAGCTACCTTAACATGGGCATTGGATTCATGTCATTCTGAGCTCTAAATCAAAAGTTAGGGACGATCTAGTGCCGACATGTAAAGTTGATCGGCCAATTAAAATGATCATTGTTTCTCATTGAGTAAAGGCTTATAAATGAAGCATAATGCATTGCATCACGCAATTTTGGAAAGATTGGATTACTTGGATGCTTGTCGTACATATTTCTGTCTCAAAGTATAGAAGATTTAGCTAGCTTAACATGGGCATTGTATTCCTTTCATTCTGAGCTTAAATCAAAAGTTACAGATGATTTAGTGCAGACATGCCAAGTTGATCGGCTAGTTAAAATGATCATTCTAAACTGATCATTGGTCCACCTAGTGTAAAGGCTTATTAGTGAAGCAAAATGCATGGAATCACGCAGTTTTTGATAGATTGGATTTCTTGAGCTTTTTGGTATCTGTTTCTGCCTCAAATTTTGTCACTATATAGGAAATTGAGCTAGCGTAACGTGGGCATTGGATTTGTGTAATTCCGAGCTCTATATCAAAAGTTATGGGCGATTTATTGCGGACAAGTTGATCTGTCAGTTAAGATGATCATTCTAAAGTGATCATTGGTGCTAATTGAGTAAAGGCTTATAAAAAAAGCATAATGCATTGCTTCGTGCAGTTTTGGATAGATTGGATTACTTTGACGCTTTGTCGTATATATTTCTATCTCACATTTTGTCACAATATAGAAAATTTAGCTAGCTTAATGTGAGCATTGGATCCATGTCATTCTGAGATCTAAATCAAAAGTTACGTACGATTTAGTGCGGATATGTCAAGTTAATCGGTCAGTTAAAATGATCATTGTAAACTGATCATTGGTGCTAATTAAGTAAAGGCTTATAAAAGAAGCAAAATGTATTGCATCACGTAGTTTTTGATAGATTGGATTACTTGTACGCTTTGTCGTACTGATTTTTGTCTTAAATTTTATCACAATATAGACAATTGAGCTAGCTTAACGTCAGCATTGAATACATGTCATTCTATGCTCTAAATGAAGCATAATACATTGCATCGCGCAATTTTGTAATAATTGGATTGCTTGGATGCTTTGTCGTATATATTTCTATCTCAAATTTTGTCACAATATAGAAGATTTAGCTAGCTTAACGTAGGCATTATACTCTTTTCATTCTGAGCTTAAATCAAAAGTTACGGATGATTTAGTGCAGACATTTCAAGTTGATCGGCTAGTTAAAATGATCATTCTAAACTGATCATTGGTGCTCCTTGAGTAAAGGCTTATTAGTGAAGAATAATACATGGCATCACACAGTTTTGGAAAGATTGGATTACTTAAACTCTTTGTCGTATCTATTTTTGTCTCACATTTTGTCACTATATAGAAAATTGAGCTAGCGTAACATGGGCACAGGATTCGTGTCATTCCGAGCTCAAAATCAAGAGTTACGGACTATTTGGTGCGGAAATATCAAGTTGATCGGGCAGTTAAAATGATCATTCTAAACTCATCATTGGTGCTCATTGAGTAAACGCTTATAAATGAATTATAATGCAAGACATCACGCAGTTTCGGATAGATTGGATTACTTGGATGCTTTATTGTATTTATTTCAATCTCAAATTTTGTCACAATATAGAAAATTGAGCTAGCTTAATATGTGCGTTAGATTCGTGTCATTTTGAGCTATAATAGAAAGTTATAAACGATTTAGTGTAGGCATGTCAAGGGTATCGGCAAGTTAAAAAATGATCAGTCTATCCTGATCATTGCTTCTCATTGAGTAAAAGCTTATAAATAAAGCATAATGCATGACATCACACTGTTTTAGATAGATTGGATTACTTGGATGCTTTTTCGTATCTATTTCTGTCTTAAATTTTGTCACAATATAGAAAATTGAGCTAGCTTAACGTGGACATTGGAATCGTGTCATTCTGAGCTCTAAATCAAAAGTTACGGATGATTTAGTGTGGAGATGTAGTTAAAATGATCATTCTAAACTGATCATTGATGCTAGTTGAGTAAAGGCTTATCAAAGAAACATAATGCATTGCATCACGTAGTTTTGGATAGATTGGATCACTTGAATGCTTTTTCGTATCTATTTCTGTCTCAAATTTTTTCACAATATAGAAAATTGAGCTAGCTTAACGTGGGCATTGGATTGGTGTCATTCTGACCTCTAAATCAAAAGTTACGGAAAATTTTGTGCGGATATGTCAAGTTTATCAGCCAGTTAAGATGATCATTCTAAACTGATCTTTGTTACTCATTGAGTAAAGGCTTATAAAAGAAACGTAATGCGTGGCATCATGCAGTTTTGGATATATTGGATTACTCAAATTTTTTCACATATCGAAAATTGAGATTGCTTAACACGAGAATTGGATTCATGTCTTTCTGAGGTGTAAATGAAAAGTTACACACGATTTATTGTTGACATAGTAAATCGGCCAGTTAAAATGGTCATTCTAAACTTATCATTGGTGCTCATTGAGTAAAGGCTTACAAATAAAGTACAATGCATTGCATCACAGTTTTGGATAGATTGAATACACTGGACGCTTTGTCGTATCTATTTCTGTCTCAAATGCTGTCACAATATAGAAAATTTAGCTAGCTTAACGCATGCTTTGGATTCATGTCATAATAAGCTTAAATAAAATGTTACGGACGATTTAGTGCAAACATGTCAAATTGATCGGCCATTTAAAAAATGGTCATTCTAAAGTTATCACTGGTGCTCCTTGAGTAAAGGCTTATTAATGAAGCATAATGCATGGCACCACGCTATTTTGGATAGATTGGATTATTTGGATGTTTTGTCATATCTATTTATATCTCAAATTTTGTCACAATTTAAAAATTTGAGTTAACTTAACGTTGGCATTGGATTTGTGTCATTCAAATCTATAAACCCAAAGTTATAGACGATTTAATGCAGACAAGTCAAGCTGATTATCCAGTTAAAATAATCATTCTAAATTGATCATTAGTGCTCATTGAATAAAGGGTTATAAATGAAGCATAATGCATGACATTACACAGTTTTTAATAGATTGCATTACTTGGATACTTTGTCGTATCTATTTCTGTCTCAAATTATATCAAATATAAAAAATTGAGCTAGCTTAACGTGGGCATTGGATTCATGTCATTTTGAGCTTTAAATCAAAAGTTATGGAAGATTTAGTGCCGAAATGTCAAGTTGATCGGCCAGTTAAAATGATCATTCTAAACTAATCATTGGTGCTCTTTGAGTAAAAGCTTATAAATGAACCATAATGCATAGCATCACGCTGTTTTAGATATATTGGATTACTTGGATGCTTTGTCGTATCAAATTTTATCTCAAATTTTATCTCAAATTTTGTCAAAATATAGAAAATTGAGGTAGCTTAACGTGGGTATTAGATTCGTGTCATTCAAAGCTAGTTACGAACAATTTAGTGCACACATATCAAATCGATTGGCCAGTTAAAATGATTATACTAAACTGATCATTAGTGCTTATTGTTTAAAGGCTTATAAATGAAGCATAATGCGTGACATTACGAAGTTTTGGATAGATAGGATTACTTGGACGCTTTGTCTTATCTATTTCTGTTAAAATTTTGTCGAAAAATAGAAAATTGAGCAAGCTTAACGTAGGCATTAGAGTTTTCTCATTCTAAGCTCTAAATAAAAAGTTACGGACGATTTAGTGCAGCCATGTCAAGTTGATCGGCTAGCTAAAAGGATCATTCTAAACTGATCATTGGTTCGCATGGAGTAAAGACTTATAAATAAAGCATAATGCATGTGGCATCACGCTATTTTTGATAGATTGGATTACTTGGACGGTTTATAGTATCTATTTATGCCTCGAATTTTATCACAATATAGAAAATTCAGCTAGCTTAACGTAGGTATTGGGTTGGTGTCATTTTTAGTTCTAAATCAAAAGTTACAAATGGTTTATTGTAGACATGTAAAGTTTCTCAGCCAATTAAGATGATAATTCTAAACTGATCAATGGTTCTCATTAAGTAAATCCTTATATATGAAACACAATGCATGGCATCACACAGTTTTGGAAAGATTGCATTACTTGGACGCTTCGTCATATCTATTTTTTTCACAAATTTTGTCACAATAGAGAAAATTTAGGTAGCTTAACGTGGGCATTGGATTCGTATCATTCTGAGCTATAAATCAAAAGTTACTAACAGTTAATGCAAACATGTCAAGTTGATCGGCCAGTTAAACTGATCATTGGTACTGATCGTGTAAAGGCTTATAAATAAAGCATAATGCATGGCATCACCCTGTTTTAGATAGAGAGGATTACTTGGATGCTTTGTCGTATCTATTTCTGTAAAAACATTTGTCACAATATGGAAAATCGACTTAGCTTAATGGGGGCATTACATTCATATCATTCTGATCTATAAATCAAGAGTTATGAATGATTTAGTGCAGACATGTCAAGTTGATCGCCCAGTTAAAATGATCAGTCTAAACTGATAATTCGTACTAATCGAGTAAAGGCTTATAAATGAAGCATAGTGCCTTGCATGATACTGTCTTAGATAGATTGGATTACTTGGATGATTTGTCGTATTTATTTTTGTCTAAAATTTTGTCACAATATGGAAAATTGCGCTAGCTTAATAGGGGCATTGGATTCGTATCATTCTGAGCTATAACTCAAACGTTACGAATGATTTACAGCAGACATGTGAAGTTGATCGGCCAGTTAGAATGATCAGTCTAAACAAATCATTGGTTCTCATTGAGTAAAAGCCTATAAATAAAGCATAATGCATGTCATCACGCTGTTTTAGTTAGATTCCATTAATTAAATGCATTGTCGTATCTATTTTTGTCTCAAATTTTGTCACAATTTAGAAAATTGAGCTACCTTAACATGGGCATTGGATTCATGTCATTCTGAGCTCTAAATCAAAAGTTAGGGACGATCTAGTGCCGACATGTAAAGTTGATCGGCCAATTAAAATGATCATTGTTTCTCATTGAGTAAAGGCTTATAAATGAAGCATAATGCATTGCATCACAGAATTTTGGAAAGATTGTTTTACTTGGATGCTTGTCGTACATATTTCTGTCTCAAAGTATAGAAGATTTAGCTAGCTTAACGTGGGCATTGTATTCCTTTCATTCTGAGCTTAAATAAAAAGTTACAGATGATTTAGTGCAGACATGCCAAGTTGATCGGCTAGTTAAAATGATCATTCTAAACTGATCATTGGTGCACCTCGTGTAAAGGCTTATTAGTGAAGCAAAATGCATGGAATCACGCAGTTTTGGATAGATTGGATTTCTTGAGCTTTTTGGTATCTGTTTCTGCCTCGAATTTTGTCACTATATAGGAAATTGAGCTAGCGTAACGTGAGCATTGGATTTGTGTAATTCCGAGCTCTATATCAAAAGTTATGGGCGATTTATTGCGGACAAGTTGATCTGTCAGTTAAGATGATCATTCTAAAGTGATCATTGGTGCTAATTGAGTAAAGGCTTATAAAAAAGCATAATGCATTGCTTCGTGCAGTTTTGGATAGATTGGATTACTTTGACGCTTTGTCGTATATATTTTTGTCTCAAATTTTGTCACAATATAGAAAATTGAGCTAGCTTAATGTGGGCATTGGATTCATGTCATTCTGAGATCTAAATCAAAAGTTACATACGATTTAGTGCGGATACGTCAAGTTAATCGGTCAGTTAAAATGATCATTGTAAACTGATCATTGGTGCTAATTAAGTAAAGGCTTATAAAAGAAGCAAAATGTATTGCATCACGTAGTTTTGGATAGATTGGATTACTTGTACGCTTTGTCGTACTGATTTTTGTCTTAAATTTTGTCACAATATAGACAATTGAGCTAGCTTAACGTCAGCATTGAATACATGTCATTCTATGCTCTAAATGAAGCATAATGCATTGCATCGCGCAATTTTGGAAAGATTGGATTACTTGGATGCTTTGTCGTATATATTTCTATCTCAAATTTTGTCACAATATAGAAGATTTAGCTAGCTCAACGTAGGCATTGTACTCTTTTCATTCTGAGCTTAAATGAAAAGTTACGAATGATTTAGTGCAGACATATCAAGTTGATCGGCTAGTTAAAATGATCGTTCTAAACTGATCATTGGTGCTCCTTGAGTAAAGGCTTATTAGTGAATAATAATACATGGCATCACACAGTTTTGGATAGATTGGATTACTTAGACTCTTTGTCGTATATATTTTTGTCTCAAATTTTGTCACTATATAGAAAATTGAGCTAGCGTAACATGGGCACAGGATTCGTGGCATAGAAAATTGAGCTAGCGTAAAATGATTGATCTTAATTGATTATTGGTGCTCATTGAGTAAACGTTTATAAATGAAGCATAATGCATGGCATCACGCAGTTTGGGATAGATTAGATTATTTAAAAGCTATGTCGTATCTATTTATGCAATTTTTGTTAGATTTGATTACTTGGAGGTTTGTCGAAGCAATTTTAGTCTAAAATTTTATCACAAAATAAAAAAATGGAGCTAGATTAGATTACTTGGAGGCTTTGGATTTGTGTCATTCTGAGCTCTAAATAAAAAGTTACGGATGATTTAGTGCGGACATGTGAAGTTGAATTGGCCAGGTAATATGATAATTGTTAACTGATCATTGGTGCTCATTGAGTAGAGGCTTATATCTATTTCTGTCTTGAATTTTGTCACAATATAGAAACTTGAGCTAGCTTAATGTGGGCATTGGATTCGTGACATTCTAAGCTCTAAATCAAAAGTCATGGAAAATTTAGTACAGACATGTCAAGTTCATCAGCGAGTTAGTATGATCATTCTAAACTGGCCATTGCTGCTCATTAAGTAAAGGCTTATAAACAGAGCATAACATAACGCATGGCATAAGGCATGTCATAACACATTTTGGGATAAATCGGATTACTTGGATGTTTTGTCGTATCTATTTCTGTCTAAAAATTTGTCACAATATAGAAAATTCAGCTAGCTTAACGTAGGCGTTGGACTCGTGTCATTCTGAGCAACATATTAAAAGTTAAGGACGATTTAGTGCAGAGATGTCAAATTGATCGGGTAGTTAAAATGGTCATTCGAAACTGATCATTTGTGCTTATTGAGTTAAGGTTTATAAATGAAGGTCAATGCATGACATCACGAAGTTTTGGATAGATTGGATTACTTGGACGCTTTATCGTATCTATTTTTGTCTAAAATTTTGTTACAATATAGAATATCGAGCTAGCTTAACGTGGGCTTTGGAGTTGTTTCATTCTGAGCTCTAAATAAAAAATTACAGACGATTTAGTGCAGACATGTCAAGTTTATGGGCAAGTTAAAATGGTCATTGTTAACTGATCATTGGTGCTCATTGAGTAGAGGCTTATAAATGAAGCATAACACATGGCATCGCTCAGTTCGGGATAGATTGGATAACTTCCACGCTTTGCAGTATCTATTTTTGTCTAAAATTTTATCACAATATAGAAAATTGAGTTAGGTTAATGTGTACATTGGATTTGTATCATTCTCCGCTCTAAATCAAAAGTTACGGACGATTTAGTGCGGACATATCTAGTTGATCGGCTAGTGAATATGATCATTCTAAATGGAACATTGGTACTCATTGAGTAAAGGCTTATAAATGAAGCATAATGCATGGCATCACACAATTTGGGATAGATTGGATTACATGGACGCTTTGACGTATCTATTTTTGTCTAAACTTTTCTCACAATAGAAAATTGAGCTAGCTAAACGTGGGCTTTGGATGTGTGTCATTCTGAGCTCTAAATCAAAAGTTACTAATGATTTAATGCGGACATGTCATGTTGCTATGCCAGTTAATATGATCATTCTAAACTGATCATTGGTGCTCATTGAGTAAAGGCTTATAAATGAAGCATAATGCATGGCATCAGTAGTTTGGGACAGACTGGATAATTTGGATGCTTTTTAGCATCTATTTCTGTTTCAAATTTCGTCACAATACAGAAACTTGAGCTGGCTTAACGTGAGATTTGGATTCGTGTCATTCAGGGTTCTAAATCAAAAGTTACGGACAATTTAAAACATACAAGTCATGTTGATCGGCCAGTTAAAATGATCATTCTTAAGTGATCATTGGTGCTCCTTGAGTTGAGGCTTATAAATGAGTCATAATGCATGACATTACACACTTTTTGATATATTTGATTACTTGTAGGATTTCTATAAGCATACATAGTTTTAAATTTTATCACAATATTGAAAATTGAACTCGCTTAACGTGGGCTTTGGATTTGTGTCATTCTGAGCTCTAAATCAAAACTTAGAGACTATTTAGTGCGAACATGCCAAGTTGATCGGCCAATTAATATGTTCATTCTAAACTGATCATTACTGCTCATCGAGTAAAGGCTTATAAATGAAGCATAATGCATGACATCACGTAGTTTGGGAAAGATTGGATTACTTGGATGCTTTGTCATATTTCTATCTCAAATTTTGTCACAATATAGAAAGTTGAGCTAGCTTAACGTGAGCATTGGAATCGTGTCATTCTGAGCTATAAATCAAAAGTTACCAACGATTTAGTGCTGGCATGTCAAAATGATCGTCCTGTTAAAATGATAATTCTAAGCACATTATTGATGGTCATTGAGTAAAGGCTTATAAATGAAGCACAATGCATGGCATAACGCAGTTTTGGATATATTGGATTAATTGGACGCTTTGTCATATCTATTTCTCTCTTAAATTTTGTCACAATATAGAAAATTGAGGTAGCTTAACGTGGGCTTTGGATGTGCATCATTTTGAGCTCTAAATCAAAAGTTACTAACGATTTAGTGTGGACATGTCAAGTTGATCGGCCAGTTAAAATGATCATTCTTAACTGATTATTGGCGCTCCTTTTAGTAGAGGCTTATAAATGAAGCATAATAGATGGCATCACGATTTTGAGATAGAGTGGATAATTTGGACGGCTTTTACCATCTATTTGTATCTCAAAATTTGTCATAATATATAAACTTGAGCTAGCTTAACGTGGGCTTTGAATTCGTATCATTCTGAGTTCTAAATCAAAAGTTACACACGATTTAGAACATACATGTCAAGTTGATCGGCCAGTTAGAATGATCATTCTTAAGAGACCATTGGTGCTCCTTGAGTTGAGGCTTATAAATGAAGCATAATGCATGACATTACGCACTTTTTGATAGATTTGATTACTTGTAGGATTTCTATAAGAAAATTAGTCTTAAATTTTATCACAATATTGAAAATTGAGCCAGGTTAATGTGGGCTTTGGATTTGTGTCATTCTGAGCTCTAAATCAAAAGTTACAGACAATTTAGTGCGAACATGCCATGTTGATCGGCCAGTTAATATGATCATTCTAAACTGATCATTGGTGCTCATTGAGTAAAGGGTTATAAATGAAGCGTAATGCATGGCATCACGTAGTTTGGGAAAGATTGGATTACTTGGATGCTTTGTCGTATCTATTTCTATCTCAAATTTTGTCACAAAATAGAAAATTGAGCTAGCATAACCTAGGCATTGGATTCGTGTCATTCTGAGATCTAAATCAAAAGTTACGGAAGATTTAGTGTGGTATGTCAAGTTGATCGGCCAGTTAATATGATTATTCTAAACTGAAAAATGGTGCTCATTGAGTAAAGGCTTATAAATGAAGCATAATGCATGGCAATACGAAGTTCCGGATTGATTGGATTACGTGGATGATTTGTCGTATCTATTTCTATCTCAAATTATGTCTCAATGACGTGGGCATTGGATTCGTGTCATTCTGAGCTCTAAATCAAAAGTAACAGATGATTTGGTGCGGACATGTCAAGGTTATCGACCATTAAAAATGATCATTCCTAACTGATCGTTGGTACTCATTGAGTAAAGGTTATAAATGAAGCATAATGCATGGCATCACGAGGTTTGGGATAGATTGGATTACTTGGAAAATGTGTCTTATCTAATTCTATCTCAAACTTTGTCACAATATCGAAGATTGAGCTAGATTAACATGGGCATTGGATTCATGTCATTCTGACCTCTAAATCAAAAGTTATGAATGATTTCGTGCAGACATATCAAGTTGATCGGCCAGTTAATATGATTATTCTAAACTTACAAATGGTGCTCATTGAGTAAAAGCTTATAAATGAAGCATATTGCATGGCATCAGACAGTTCGGGATATATTGGATTACTTGTACGCTTTGTCGTATCTATTGTTGTCTCAATTCTAGTCACAATATAGAAAACTGAACTAGCATAACGTGGGCTTTGGATTCGTGACATTCTGAGCCCTAAATCAAAAGTTACAGACGATTTAGTGCACACATGTCAAGTTGATCGTCCAGTTAATATGATTATTCTAGACTGATAAATGGTGATCATTGAGTAAAGGCTTATAAATAAAGCATAATGCATGGCATCATAAAGTTTGGGATATATTGGATTACTTGGACGCTTTGTTGTATATATTTCTGCCTAAAATTTTGTCACATTATAGAAAATTGAGCTAGCTTGACGTGGGCATTGGATTTATGTCATTCTGAGCTCGAAATCAAAAGTAACGTACGATTTAGTTCGGACATGTCAAGTTGATCAGCCTATCAAAATGATCATTCTAAACTAATCGTTAGTGCTAATTGAGTAAAGGCTTATAAATGAAGCATAATTCATTGCGTCACGCAGTTTGGGATGGAATTGATTACTTGGATGTTTTGTTGTATCTATTTCTGTCTCCAATTTTGTCACAATATTGAAAATTGAGCTAGCTTAACCTGGGCATTGGATTCGTGTCATTATGAGCTCTAAATCAAATGTTAGAGACAATTTAATGCAGACATGGGAAGTTGATCGGCCTGTTAAAATGATCACTCTAACCTGATCATCCGTGCTCATTGAGCAAAGGCTTATAAATGAAGAATAATGCATCGTATCATGCTGTTTTGAATAGATTGGATTACACAATTTGTCGTATCTATTTTTATCTCAAATCTAGTCACAATATAGAAATTTGAACTATCTTAGCATGGGCACTGGATTCGTGTCATTTTGAGCTCTAAATCAAAAGTTATAGACCATTTATTGTACACATGTCAAGTTGATCGAGCTGTTAAAATGATCATTCTAAACAGATCATTGATGCTAATTGAGTAAAGGCATATAAATGAAACATAATGCATGGTGTCACGCAATTTTGTATAGATTTGATTACTTGGATTTTTGTCGAAGCAATTTTAGTTTTAAATTTTAATACAAGATAGAAAATTGAGCTAGCTTAACGTGGACATTGGATTCGTGTCATTCTGAGCTCTAAATCAAAAGTTATAGACCATTTAGTGCGGACATGTTAAGTTGATCAGCCTGTTCAAATGATCATTTTAAACTAACCATCGGTGCTCATTGAGCAAAGGCTTATAAATGAAGTATAATGCATCGCATCACGCTGTTTTGAATAGATTGGATTAATTGGACGCTTAACGTGGACATTGGATTCGTGTCATTCAGAGCTCTAAATCAAAAGTTACACATAGTGCGAACATGTCAAGTTGATCGGTCTGTTAAAATAATCATTCTAAACAGATCGTTTATGCTCATTGAGTAAAGGCTTATAAATGAAGCATAATGCATGACATTACACAGTTTTGGATATAATTGATTACTTGGAGGAATTTTTGAAGCAGTTTCAGTCTTAAATTTTATCATGGTACAGAAAATAAAGCTAGCTTAACGTGGGCATTGGATCCATGTCATTCTGAGCTCTAAATGAAAAGTTATAGACGATTTAGTGCGGACATGTTAAGTTGATGAGCCCGTTAAAATGATCATTCTAAGCTGGATATATTGGATTACTTGTACGCTTTGTCGTATCTATTGTTGTCTCAATTCTAGTCACAATATAGAAAACTGAACTAGCATAACGTGGGCTTTGGATTCGTGACATTCTGAGCCCTAAATCAAAAGTTACAGACGATTTAGTGCACAAATGTCAAGTTGATCGTCCAGTTAATATGATTATTCTAGACTGATAAATGGTGATCATTGAGTAAAGGCTTATAAATAAAGCATAATGCATGGCATCATAACGTTTGGGATATATTGGATTACTTTGACGCTTTGTTGTATATATTTCTGCCTAAAATTTTGTCACATTATAGAAAATTGAGCTAGCTTGACGTGGGCATTGGATTTATGTCATTCTGAGCTCGAAATCAAAAGTTACGTACGATTTAGTGCGGACATGTCAAGTTGATCAGCCAATCAAAATGATCATTCTAAACTAATCGTTGGTGCTTATTGAGTAAAGGCTTATAAATGAAGCATAATTCATTGCGTCACGCAGTTTGGGATGGATTTGATTACTTGGATGTTTTGTTGTATCTATTTCTGTCTCCAATTTTGTCACAATATTGAAAATTGAGCTAGCTTAACCTGGGTATTGGATTCGTGTCATTATGAGCTCTAAATCAAATGTTAGAGACAATTTAATGCAGACATGGGAAGTTGATCGGCCTGTTAAAATGATCACTCTAACCTGATCATCCGTGCTCATTGAGCAAAGGCTTATAAATGAAGAATAATGCATCGTATCATGCTGTTTTGAATAGATTGGATTACACAATTTGTCGTATCTATTTTTATCTCAAATCTAGTCACAATATAGAAATTTGAACTATCTTAGCATGGGCACTGGATTCGTGTCATTTTGAGCTCTAAATCAAAAGTTATAGACCATTTATTGTACACATGTCAAGTTGATCGAGCTGTTAAAATGATCATTCTAAACAGATCATTGATGCTCATTGAGTAAAGGCATATAAATGAAACATAATGCATGGTGTCACGCAATTTTGTATAGATTTGATTACTTGGATTTTTTTCGAAGCAATTTTAGTTTTAAATTTTAATACAAGATAGAAAATTGAGCTAGCTTAACGTGGACATTGGATTCGTGTCATTCTGAGCTCTAAATCAAAAGTTATAGACCATTTAGTGCGGACATGTTAAGTTGATCAGCCTGTTCAAATGATCATTTTAAACTAACCATCGGTGCTCATTGAGCAAAGGCTTATAAATGAAGTATAATGCATCGCATCACGCTGTTTTGAATAGATTGGATTAATTGGACGCTTAACGTGGACATTGGATTCGTGTCATTCAGAGCTCTAAATCAAAAGTTACACATAGTGCGAACATGTCAAGTTGATCGGTCTGTTAAAATAATCATTCTAAACAGATCGTTTATGCTCATTGAGTAAAGGCTTATAAATGAAGCATAATGCATGACATTACACAGTTTTGGATATAATTGATTACTTGGAGGATTTTTTGAAGCAGTTTCAGTCTTAAATTTTATCATGGTACAGAAAATAAAGCTAGCTTAACGTGGGCATTGGATCCATGTCATTCTGAGCTCTAAATGAAAAGTTATAGACGATTTAGTGCGGACATGTTAAGTTGATGAGCCCGTTAAAATGATCATTCTAAGCTGGATATATTGGATTACTTGTACGCTTTGTCGTATCTATTGTTGTCTCAATTCTAGTCACAATATAGAAAACTGAACTAGCATAACGTGGGCTTTGGATTCGTGACATTCTGAGCCCTAAATCAAAAGTTACAGACGATTTAGTGCACACATGTCAAGTTGATCGTCCAGTTAATATGATTATTCTAGACTGATAAATGGTGATCATTGAGTAAAGGCTTATAAATAAAGCATAATGCATGGCATCATAACGTTTGGGATATATTGGATTACTTTGACGCTTTGTTGTATATATTTCTGCCTAAAATTTTGTCACATTATAGAAAATTGAGCTAGCTTGACGTGGGCATTGGATTTATGTCATTCTGAGCTCGAAATCAAAAGTTACGTACGATTTAGTGCGGACATGTCAAGTTGATCAGCCAATCAAAATGATCATTCTAAACTAATCGTTGGTGCTTATTGAGTAAAGGCTTATAAATGAAGCATAATTCATTGCGTCACGCAGTTTGGGATGGATTTGATTACTTGGATGTTTTGTCGTATCTATTTCTGTCTCCAATTTTGTCACAATATTGAAAATTGAGCTAGCTTAACCTGGGTATTGGATTCGTGTCATTATGAGCTCTAAATCAAATGTTAGAGACAATTTAATGCAGACATGGGAAGTTGATCGGCCTGTTAAAATGATCACTCTAACCTGATCATCCGTGCTCATTGAGCAAAGGCTTATAAATGAAGAATAATGCATCGTATCATGCTGTTTTGAATAGATTGGATTACACAATTTGTCGTATCTATTTTTATCTCAAATCTAGTCACAATATAGAAATTTGAACTATCTTAGCATGGGCACTGGATTCGTGTCATTTTGAGCTCTAAATCAAAAGTTATAGACCATTTATTGTACACATGTCAAGTTGATCGAGCTGTTAAAATGATCATTCTAAACAGATCATTGATGCTCATTGAGTAAAGGCATATAAATGAAACATAATGCATGGTGTCACGCAATTTTGTATAGATTTGATTACTTGGATTTTTGTCGAAGCAATTTTAGTTTTAAATTTTAATACAAGATAGAAAATTGAGCTAGCTTAACGTGGACATTGGATTCGTGTCATTCTGAGCTCTAAATCAAAAGTTATAGACCATTTAGTGCGGACATGTTAAGTTGATCAGCCTGTTCAAATGATCATTTTAAACTAACCATCGGTGCTCATTGAGCAAAGGCTTATAAATGAAGTATAATGCATCGCATCACGCTGTTTTGAATAGATTGGATTAATTGGACGCTTAACGTGGACATTGGATTCGTGTCATTCAGAGCTCTAAATCAAAAGTTACACATAGTGCGAACATGTCAAGTTGATCGGTCTGTTAAAATAATCATTCTAAACAGATCGTTTATGCTCATTGAGTAAAGGCTTATAAATGAAGCATAATGCATGACATTACACAGTTTTGGATATAATTGATTACTTGGAGGATTTTTTGAAGCAGTTTCAGTCTTAAATTTTATCATGGTACAGAAAATAAAGCTAGCTTAACGTGGGCATTGGATCCATGTCATTCTGAGCTCTAAATGAAAAGTTATAGACGATTTAGTGCGGACATGTTAAGTTGATGAGCCCATTAAAATGATCATTCTAAGCTGGTCATTGGTGCTCTTTGAGCAAAGGCTTATAAATGAAGTATATTGCATCACATCACGCTATTTTGAATAGATGGGATTACTTGGACGCTTTGTCGTATCTACTTCTTTATCAAATTTTGTCACAATGTAGAAAATTAAGCTATCTTAATGTGGGCGAATTGGATCCGTGTCTTTCTAAGCTATAAATCAAAATTTACGAACGATTTAGTGCAAACATGTCAAGTTGATTGGCTAGTTAAAATGATCATTCTAAACAGATCATTTGTGCTCATTGAGTAAAGGCTTATAAATGAAGCATAATGCATGAAATTATGCAGTTTTGGATACATTTGATTACATGTAGGATTTTCCGAAGAAATTTTAATTTTAAATACTATTACAATATATAAAATTGAGCTAGGTTAACTGTGGGAATTGTATTTGTGTCATTCGGAGCTCTAAAACAATAGTTACGTACGATTTACTGCGGACATGTCAAGTTGATCGGCCAGTTAAAATGATCATTCGTAACTGCTCGTTGGTGCTCATTGAGTAAAGGCTTAAAAATGAAGCATAATGCATGGCATCACACAGTTTAGCATGGATTGGATTACTTGGATGATGTGTCGTATCAATTTCTATCTCAAATTTTGTCACAATATAGAAAATTGAGCTAGCATAACCTAGGCATTGGATTCGTGTCATTCCGAGCTCTAAATAAAAAGTTATGGAAGATTTAGTGCAGGATGTCAAGTTGATCGGCTAGTTAATATGATTATTCTAAACTGATAAATGGTGCTCATTGAGTAAAGGCTTATAAATGCAGGTTAATGCATGGCAATACGAAGTTCGGGATTGATTGGATTGCTTGGACGCTTTGTCATATCTATTTCTATATCAAATTTTGTCACCATGACGTGGGCATTGGATACGTGTCATTCTGTGCTCTAAATCAAAAGTTACGGACGATTTGGTGCGCACATGTCAATGTTATCGACCATTTAAAATTATCATTCCTAACTGACCGTTGGTACTCATTGAGTAAAGGCTTATAAATGAGGCATAATGCATGGCATAACACAGTTTGGGATTGATTGGATTACTTGGGCAATGTGTCATATCTAATTCTATCTCAAACTTTGTCACAATATAGAAAATTGCGCTAGCTTAACGTGGGCATAGGATTTGTGTCTTTCTGAGCTCTAAATCAAAAGTTAAAGATGATTTAGTTTGCACATATCCAAGTTGATCGGACAGCTAATATGATTATTCTAAACTTACAAATGGTGCTCATTGAGTAAAAGCTTATAAATGAAGCATAATTCATGGCATCAGACAGTTCGGGATATATTGGATTACTTAAATGCTTTGTCGTATCTATTACTGTCTCAAATCTAGTCACAATATAGAAAATTGAACTAGATTAACGTGGGCTTTGGATTCTTGTCATTCTGAGCTCTAAATCAAAAGTTACAGATGATTTAGTGCACACATGTCAAGTTGATCGGCCAGTTAATATGATTATTCTAGACTGATAAATGGTGATCATTGAGTAAAGGCTTATAGATAAAGCATAATGCATGGCATCACCAAGTTCGGGATATATTGGATTACTTGGACGCTTATTCGTATCTATTTCTGCCTAAAAATTTTTCTACATTATAGAAAATTGAGCTAGCTTAACGTGGGCAGTGGATTTGTGTCATTCTGAGCTCGAAATCAAAAGTTACAAACGATTTAGTGCAGACATGTCAAGGTCATCGGCCAATTAAAATGATCATTCTAAACTAATCGTTGGTGCTCATTGAGTAAAGGCTTATTAACGAAGCATAATGCAAGGCGTTACGCAGTTTGGGATGGATTGGATTACTTGGATGATTTTTCGTATCTATTTGTGTCTCAAATTTTGTCACAATATAGAAAATTGAGCTAGATTAACGTGGACATTGGATTAGTGTCATTATGAGCTCTAAATCAAAAGTTTGAGACGATATAATGTGAACATGGGAAGTTGATCGGCATGTTAAAATGATCACTCTAACCTGATCATTGGTGCTCATTGAGTAAAAGGCTTATAAATGAAGCATAATGCATGGCATCATGCAGTTCGGGATAGATTGGATTAGACAATTTGTCGTATCAATTTTTATCTAAAATCAAGTCACAATATAGAAATTTGAGCTATCTTCACATGGGCACTCGATTCGTGTCATTTTGAGCTCTAAATCAAAAGTTATAGAGCATTTTTTGTACACATGTCAAGTTGATCGAGCAGTTAAAATGATCATTCTAAACAGATCATTGACGCTCATTGAGTAAAGGCATATAAATGAAGCATAATGCATGGTGTCACACAATTTTGTATAGATTTGATTTGTTGGAGTTTTTGTCGAAGCAATTTTAGTTTTAAATTTTATTACAAAATAGAAAATTGAGCTAGCTTAATGTGGACATTGGATTCGTGTCATTCTGAGCTCTAAATCAAAAGTTATAGACCATTTAGTGCGGACTTGTTAAGTTGATCAGCCTGTTTAAATGATCATTCTAAACTGATCATCGGTGCTCATTATGCAAAGGCTTATCAATGAAGTATAATGCATCGCATCACGCTGTTTTGAATAGATTGGATTACTTGGACTCTTAACGTGAACACTGGATTCGTGTCATTCTGAGCTCTTAATCAAAAGTTACACATAGTGTGGAAATGTCAAGTTGATTGGTCAGTAAAAATGATCATTCTAAACAGATCGTTTGTGCTCATTAAGTAAAATCTTATAAATGAAGCATAATGCATGACATTACACAATTTTGGATATAATTGATTACTTGGAGGATTTTTTGAAGCAGTTTCAATCTTAAATTTTATCATGATATAGAAAATAACACTAGCTTAACGTGGGCATTGAATTCATGTCATTCTGAGCTCTAAATGAAAAGTTATAGACGATTTAGTGTGGACATGTTAAGTTGATGAGCCTGTTAAAATGATCATTCTAAGTTGATCATTGGTGCTCATTGAGTAAAGGCTTATAAATGAAGCATAATGCATGGCATCACGCAGTTTGGCATAGATTGGATTACTTGGACGATGTGATGTATCTATTTCTTTCTCAAATTTTGTCACAATATAAAAAATTGAGCTAGCATAACCTAGGCATTGGATTCTTGTCATTCGGAGCTCTAAATCAAAAGTTACGGAAAATTTAGTGCGGGATGTCAAGTTGATCGGCCAGTTAATATGATTATTCTAAACTGATAAATGGTGCTCATTGAGTAAAGGCTAATAAATGAAGCATAATGCATGCCAATACGAACTTCGGGATTGATTGTATTACTTGGACACTTTGTCCTATCTATTTATATCTCAAATTTTGTCACAATGATGTGGGCATTGGATTCGTGTCATTCTAAGCTCTAAATCAAAAGTTATGGATTATTTAGTGCGGAAATGTCAAGTTGATCGACCTGTTACAATGACTATTACTTGGTTGGTTTGTCGTATTTTTTTATATTTCAAATTTTGTCACAATATAGAAAATTGAGTTAGCTGAACGAGGGCATTGGATTCATGTCATTCTCAGCTCTGAATCAAAAGTAACGGATGATTTAGTGCAGACATATCAAGTTGATTGGTTAGTTAAAATGAATCATAATGCATGGCATCACGCATTTTGGGATATATTGGATTACTTAGATGCTTTTTGTATATATTTATGTCTCAAATTTTGGCACAATATAGAAACTTGAGCAACCTTAACGGGGCATTGGATACATGTCATTCTGTGCTCTAAATCAAAAGTTGCGGACGATTTAGTGCGGATATGTCAAGTTGATCGACCTGTTAAAATGACAATTCTAAACTGATCATTAGTGCTCTTTGAGTAAAGGCTTATAAATGAAGAATAAAGTGGATTACTTGGTCGCTTTGTCGTATTTTTTATGTCTCAAATTTTGTCACAATATAGAAAAAGCTAGCTTAACGTGCACATTGGATTCATGTCATTCTGAGCTTAAAATCAAAAGTTACAGACTATTTCGTGCATACATGTCAAGCTGGTCGGCCAGTTAAAATGATCATTCTAAACTAATCATTGGTGCTCCTTGAGTAAAGGCTTATAAATGAAGCATAATGCATGACATTACACAGTTTTGGATAGATTTGATTATTTGGAGCATTTGTCGAAGCATTTTTAGTATTAAAGTTTATCACAATATTGAAAATTGAGCAAGCGTAATGTGGGAATTGGATTTGTGTCATTATGAGCTCTAAATCAAATGTTAAAGATGATTTTGTCCGCACATGTCAAGTTGATTGACCAGTTAAAGTTAATATTCTAAACTGATAAATGGTGCTCATTGATTAAAGGCTTATAAATGAAGCATAATGCATGACATCATGAAGTTCGAGATAGATTGGATTACTTGGACGCTTTGTCGTATCTATTTATGTCTCAAAAATTAAGCAAAATACATGGCATCACACAGTTTTGGATAGAATGGATTACTTCGAGGAGTTATCGTATATATTTTTGTCTCAAATTTCATCACAATATAAAAAATTGCGGTAGCTTAACGTGGACATTGGATTCGTGTCATTCTGAGATATAAGTCAAAAATTATGGACGATTTAGTGCATACATTTCAAGTTGATTGGTCAGTTAAAATGATCATTCCAAACTGATCATTGGTGCTCATTGACTAAAGGCTTATAAATGAAGCATAATGCATGGCATCACACAGTTTGGGATAGAATGTATTACTTTGACAACTTATCGTATCTACTTCTGTCTTAAATTTTGTCAAGAAATAGTAAATTGAGCTAGCTTAACATGGGCATTGGATTCGTGTCAGTTTGAGCAATAAATCAAAAATTACAGACGATTTAGTGTAGACATGTCAAGTTGATCGACCAGTTAAAATGATCATTCTCAACTGATTGTTGGTGCTCATTGAGAAAAGTCTTATTAATAAAACATAATGCATGACATTACGCATTTTTGGATAGATTTGATTACATGGACTATGTCTAAGAAATTTTAGTCTTAAAAAATAAAGCAATATTGAAAATTGGGCTAGCTTAACGTGGGCACTAGATTCGTGACAACTGAGCTCTAATCAAATGTTATAAACGATTTTGTGCTGACATGTTAAGTTGATCGGCTAATTAAAATGATCATTCTAAATGATCATTGGTGTTCATTGATTAAAGGCTTATAAATGAAGCATTATGCATGGCATGACGCAATTTTGTATAGATTGGATTACTTGGATGCTTTGTCATATCTATTTCTGTCTCAAATTTTGTACCAGTATAGAAAATTGAGCTAGTTTAACATGGGCACTGGATTCGTGTCATTCTGAGCTATAAATCAAAAGTTACGGATGGTTTAGTGCAGACATGTCAAGTTGATTGGCTAGTTAAAATGATTATTCTAAACTAATTATTGGTGCTCATTGAGAAAAGGCTTATTAATGAAGCATAATGCATGACATTACGCATTTTTGGATAGATTCGATTACATGGACTATGTCTAAAAAATTTTAGTCTTAAAAAATATCGCAATATTGAAAATTGGGCTAGCTTAACGTGGGCCCTGGATTCGTGACATCTTAACTCTAATCAAATGTTATAGACAATTTTGTGCTGACATGTCAAGTTGTCGGCTAGTTAAAATGATCATTCTAAATGATCATTGGTGTTAATTGATTAAAGGCTTATAAATGACGCATAGTGCATGGCATCACGTAATTTTGTATAGATTGGATTACTTGAATGCTTTGTCGTATCTATTCTTGTCTCAAATTTTGACCCAATATAGAAAATTTAGCTAGTCTAACATGGGCATTGGATTCGTGTCATTCTGAGCTATAAATCAAAAGTTACGGTTTGTTTAGTGCAGACATGTCAAGTTTATCAACAAGTTAAAATGAAGCATATTACATGGACGTAGGCATTCGATTCGTGTGACAGTCTGTGCTATAAATCCAAAGTTACGGACGATTTAGTGCACACATTTCAAGATGACCGGCTAGTTAAAATGATCATTATAAACTGATTATTGGTGTTCATTGAGAAAATGCTTATTAATGTAAGATAGTGCATGCCACTACGCAATTTTGGATAGATTTGATTACATGGACGATATGTCTAATAAATTTTAGTCTCAAATGTTATCACAATATTGAAAATTGAGCTAGCTTTACGTGGGCATTGGATTCGTGTCATTCTGAGCTATAAATCAAAACATATGGACGATCTAGGGCAGATATATTAAGTTGATTGTCCAATCAAAACGATCATTCTAATGTGATCATTGGTGCTCATTTAGTAAAGTCTTATAAATTAAGCATAATGCATGGCATCACACAGTTTAGGATAGAATGGATTACTTCGAGGAGTTATCTTATATATTTTTGTCTAAACTTTCGTTATAATATAGAAAATTGATTTAGCTTAACATGGACGTTGGATTCGTGTCATTCAAAGCTACAAATCAAAACTTATGGACGATTTAGTGCATACATGTCAAGTTGATCGGTCAGTTAAAATGATAATTCTAAACTTATCATTGGTGCTCATTGACTAAAGGCTTATAAATGAAGCATAATGCATGGCATCACGTAGTTTGGGATAGAATGTATTACTTGGACAACTTATCTTATATATTTCTATCTCAAATTTCGTCACAAAACAGCAAATTGAGATAGCTTAACATGGGATTTGGATTCGTGTCAGTCTGAGCTATAAATAAAAAATTATGGATTAGTTAGTGTAGACATGTCAAATTGATCGGCAAGTTAAAATGATCATTCTAAACTGATCATTTGTGCTCATTGAGAAAAGGCTTATTAATGAAGCATAATGCATTACATTACGCATTTTTGGATAGATTTGATTACATTGACGATATTTCGTAGAAATTTTAGTCTTAAATTTGTCACAATATTGAAAATTGAGCTAGCTTTACGTGGGCATTTGATTCATGTTATTCTAAGCTATAAATGAAAACATATAGACAATTTAGTGCAGCCATGTCAAGTTCATTGTCCATTTAAAATGATCATTCTAAACTGATCATTGGTGCTCATTTACTAAAGGCTTATAAATTAAGCATAATGCATGGCATCACGCAGATTAAGATAGAATGAATTACTTGGATGAGTTATCGTATATATTTTAGTCTCAAATTTTGTCATAATATAGAAAATTGAGCTAGCTTAACGTGAACATTGTATTTGTGTCATTCCGAGCTATAAATCAAAACTTTTGGGCGATTTTGTGCAGACATGTCAAGTTGATCGGTCAGTTAAAATGATCATTCTAAACTTATCATTGGTGCTCATTGACTAAAGGCTTATAAATGAAGCAGAATACATGGCAACAAAAATTTTTGGATAGAATGTATTACTTGGATGACTTATCATATATATTTCTGTCTCAAATTTCGTCACAAAATAGCAAATTGTGCTAGCTTAATGTGGGCATTGGATTCGTGTCAGTATGAGATATAAATAAAAAACAACTGAAGATTTAGTGTAGACCTGTCAAGTTTATCAGCCAGTTAAAATGACCATTCTAAACTGATCATTAGTGCTCATTGAGAAAAGGCTTATTAGTGAAGCATAATGCATGACATTACGCATTTTTGGATACATTTGATTACATGGACTATGTCTAAGAAATTTTAGTCTTAAAAAATATCGCAATATTGAAAAATGAGCTAGCTTAACGTGTGCATTATATTCGTGTCTTCTGAGCTCTAATCAAATGTTATAGACGATATAGTGCTGACATGTCAAGTTAATCGGCTAGTTAAAATGATTCTTCTAAATGATCATTGGTGTTCATTCATTAAAGGCTTATAAATGAAACATAATGCATGGTATAACGCAATTTTGTATAGATTGGATTACTTGGATGCTTTGTCATATCTATTTCTGGCTCAAATTTTGTCTCAATATAGAAAATTGAGCTAGTTTAACGTGGCATTGGATTCGTGTCATTCTGAGCTATAAATCAAAAGTTATGCATGGTTTAGTGCATACATGTCAAGTTGATCAACGAGTTAAAATGATCATTCTAAACTGATCATTGCTGCTCATTGAGAAAAGGCTTATTAATGAAACATAATGCATGACATTACACAGTTTTGGATAGATTTGATTACATGGGCGATATGTCTAAAAACTTTTAGTCTTAAATTTTATCACAATATTTAAAATTGAGCTAGCTTAATGTGGGCATTGGATTCGTGTCTTCTGAGCTCTAAATCAAAAGTTATTGACGATTTAGTGGTGACATGTCAAATTGATCGGCCTGTAAAAATGATCATTCTAAACTGATCATTGGTGCTCATTGAGTAAAGGCTTATTAATGAATCATAATGTGTGGCAGCACATAGTTTTGGATAGATTGGACTACTTCGACTCTTCGCCTTATCTAATTTTGTTTCAAATTTTGTCACAATATAGAAAATTGAGCTAGCTTAATGTGTAAATTGGATTCATGTCATTCTGAGCTATAAATCAAAAGTTATGCACGATTTACTACAGACATGTCAACTTGATCGACTAGTTAAAATGAACATTCTAAACTGATAATTGGTGCTCATTGAGTAAAAAAGTCTTATTCATGAAGCATACTGCATGGCATCACGCAGTTTATAATAGAATAGAATACTTGGACGATTTCTCGTATCTAATTGCGTCTCAAATTTTGTCACAATATACAAAATTGAGCTAGCTTAATGTGGAAATTAGATTCGTGTCATTCTGAGCAATACACCAAAAGGTATGGACAATTTAGTGCACACATGTCAAGTTGATCAGCCAATTAAAACAAACATTCTAAACTGATCATTGGTGCTCATTTAGGAAATGCTTATTAATGAAGTATAATGCATGGTATCACGCAGTTTTGGATATACTAGACTAGTTGGACGCTTTGTTGTATCTAATTCTATCTCAAAATTTGTCACACTATAGAAATCTGAGTAATATAGGCATTGAATTCGTGTCATTCGGAGCTATAAATAAGAACATATGGACGATTTATGGTAGACATGTCAAGTTGATTGTCCACTTAAAATGATCATTCTAATGTGATCATTGGGGCTCATTTAGTAAAGGCTTATAAATTAAGCATAATGCATGGCATCACACAGTTTAGGATAGAATGGATTACTTCGAGGAGTTATCGTATATATTTTTGTCTCAAATTTCGTCACAATATAGAAAATTGTGGTAGCTTAATGGGGACATTGGATTCGTGTCATTCTGAGCTACAAATCAAAACTTATGGACGATTTAGTGCATACATGTCAAGTTGACCGGTCAGTTAAAATGATCATTCTAAACTTATCATTGGTGCTCATTGACTAAAGGCTTATAAATGAAGCATAATGCATGGCATCACGCAAGTTTGGGATAGTATGTATTACTTGGACAACTTATCGTATCTATTTCTTTCTCAAATTTTGTCACAAAATAGCAAATTGAGCTAGCTTAACGTGGGCATTGGATTCGTGTCAGTCTGAGCTATAAATAAAAAAAAACGGACAAGTTACTGTAGACATTCTAAAATGATCATTCTAAACAGATCATTGGTGCTCATTGAGAAAAGGCTTATAAATGAGGCATAATGCATGACATTACACATTTTTGGATATATTTGATTACATGGACGATATTTCAAAGAAATTTTAGTCTTAAATTTATTAGAATATTTAAAATTGAGCTAGTTTTACGTGGGCATTGGATTAGTGTCATTCTGAGCTATAAATCAAAACATATAGACGATTTAGTGCAGACATGTCATGTTGCTAGTCCATTTAAAATGATTATTCTAAATTGATCGTTGGTGCTCATTACTAACGGCGTACAAATTAAGCATAATGCATGGCATCACGCAGTTTAAAATAGAATGGATTGCTTGGACGAGTTATCGTATATATTTTAGTCTCAAATTTTGTCACAATATAGAAAATTGAGCTAGCTTAACGTGGATATTGGATTCATGTCATTCTGAGATATAATCACAACTTATGGACGATTTAGTGCATACATGTCAAGTTGATCGATCAGTTAAAACGATCATTCTAAACTTATCTTTGGTGCTCATTGACTAAAGGCCTATAAATGAAGCATAATGCATGGCATCACGCCGTTTGGGATAGAATGTATTACCTGGACGACTTATTGTATCTATTTATGTCTCAAATTTTATCACAATATACCAAATTGACCTAGCTTAACGTGGGCATTGGATTCGTGTCAGTATGAGCTATAAATAAAAAAATTTAGACAATTTAGTGTAGACATGTCAAGTTGATCAGCCAGTTAAAACGATCATTCTAAACTGATCATTGGTGGTCATTGAGAAAAGGTTTATTAATGAAGCATAATGCATGACATTACACATTTTTGGATAGATTTGATGACATGGATGATATTTCGAAGAAATTTTAGTCTTAAATTTATCACAATATTGAAAATAGAACTAGCTTTATGTGGGGATTGTATTCGTGTCATTCTGAGCTATAAATCAAAACATATAGACGATTTAGTGCAGACGTGTCATGTTGATCGTCCATTTTAAATGATCATTCTAAACTGATCATTGGTATTCATTTAGTAAAGGCATATAAATTAAGTATAATGCATGGCATCACACAGTTTAAGTTAGAATGGATTACATGGATCCTTTGTCATATCTATTTATGTCTCAAACTTTGTCATAATATAGAAAATTGAGCTAGCTTAACATGGGCACTGGATTTGTATCATTTTTAGCGATAAATAAAAAGTTCTGAACGATTTAATACATACATGTCAAGTTGAGGCCCGTTAAAATGATCATTCTAAATTGATCATTGGTGCTTATTGAGTAAAGGCTTATTAATGAAGCATAATGCATGGCATCACGCAGTTTTGGACAGAGTGGACTACTTGGACCCTTTGTGGTATCTAATTTTTTCTCAAATTTTATCACAATATTGAAACTTGAGCTAGCTTAATGTCGACATTGGATTCATGTCATTCAGAGCTATAAATCAAAAGTTACAAACGATTTAGTGCAAACTATCAAGTTAATCGGCCAATTAAAATGATCATTCTAAACTGATCATTAGTGCTCATTGAGGAAAGTCTTATAAGTGAAGCAAAATGCATGACATTTTGAAGTTTTGGATATATTTGATTACTTGGGGGATTTCTCAAAGGAATTTTTGTCTTAAATTCAATTGATCTTGCTTAATGTGGGCATTGGAATCATGTCATTTTGTGCTCTAATCAAAAGTTACAGACGATTTACTGCGTAGCTAAAATGATAATTCTTAATTGATCACTGCTGCTCATTTATTAAAGGCTTGTAAATGAAGCATAATGCATGGCATCACGCAGCTCGAGATAGATTAGATTATTTGGACGCTTTGTTATATCAATTTCTGTCTGAAATTTTGCAAAATATAGAAAATTGAGATAGATTAACGTGGGCATTGGATTCGTTTCAAAATAAAAAGTTACAATTGATTTAGTGCAGACTATCAACTTGATCGGCTAGTTAAAATGATCATTCTAAACTGATAATTTGTGCTCTTTGAGTAAAGGCTTATAAATGAAGTATAATGCGTGACATTATGCATGTTTGGATAGATTCGATTACTTGGAGGATTGGTCGAAGCAATTTTAGTGTTAAATTTAATCAAAATATAGAAAATTGAGCTAGTTTAACATGAGAATTGGATTCGTGTAATTTTGAGTTGTAAATCAAAAGTTATGGACGATTTAGTGCGGAGTTAAAATGATTGGTGCTCATTGAGTATAAATGTAGCGTAATGAATGGCATCACGCAGTTTGGGATAGATTGGATTACTTGGACGCCTTATCGTATCTATATCTATCTCAAATTTTGTCACAATATAGAAAATTGAGATAGTTTAATGTGGGCATTGGATTCGTGTCATTCTGAGCTCTAAATCAAAAGTAATGTACGCTTTAGTGCGTACATGTAAATTTGATCAGCCAGTTAAAACGATCATTCCACACTGATAATTGGTGCTCGATGAGTAAAACGTTATTAATGAAACATAATGCATGACATTACGCAGTTTTGGAAAGATTTGATTACTTGAAGGATTTGTCGAACCAATTTTAGTCTTAAACTTTATCACAATATAGAAAATTGAGCTAGCATAATGTGAGAATTTGATTCTTGTCCTTCTGATCTCTAAATCAAAAGTTATAGACGATTTAGTTTGGAAATGTCAAGTTGATCGGCTAGATAATATGATCATTATAAACTGATCATTGGTGCTCATTCAGTAAAGGCTTATAATATGCATGGCATTACACAGTTTGGAATCGATTGGTTTACTTTGATGCTTTGTCCTATATATTTCTATTTTAAATTTTATCACAATATAAATAATTGAGCTAGCTTAACGTTGACATTGGATTGTTGTAATTCTAAGCTCTAAATCAAAAGTTATAAACGATTTAGTTTGGACAAGTCAAGTTAATCGGCTAGTTAATATGATCATTCTAAACTGATCATTGGTGCTCATTGACTAAAGGCATATAAATGAAACATAATGCATGACATCACACAGTTTCGGATAGGTTGGATTACTTGGATGCTTTGCCGTATCTATTTATGTCTCAAATTATTTTACAATTTAGAAAATTTATCTAGCTTAATGTGGGCATTGGACTCGTGTCATCCTGAGCTCTAATTAAAAAATTACGGATGGATTAGTGTGGCCATGTCAAGTTGATAGGCCAGTTAACTTGATCCTTCTAAACTGATCATTGGTGCTCATTTAGTAAAGGCTTATGAACGAAGCATAATGCATGGCATCATGCATTTTTTGGATAGATTGGATTACTTGTATGCTTTGTCGTATCTATTTATGTCTCAAATTTTATCACAATATAGAAAATTGAGCTAGCTTAACGTGGGCATTGGATTCGTGTCATTTTAAGCTATAACTCAAAATTTACAGATGATTTATTGTTGAAATGATCACTCTAAACTGATCATTGGTGCTCATTCAGTAAAGGCCTATTAATAAAGCATAATGCATGGCATCATGCAGTTTTGGATAGATTGGATTACTTGGATGTTTTTCGTATATATTTCTAACTCAAGTTTGTCATAATATAGAAAAATGAGCTAGCTTAACATGCGCATTGGATTCGGGTCATTCTAAGCATTAAATAAAAATTTACAGACAATTTAGTCCGGATATTTCAAGTTGATCGGCCAGTTAAAATGATCATTCTAAAGTGATGATTTATGCTCATTGGATACATGCTTAGAAATGAAGCATAATACATGGCATCACAAAGTTTTGGATAGATTGGATTACTTGGACGTTGTGTCATTGAGTAAAGGCTTATAATGAAGCATAATGCATGACAGTACGTAGTTTTGGATAGATTTGACTACTTGGAGGATATGTCCAGGTAATTTTAGCCTTAAATTTTATTACAATATAGAAAACTGAGCTAGCTTAACGTGGGCATTGCATTCGTGTCATTCTGAACTCTAAATCAAAAGTTACATACAATTTATTGCGGACATGTCAAGTTGATCGGCCAGTTGAAATGATCATTCTAAACTGACCATTGGTGCTCGTTGAGTAAAGGCCTATAAATAAAGCATAATGCATGGCATCACGTAGTTTTGGATAGATTTGATCAGTTCGACACTTTGTCGTACATATTTTTTGTCTAAACTTTTGTCACAATATAAAAATATGAGCTAGTTTAACGTTGGCATTTGATTTGTGTCATTCTGAGCTTAAACCAAAATTTACCGACGATTTAGTGCAAAATTTTCAAGTTGATCGGCCAATTAAAAGGATCATTTTAAACTGATCATTGGTGCTCATTGAGTAAAGGCTTATTTATGAAGCAAAATGCATAACATTACAAAGTTTTGGATAGATTGGGTTAGTTGGACGCTTTGTCGTATCTAATTCTCTCTCAAAATTTGTAACAATATAGAAAATTGAGCTAGCTTAAGGTGGGCATTGGATTCGTGTCATTCTGAACTATAAATCAAATATTAAAGACAATTTAGTGTGGACATGTCGAGTTGATCAACTAGTTATTTCTAAACTAATCAGTGGTGCTTATTGAGTGAACTCTTATAAATGAAGCATAATGCATGACATTCTGTAGTTTTGGATAAATATGATTGCTTGGAGGATTTGTCGAATAAATATTAGTTTTAAATTTTATCACAATATAGAAAATTGAGCTAGTTTAACGAGGGGATTTTATTCGTGTCATTTTGAGCTCTAAATTAAAAGGTATATACGATTTAATACGGACATGTCAAGTTGATCGGCTAGTTAATATGATCATTCTAAACTGGTCATTGGTGCTCATTGAGTAAAGCTTATAAATGAGGCATAATGCATGACATTACACAGTGTGGATAGATTGGATTATTTGGATGATTTGTCCTATCTATTTGTATCTTAAATTTTATCACAATATAGAAATTTGAGCTGGCTTAACGTTGACATTGGATTGGTGTCAGTTTGAGCTCTTAATCAAAAGTTATAGACGATTTAGTTTGGTCATGTAAAGTTAATCGGCTAGTTAATATGATCATTATAAACTGATCAATTGTGCTCATTGAGTAAAGATATATAAGTGAGGCTTTGTCATATCTATTTACGTCTCAAATTGTTTTACAATTTAGAAAATCAAGCTCGCTTAATGTGGGCATTGGACTCGTGTCATCCTGAGCTCTAAATCAAAAATTACGGACAGATTACTGTGGCCTTGTCAAGTTCATTGGCCCGTTAACATGATCATACTGAACTGATCATTGCTGCTCATTGAGTGGAGGCTTATAAACGAAGCGTAATCCATGGCATCACATATTTTTGGATAGATTGGATTACTTGGGTGCTTTGTCGTGTTTATTTCTGTCTCAAATTTTGTCACAATATAGAAAATTGAGCTTCCTTAACTTGGGCATTGGATTCATGTCATTCATGAGCTATAAATAAAAAGTTATAGACGATTTAGTGCGGACATTTCAAGTTGATTGGCCAGTTAAAATGATCACTCTAAACTTATCATTAGTGCTCATTGACTAAAGGCTTAGAAATGAAGCATAATACATGGTATCACACAATTTCGGATAGATTGGATTACTTGGAGGCTTTGTCGTATCTATTTTTGTCTCAAAATTTTATAACAATATAGAAAATTGAGTTACCTTAACGTGGGCATTGGATTCGTGTCATTTTGGGCTATAAATCAAAAGTTACAGAGAATTAAATGTAGACATGTCAAGTTGATTGGCCAATTAAAATAATCATTTTAAACTGATCATCGGCTCTCATTGAGTAACGGCTTATTAATGAAGCATATTGTATGGCATCATGCAGTTTTAGACAGATTGGATTACTTTGACGCTTAGTCGTATCTATTTCTGTCTCAAATTTTGTGACAATATAGAAATATGGGCTTACTTAACGTGGGCATTTTGAACTTAACTAAAAATTTGCAGATGATTTAGTGCATACTTATCAAGTTGATCGGCCAGTTAAAAGGATCATTCTAAACTGATCCTTGGTGCTCATTTAGTAAAGGCTTATTGATGAATCATAATGCATGGCATCACAAATTTTTGTATGGATTGGATTTCATGAATGCTTTGTCATATCTATTTTTGTCTCATATTTTAGAACATTTTGCTAGCTTAGCGTGGGCATTGGATTCGTGTCATTATGAGATTTATATTAAAACATACGGACAATTTAGTGAGGACATGTCAAGTTGATCGGCCTATTGAAATGATCATTCTAAACTGATCATTGGTGATCATTGAGAAAAGGCTTATAATGAAGCATAATGCATGACATTACGCAGTTTTGGATAGATTTGACTACTTGGAGGATAAGTCCAACCAATTTTAGCCTTAAATTTTTATCACAATATAGAAAATTGAGCTAGCTTAACGTGGGCATTGGATTCGTGTCATTCTGAGGTATAACTCAAAAGTTACAGACGATTTACTGCGGACATGTCAAGTTTATCGGCTAGTTAAAATGATCACTCTAAATTGATCATTGGTGCTCATTGAGTAAAGGCTTATAAATGAAGCATAATGCATGGCATCATGCAATTTTGGATAGATTGGATTACTTGGATGTTTTTCATATCTTTTTCTATCTCAAATTTTCACACAATATAGAAAAATGAGTTAGCTTAACATGGGCATTGGATTCGTGTCATTATGAGCTTTAAATAAAAAGTTACTGATGATTTAGTGTGGATATGTCAAGTTGATCGGCCAGTTAAAATGATCATTCTCAAGTGATCATTGGTCCTCATTGAGTAAATACTTAGCAATGAAGCATAATACATGGCATCACGCAGTTTTGGATAGATTGGATTACTATGACGTTTTTTCGTATCCATATATGTCTCAAATTTTGGTACAATATAGAAACTTCAGCTAGCTTAACGTGGGCAATGGATTCGTGTTATTCTGAACTATAAACCAAAAGCTACGAACGATTTAGGGCAGAAATGTCAAGTTGATCGGCCAGTTAAAATAATTATTCTAAACTGATCGTTGGCTCTCATTGAGTAAAGGCTTATTAATGAACCAAAATGTAGGGCATCACGTAGTTTTAGATAGATCTGGTTACTTGGACGCTTTGTCGAATCTATTTTTGTCTTAAATTTTGTCGCAATATAGAAAATTTAGCTAGCTTAACGTGGGAATTTGATTCTTCTCATTTTGAGCTTTACACTACAAGAAAACATTAACATTTCCGACGGCGTTTCCGATGGATATAAAACCGTAGGACTTTTCCGATGATTTTGCGACGGATAATCGACGGAAAACCAAGGGAACTAATACTGTCGGATATCCGTCATTAATTTCCGATGTTCGGAATGCCATCGGTAAATCGATGGTTAAACTTGATGGTAAACCGTTGAATTTCCGACGAAAGTGTAATCGTCGGGATATCCTCTTGAAACCGTCGGAACATTATCGACGTATCTCAGGCCGTCGGTAATATTCCGACGACTTCTCGATGGATTTTGTTCGTTTACAAGCCATCGAGAATCCGTCGGCCCCAGTCGTCGGAAAACCATCGGAATTATCCGACCATTGTCGGACTCCATCGGCAATCCATCGGAAACATAAGAATAATCTATTAAAATTTTGTGTTTATCCGTCGGTGGTCGGAATCCGTCGGAAATCCATCGGTTGGTGAAGATAAAATCTATTCAAAATATGTGAATTTCCGGTTGTTGTCAGAAACCATCAGAATTCCGTCGGAAATAGAGAATATTCTGAAGAATAATCTGTTTAAAATTCGTAATTATCTGTTAAAAATTCCTAATAATCTGTTAAAAATTCCTAATAATCTGTTAAAAATTCATGATAATATCTAATTTTCACTATAAATAGGCTATGATCTTTCACAATTTCAACAGAGCCAAAAATTTTAAGAAAATGTGTTCTTCGGTTTCTTATGAGTATTTTCGATCGTGGATGGATAAACCTCGATATGATTCAACCACAGGGGAATTGACTGATGAATTTGCCCAAGGTGTTGAAGAGTTCATGGGATTTGCATCAAAGAATAGCATGACATCGGAATACGGTAAAATGTATTGTCCGTGTATTAAATATCGAAATCATAGATTAATCTCTGTTAGAGAAGTACGTAATCATTTGTATAGGAATGGATTTATGCCTAGTTACAAAATTTGGTATTCACATGGAGAAATTGATGCAACGATGCAATATTATGGTAGTACTTCAAAAAGGATAGATAATACTAATGTTAGGGTAGAGGAACCGGCATCAGAAGTTGATATAAATGGAGGTAATGTTCAGATGGTGAATGATGCTTTTCGTGAACAAAGAGAATCATACATTGAAGATATTAGCAGAATAGAGGAACCTAATTTGGAAGCCCGATATTTTTTTAATATGTTAGATGCATCCAAGCAGCCATTGTATAAAGGATGTAGAGATGGATTATCGCCTTTATCTCCTGCAAGCAGGTTGATGGCGATAAAGACGGATTTCAACTTGCCTGAAGATTGTGTGAATGCGAGAGGTGATTTTATTAGAGATATATTACCTGAAGATAATATTGCACCTGCTTCATATTACGAGGTTCAAAAACTTGGATCTGGTCTTGGATTGCCATATCAGATGATCGATGTATGTATTGACAACTGCATGATCTTTTGGAGAAATGATGAAAACCGCATGAAGTGCCGATTTTGTCACAAACCTCGATTTTAAGAAACAAGCGGTAGAGTACCTATTCCGCATAAATGGATGTGGTATTTGCCATTAACAGAGAGGTTAAAGAGGTTATATCAATCTGAACACACAGCAAAACCTATGAGATGGCATGCAGAACATAATTCGAATGGAGAAATTGTGCATCCCTCGGATGCAGAAGCATGGAAACATTTTCAACAGGTTTATCCTAGTTTTGCATATGAGCCTAGAAACGTATACCTCGGGTTATCTACAGATGGATTCAACCCTTTTGGGAAGCATGGGAGGCAATACTCGTTGTGGCCAGTTATCGTTACACCTTATAATTTGCCTCCTACTTTGTGCATGAAACGAGAGTTTTTATTTCTAACAATTCTCGTCCCTGGCCCAGAGCATCCTAAGCGATCGCTTGATATTTTCTTGCAGCCACTAATTCATGAGTTAAAAATATTATGGGAAAATGGTGTCGAAGCATTCGATGTTTCCAACCAACAGAACTTCTTGATGCGAACAGTACTTATGTGGACGATAAGTGATTTTTCAGCATATGGTATGTTATCAGGATGGTCGACGCATGGAAGATTAGCATGCCCATATTGTCAAGATAATACTGATGCGTTCCAACTGAAACACGGACGAAAGACTAGTTGGTTCGATTGTCATCGTCGATTTCTACCACAAGATCATCCATATCGCCGGAGCACGACATTTTTTAGGAAAAACAAAAAAAATTTTGATGCTCCACCTCCTATTCTTGACGGGAATTATATGATGACTCAAGTTAGAGATTTTGGTGCTGAGAGAACGGCTTCATGTGGAGGTAACGGATATTACCCTGTTGATGGTTGTGGCGAATACCATAATTGGCACAAGAAGAGCATTTTTGGGATTTACCACATTGGAAGGACCATTTGTTGCGCCATAATCTAGATGTTATGCACATTGAGAATAATTTTTTCGACAACATAATTAATACCGTTCTAAATGTGCAAGGAAAAACAAAAGATAATTTGAAAGCTAGATTGGATTTGCCAGATATTTGTTCCCGGAAGGAACTACATGTAATGTCAAATGGAAAATCATTGTCTCCCGCATTCCGGTTGGATGCGCATGCAAAAGATGAATTCTTTGACTGGATTAAGCATAGTGTCAAATTTCCAGATGGATACGCATCTAATCTTCGTAATTGTGTCGATACTATTGAAGGTAAATTTTCAGGGATGAAAAGTCATGATTGTCATGTTGTCATGGAAAGATTATTCCCATTTGCCTTTAGCGATCTACTACCTAAAAACGTCCACGGAGCAATTGCAGGTACGACGTTTATATTATTTTATATATAAATAATAATAATTTCATATATTATATGATATTAAAATATATTTTTTATGTAGGGATTGGTGCTTTTTCCGAGATTTATGTACAAGATCACTTACTGTAGACGATATCCGAAATTTGGAGGAAAAAAATACTGGTTCTCATTTGTAACCTGGAGAAAATATTTCCACCAGCATTTTTTGATGTTATGGAGCATCTTCCAATTCACCTCCCTAGAGAAGCAGCACTTGGAGGACCTGTTCAGTACCGATGGATGTATCCTTTTGAGAGATATATGTTCCACCTAAAGAAAAAAGTTAAAAATCTTGCCAGGGTTGAAGGTTCAATCGTCGCACAAAGTATTAATGAAGAAGCATCTAACTTTGCCAGCTACTATTTTCCATCGCAAGTGCAAACAAAAAATAGACGACCTTCACGACATGATGATGGAGGAGAAAAACCAAGCTATCCAGTGTATGTGCCAGAAATATGTGCACAAATTGGACGTTTAAGTGGAAAAGGGAAAAGGCGACGCCTATCAGAGGAGGAAAATAATCACTTGCATTTGTATATTTTGACAAATTGCGATGACGTTTTGGAATATGAAAGGTACATTCAATTAAATTTTGTTTTTAGTTATTATTATAATTTATTGTTAATTTGTTTTCATAATTAATAGGATATACATGGAACAAATACGTGTTTATTATTCAGATTACAGTGAGAATGAGTTGGTCGAACTTAAAAAAAGCGAATTTGCAAAATGGTTGCATTTTTATGTTAGTGTTACCACAATTATGTAATTTTCAATAATAATTTACTATATATCTATATATATATATATTTATAATTTACTACATTCTATTATTTTATAGGTTACTACATGTCCTTCTAGGGGTAACGTTTCCCATGTGGTTAGTTGAGTTGGTGAGTGGTCCTACATTTACTGAAAAATCTTATCCATTGTACTGCACTCGTGGATATGCTTTTAAGAGTCATCGCGAAGGAAACTTACAAACAACTTGTAATTATGGTGTATCATCTCAATCGGGAGAAATTGCATACAACGGTATTCTTCGTGAAATATTAGAAGTTCACTATCCAGGAATGATTGATTTGAGGTGTATTGTGTTCTATCGTGACTGGTATGACCCTGTCATGGGTCAACGTGAAGACGAATTCGGTGTTACATCTGTCCACTCTCGTAAGCGACATCGAAAATATGATCCTTTTATACTTGCATCACAAGCGGACCAGGTTTGTTACATTCGATATCCTCGTGTGAGAAACAAGCAAGATCCTTGGATTACAGTGACCTCAATACATCTTAGAGGAATGGTATGTGGTATTACCGAACAAGAAGCTATGCAACAAAGCACAATTGGTAACTTAGGTTCCATAGAAACTTCTCTTGAAGTTAACCTTGTTGTTGATGACAACACGAACGAAGATTATAATGTGTTTCAAGATTCAAAAGAAGAGATTGGCGAGTTTGACTACCAAAATTCAGCTAATTTGGAATATTCATCACAATCAGATTAAATTTGTGATTTTATTTTGATATTTATGATTTTAATTTTAAATACTGTAAATAAATATTTATGATTTTATTTTTAAATCTATGTGCACAAACATTTCACAATATTATAATTAAAAGTGCTTTTTCTAAAATAAATTTATCTATATATTTTTTAACTTTTTTAATTAAATATTTTTTTGAAATATTGATTATTGACTCTACCGCCCGATGGATTTCTGACGGCCATTGTAATTCCATCGGATATCCGTCGGAAACCCGTTTGCAACGTGGGCAGACCACGTGTCAATCATGCACGGCGTTATAAAAAAATCCAACGGATTTACGCGGTAAACAAAATTAAAAACGTGGGGTTTCGCAAAAATTAATTGATGTACCGACGGATTTCCGACGGACTATTCCGTCGGAAATATCGAATATAACCTGCGACTTCTTGTTGTTCTTTCTCTCGCCGTTTTGCATTACCCTATAAATTTTTTCCATTTATCGCCGATTCCTCCTCGTCGTCGTTGCTCCTCGCCGTCGTTTTTCTCCTCGTCGACGCTTTGTAAGTGTAATCGCCGGAATGTAAGTTTTTCCCTCACAACTTTGTAAGTTTTGCCAGAAATAAATAATTGTTGGGGGAAAAAGGGTTTGTTTTTGGGGATGCCACTTACAAGATGAATTGTTTGATTTTGGATTAAACTTGTGCTTTGGATCGTGTGTCGCAAATCTCTTAGTGAATTATGATTTGTTGTTGTTATGCGACTTGGCTATGTGACTTGATATGTTCGTGTATGTTTTTGAATTTTTTGTTTGAAGTTCCTTGACATTTCTATAAACTTCATTCAGTAGTCTAAGATCAAATCAAACCCTTTCCCTATTTAATTAATTTTGAATCCTTTGATAACCTTATCATTCAGTAGTCTAAAATTTTCTATAAATTTCTGTTTAGTGACTTACATTGGATTGCTACGGACTAAGTAGTCAGTACAAGTTCATCACCAAAAACCCTATAGAAAAATTGGTGCAAAAAATCAGAAATTGAAGATTTGTGAATTAAAAGATTTTAGGGATCGGATTTGTCCTTAGAACAAAAGATCAAGGGTAATTAGAAGTAGGGTATGGATTTGTTTGAAAGAATGAAAACATTTGGGAGGAATTATACTTAATCTGAAATGAATATAATAAGTACAAAATCTAGTTCTATTTATCAGATGTTTTGCAAGTTTTCTATGTGAAATTTCAATGGTACCATTATCCAACATTTTCCATCCTTTCAATCTCATTATTATAAATTGCATATCGATAGGTTAGTTGATTCATGGGATTGGAACGTTATAACACAGGAATACGATGATCATGATTTGGCTTTAAAATAGAAAAGTTATTGGTTCTATAACAATTTAGGATTTTTTAAAAATTGTTGCTTTAAGTTGTTGTTTATGTCATTATTATAAAATAGAAAGTTTGCAAAATAGAAACTCAAAAATATGATTTTCTATTTTGGTGGTATATAAATATATTAGCGAATTATTGAATTTGTAACCCATTTTTAAGAGCAATAGATAAAATTTTTTTTTATAAAATTAGTATATTTTTAATTTGTATTTTTAAATATAACATTAATTTTAAAAAATAATAAAATTTAATATTAAAATAAAAAATCTTAAATTAAAAAGTAAAAAAGAATGTAAATATAATATCAAGATAGATGGATAAAATGTCACAATCATAATGTTTTAAGGTCGTATCAAGATTTCCAAAGATGTGGTGAGTCATCGACTCTGAGTTTTATACCAACTCAAATTCCAGAATCTACAAATGATTCTTTCCGACCAATGACAATTGAAGAATTGGTTCAGCAGCCTGGTCGTGAACTTCTCACATTTCTCGATCCGAGACGTCAAGGAAACTCGACATGGTAAATTAAATTTTCTATAATTATATTTAAAATAATTATTTTAATACTATTCTATAATTATATTTAAAATAATTATTTTAATACTATTATAATAAAAATTCGTAGGTTTGGTATTTCAAACAATGGAATAAGCAAATCTATATTAAAGATGCTTCATTCTCTTTTGAATAAACCATATATCAAATTTCGAGATATTCCGTACAAAGAACGTCAGATTTGGTTCAAGACGTTTGCGGTACGTTATTTAAATTTTAAATATATAATTATTTTAAATAGTTCTTAATAATATTTTTTAATAATATATACTAAAATTTCGCAGCAAGAATTTATATGGGATCCCATGAACACAAAATTGGTGGAAGAAGCTTTCGAAAAAGAGGTTGTAGTAAAATTTTCCCACCACATGAATAAATGGAAACAAAAATGGAAAAAGGAAAAAGATAAACCAAGAGGGTTGAATGAGTCGGTTTGGAACGACTTTATTCATTATTGGGAATCTTCCAACGCTGGGGTCATCTCGAAAACTAATTCGGGAAACCGGAAGAGCGACCAAGGAGGCAAAGACATTTATATTCACAATGCTGGATCGACTAGTTTTCTAGGACGAGCCAATCAATTGGTAAGTTAATTATTATATAAATTATTATATTAACTATTTATTATTATTTAAAAATTTTTAAATTATTAATTTAGAATTTTTTTATTTTTAGGCACAAGAAATTGAAGCACCTCTACATCACTTGCAACTTCTCGAGACCGTCCACACGAACAAAAAGACTAGTCGTATCCAAAATGGTCTCGTTAGCGAGATCATCGAAAAATTAAAAAAGAAAAAAAACTGATATTCTAACCCAGCAGTCTGAAATTGGTTCTTCATCTTCGGTCGCCGAATTGCTTCGTTCTGAGATTAGCCATCTTGTTCTTGATGTAATTTTTTTTTAATATATAATTAATATTATAATAATTTTCATTAAATTTTCTAATAATATTTTTTATTTTTACAGGAAGTACCATTTTCAAAGGTCGTCATCCAGGACTCGGGAGAGTTGCAGATACCGGTGCCGCAACATCTACAGGTAGAAGCGAGGAAAATGAGCAGCTAAAAGAAGAAATGGCGGCTATGAAAATAGAGATGAATAATCTCAAAAGCTTTGTAGAAATGATAAAAAATAAATTGTCTGATGACTTTTTTTTCTCCTCCTTCTGCTCCTGCCCATCCTTTGAAATTTGTATTTTCAAACAATTTTTTAATATTATTAATTATAATATTATTTTTATTAATTATGATTATACTTAAAAATAAAAAATTTATTAATTTATTTTATTTTAATTCAATAAAATAAAAAATTTATTAATTTATTTTTTAAATTTATTTTTTCAATTAATTGGTTTTTCCGATGGATTGTGTCGTCAGAAATTTCCGACGGACGAAGCCGTCGGAAACGTGTTGCGATATCGCGATTGTTACAAACCGTCAGGAAAAATCATCGGACCAAATTCCCGACCACGGAATTCATCGGAAAATAGCCGTCGATAATTCGTCGGTAATTCTTGATGGCTGCGGACCATCGAATATCCATCGGTATTTTCCGATGGACCATTTCCCTCGAAAACCCGTCGGCATTTTCCGATGGCATAATTAATCGCCAATCCATCGGAAATGCCCGATAAATTCCCGACAGAATCTATTTTCCAACGAAATGGTCCCGGCGGACTGTTTTCATTGGAAATTAGTCGAGAATGTGTTTTACCGACGCTTTTCCGACGAGTATTGCCGTCGGAAGTGTGCTGTTTTTTTGTAGTGTTAAATCAAAACATAGAGACTATTTAGTGCGTACATGTCAAGTTGATTGGCCAGTTAAAATGTTCATTCTAAAGTGATCATTGGTGCTCATTCAGTAAAGGCTTATAATGAAGCATAATGCATGACATTACACAGTTTTGGATAGATTTGACTACTTGGAGGATATGTCTTGGCAATTTGAGTCTTAAATTTTATCACAATATAGAAAATTGAGCTAGCTTAATGTGGGTAATGGATTCGTGTCATTCTTAGCTCTAAATAAAACGTTACGGACGATTTATTGCGCACATGTCAAGTTGATCAGTTAGTGGAAATGATCATTCTAAACTGGTACTTGGTGCTCATTTAGTAAAGGCTTATTAATGAAGCATAATGCATGGCATCACGCAGTTTCGGATGGATTGTTTTACTTGGATGCTTTGTAATATGTATTTCTATCTCAAATTTTGTCACAATATAAAAAATTTAGCTAGGTTAATGTGGGCATTGGATCGGCCTGTTAAAATTGTCGTTCTAAACTTATCATTGGTGCTCATTGAGTAAAGGCTTATAACGAAGCATAATACATGACATTGCGTAGTTATGGATAGATTTGACTACTTGGAGGATATGTCCAAGCAATTTTAGTCTTACATTTTATCACAATATAGAAAATTGAGGTAGCTTAACGTGGGCATTGGATTCGTTTCATTCTGAGCTGTAAATCAAACGTTATGGATGATTTATTGCAGACATGTCAAGTTGATCGGCCAGTTGAAATGATCATTCTAAACTGATCATTGGTGCTCATTGAGTAAAGGCCTATAAATGAAGCATAATGCATGGCATCACGTAGTTTTGGATAGATTAGAATACTTGGACACTTTGTCGTATCTATTTTTGTCTCAAATTTTGTCACAATATAAAAATATGAGCTAGCTTAACATTGGCATTTGATTTGTGTCATTCTTAAATAAAAATTTACAGACGATTTAGTGCAAAATTGTAAAGTTGATCGGCCAGTTAAAAGGATCATTCTAAATTTACGTACGATTTATGCTCATTGAGTAAAGGCTTATTAATGAAACATAATAGCGTAACGAAGTTTTGGATAGATTGGATTAGTAGGATGCTTTGTCGTATTTAATTCTTTCTCAAATTTTGTCAAAATATAGAAAATTGAGCTAGCTTAAGGTGTGCACTGGATTCGCGTCATTCTGAATTATAATTCAAAAGTTACAGAAGATTTAGTTTGGACATGTCAAGTTGATCGGCCAGTTAATATGATCTTTCTAAACTAATCATTGGTGCTTATAGAGTGAACTCTTATAAATGAAGCATAATGCATGACATTTCGTAGTGTTGGATGGATTTGATTACTTGGAGGATTTGTCGAATAAATTTTAGTCTTAAATTTTGTCACAATATAGAAGATTGAGCTAGCTTAACGTGGGGATTTGATTCGTGTCATTTTGAGCTCTAAATTAAAAGTTATATACGATTTAGTTCAAACATGTCAAGTTGATTGGCAAATTACACCGATCATTCTAAACTGATCATTGGTGCTCATTGATTAAAGGCTTATTAATAAAGCATAATGCATGGCATCATGCAGTTTTTGATACATTGGATTACTTGGATGTTTTATCGTATCTATTTACGTCTCAAATTTTTCACAATGTAGAAAATGGAGCTTAACGTGGGTATTGGATTCGTATAATTTGGAGCTATAAATCAAAAGTTATGGAAGATTTGGTGCAAACAAGTCAAGTTGATCAGTCAGTTAAAATGATCATTCTAAACTGATCATTGGTGCTAATTGAGTAAAGGCTCATTAATGAAGCGTAATGCATGGCATCACGCAGTTTTAGATATATATGATTACTTGGATGCTTTGTCGTATCTTATTTTATCTCAAAATTTGTCACAATATAGCAAACTGAGCTAGCTTAATGTGGACATTGGACTCGTGTCATTCTGAACTATAAATCAAAGGTTACAGACGGTTTAGTGGAGACATGTCAAGTTGATTGGCCAGTTAAAATGATCATTCTAAACGTATCATTGGGCTCATTGAGTAAAGGCTTTTTAATGAATCATAATGCATGGCAACACGCAGTTTTGGATAGATTTAGATTATTTGTATACTTTTTGTCATAATATAGAAAACTAAGCTACCTTAACGTGGGCATTGGATTCGTGTCATTCTAAGCTTTAAATAAAAACATACACACGATTTAGTGCGGACAGATCAAGTTGATCGGCCAGTAAAAATGATCATTCTAAACTGATCGTTGGTGCTCATTGAGTAAAGGCTTATAAATAAAGCATAATTCATGACATCACGTAGTTTAGGGTAGATTGAATTACTTGGATGTTTTGTCGTATCTACTTATATCTCAAACTTTGTCACAATACAGAAAATTATGCTAGATTAAGTGGGCATTGGATTCATGTAATTCTAAGCTATAAATCAAAAGTTATGGAAGATTTAATGCAAACATGTCAGGTTGATCGGCCAATTACAACGATCATTTTAAACTGATCATTGGTGCTCATTGAGTAAAGCCCTATTATGAAGGATAATACATGGCATCACACAGTTTTGGAAAGATTGGATTACTTGGATATTTTGTCGTATATATTTACGTCTCAAATTTTTTCACAATATAGAAAATTGAGTTAGCTTAACATGGGCATTGGATTCGTGTCATTCTGAGCATTAAATCAAAGCTTACATATAATTTAGTGCAGATAGGTCAAGTTGATTTGCCATTTAAAATGATTATTCTAAAGTGATCGTTGGTGCTCATTGAGTAAAGGCTTATAAATGAAGCATAATTCATGGCATCACGCAGTTTGGGGTAGATTGGATTACTTGGATGTTTTGTCGTATCTATTTCTATCTCAAACTTTGTCACAATATAGAAAATTGAGCTAGCTTAACGTGGGCATTTGATTCGTGTCATTCTGAGCTTAAATCAAAATTTACAGACGATTTAGTGCAGACATGTCAAGTTGATCGACCAATTAAAATAATCATTATAAATTGATTATTGGTGATCATTAAGTAAAGCCTTATTAATGAAGCATAATGCATCACATCAGACAGTTATGGATAGATTGGATTACTTGGATGTTTTGTCATTTCTATTTCTGTCTCAAATTTTGTCACAATATAGAAAATTGAGCTAGCTTAATGTGGGCATTGGATACATGTCATTCTAACATTTAAATAAAAACTTACAAACGATTTAGTAGGCCATTTCATGTTGATCGGCCACTTAAAATCACCATTCTAAACTGGTCATTGGTGCTCATTGAGTAAAGGGTATGAAATGAAGAATAATACAAGGTATCACGTAGTTTTTGATAGATTGGATTACTTGGATGCTTTGTCGTTTCTATATCTGTCCCACATTTTGTCACCATATAGAAAATTGATCTAGCTTAACGTGGGCATTTGATTCGTGTCATCCCGAGCTATAAATCAAAAGTTACTTATGATATAGTGCAAACATGTCAAGTTGATCGGCCAGTTAAAATGATCCTTTTAAACTGATCATTGGTGCTCATTGAGTAAAAGCTTATAAATGAAGCATAATTCATGGTATCACGCAGTTTGGGGTAGATTGGATTACTTGGATTTTTTGTCGTATCTAATTCTATCTCAAACTTTGTCACAAAATAGAAAATATAGCTAGATTAACGTGGGCATTGGATTTGTGTAATTCAGAGCTATAAATCAAAAGTTAGGAACGATTTAGTTCAAACATGTCAAGTGGATCGACAAGTTACACCGATCATTCTAAACTGATCATTGGTGCTCATTGATTAAAGGCTTATTAATGAAGCATAATGCATGGCATGACACAGTTTTGGATAGATTTGATTACTTTGACGTTTTGTCGTGTCTATTTACGTCTCAAATTTTGTCACACTGTAGAAAATTGAGCTAGCTTAATGTGTGCATTGGATTCATGTCATTCTGAGCATTAAATAAAAACTTACAGACGATTTAGTGCGGACAGGTCAAGTTGATCTGCTAGTTAAAATGATCATTCTAAACTGATCGTTGGTGCTCATTGAGTAAAGGCTTATAAATGAAGCATAATTCATGATATCACACAGTTTGTGATTGATTGGATTACTTGGATGTTTTTCGTATCAATTTCTGTTTCAAAAATTATCACATTATAGAAAATTGAGCTAGCTTAACGTGAGCATTGGATTCGTGGCATTCTGAGCTATATATCAAAAGTAACGGAAGATTTAATGCAAACATGTCAAGTTGATCTTCCAATTAAAATGATTATTCTAAACTGATAATTGGTGCTCATTGAGTAAAGGCTTATTAATGAAACATAATGCACGGAATCACGTAGTTTTGGATAGGTTGGATTACTTGGAAGCTTTGTCGTATCTATTTCTGTCCCAAAATTTGTCACAATATAGAAAATTGAGCTAGCTTAACGTGGGCATTGGGTTCATTTCATTCTAAAATATAAATCAAAAGTTAAGGATGATTTAGTACAGAAAAGTCAAGTTGATCGGCCAGTTGAAATGATCATTCCAAAGTCATCATTGGTGCTCATTGAGTAAACGTTTACTAAAGAAGCATAATGCATGGTATCACACAGTCTTGGATAAATTGGATTACTTGGAAGCTTTGTGGTATCAAATTCTGTCTCAAATTTTGTCACAATATATAGGAAACTGAGCTAGATTAACGTGGACATTGGATTCGTGTCATTCTGAGCTATAAATCAAAAGTTATGGACGATTTAGTGCAGACATGTCTAGTTGATCGCCTAGTTAAAATGATCATTTTAAACTGATCATTGGTGCTCATCGAGTAAATGCTTATAAATGAAGCATAATGCATGACATTACACAGAAGTTAGATTTGATTGCTTGGAGGATATATCCAAGTAATTTTAGTCTTAAATTTTATCACAATATAGAAAATTGAGCTAGCCTAACGTGTGCATTGGATTTGTGTCATTCTGAGCTCTAAATCAAAAGTTACCGACAATTTCATGCGGAGAAGTCAATTTGATCGCCCAGTTAAGATGATCATTCTAAACTGATAATTGCCGCTTTATGAGTAAATGCTTGTAAATGATTCATAATGCATGACATCACACAGTTTTGGATAGATTGGATTACTTGGATGCTTTGTCATACCTATTTCTATCTCAAATTTTGTCACAACATAGAAAATTGAGCTAGCTTAACGTGGGCACTGGATTCGTGTCATTCTGAGCTCAAAATCAAAAATTACGAACGATTTAGTGCGGACAAGTCAGTGTGATCGGCCAGTTAAAACAATCATTCTAAACCGATCATTGAAGCTCATTTAGTAAAGGCTCATTAATGAAGCATAAGGCATGAGATCACATATTTTGGATAGATTGGATTACTTTGACGTTTTGTCGTATCTATTTATTTCTCAAATTTTGTCACAATGTAGAAACTTGAGCTAGCTTAATGTGGACATTGTATTCATGTCATTCTGAGCATTACAACAAAACTTACAAACGATTTAGAGCGGAAAGGTTAAGTTGATCGGCTAGTTAAAATGATCATTCTAAACTGATCGTTGGTGCTCATTGAGTAAAGGCTTATTATGAGGCATAACGCATGGCATCACACAGTTTTGGATAGATTGGATTACTTGGACGCTTTGTCGTATCTATTTCTGTCTCAAATTTTGTTGTAATATAGAAAATTGAACTAGTTTAACATGAGCATTTGATTCCTATCATTGTGACTATATATCAAAATGACGGAAAATTTAATGCAAACATCACAAGTTGATCTTCCAGTTAATATGATCATTCTAAACTGATCATTGGTGCTCATTGAGTAAAGGCTTATTAATGAAACATAATGCATGGTATCACACAATTTTGGATAGGTTGGATTACTTGGAGGCTTTGTCGTATCTATTTCTGTCCCAAAATTTGTCACAATATAGAAAACTGAACTAGCATAACGTTGGCATTGGGTTCGTTTCATTCTGAAATATAAATAAAAAGTTATGAATGATTTAGTACAGAAAAGTCAAGTTGATCGGCTAGTTGAACTGATCATTCTAAAGTCATCATTGGTGCTCATTGAGTGAACGCTTATTAAAGAAGCATAATGCATGGTATCCCACAGTCTTCGATAGATTGGATTACTTGGAAGCTTTGTGGTATCAAATTATTTCTCAAATTTTGTCACAATATATAGAAAACTGAGCTAGATTAACGTGGACATTGGATTCATGTCATTCAGAGCTGTAAATCAAAAGTTATGGACGATTTAGTGCAGGCATGTCTAGTTGATCGCCTAGTTAACATGATCATTTAAAACTGATCATTGGTGCTCATTGAGTAAATGCTTATAAATGAAGCATAATGCATGACATTACACATATTTGGATAGAATTGATTACTTGGAGGATATATCCAAGCACTTTTAGTCATATATTTTATCACAATATAGAAAATTGATCTAGTCTAACGTGTGCATTGGATTTGTGTCATTCTGAGCTCTAAATCAAAAGTTACAAACGATTTCGTGCGGACAAGTCAATTTGATCGGCCAGTTAAAATGATCATTCTAAAATGATCATTGCCACTTAATGAGTAAATGCTTGTAAATGATTTGGATAGATTTGGATTACTTGGATGCTTTGTCATACCCATTCCTGTCCCAAATTTTGTCACAATAAATAAAATTGAGCTACCTTAACGTGGGCATTGGATTCATGTCATTCTGAGCTTGAAATCAAAAGTTAGGGACGATTTAGTACGGACATGTCAAGTTCATCGGCCAATTAAAATGATCATTCTATACTGATCATTGGTGCTCATTAAGTAAAGGCTTATAAAAGAAGCATAATTCATGACATCGCGCATTTTGGGATAAATTTGTTTACTTGGACGCTTTGTCGTATTTAGTTATGTATCAAATTTCATCACAATATAGAAAATTAAGTTAGCTTAACGTGGGCATTGGATTGTTGTCATTCTGAGCTCTTAATCAAAACTTACAGACGATTTAGTGCATACATATCAAGTTGATTGGTCTGTTAAAGTGATCATTTTAAACTGATCATTGGTGCTCATTAAGTAAAGGCTTATTAATGAAGCATAATGCATAGTATCATGAAGTTTTGGATAGATTGGATTACTTGGACGCTTTGTCATATCTATTTCTGTCTTAATTTTTTTTGCAATATAAAAAATTGAGCTATTTTAACCTGGGCATTTGATTCCTATCATTATGAGCGTAAATAAAAATTTACATACAATTTAGGGCAGACATGTCAAGTTGACGGCCAGTTAAAATGATCATTCTAAACTGATCATTGGTGCTCATTGAGTAAAGGGTTATTAATGAAGAATAATGTTTGGCATCACGCATTTTTGGATATATTGGATAACTTGGAAACTTTGTCGTATTTATTTCTAACTCAAATTTTGTCACAATATAGAAAATTAAGCTAGCTTAACGTGGCATTTAGAGTCGTGTGATTCAGAGCTCTGAATCAAAACTTACAGATTATTTAGTGCAGACAGGTCAAGTTGATCGACCAGTTAAAATGATCATTATAAACTAATCGTTGGTGCTCATTGAGTAAAGGCTTATAAATGAAGTATAATTCATGGCATCACGCAGTTCTTGATAGATTGGATTACTTGGATGTTTTGTCTTATCTAATTCTGTTTCGAAAATTATCATACTGCAGAACATTGAGCTAGCTTAACGTGGGCATTGATTCGTGTCATTCTGAGCTATAAATCAAAAGTAACAGACAATTTAACGCAAACAAGTCAAGTTGATCATCCAGTTAAAATGATCATTCTAAACTGATCATTGGTGCTCGTTGAGGAAAGGCTTATTAATGAAGCATAATCCATGGCATCACGCAGTTTTGGATAGGTTGGATTACTTGGAGGCTTTTTCGTATCAATTTATGTCTCAAAATTTGTCACAATATAGAAAATTGATCTAGCTTAAATGGGCATTGGGTTCGTGTCATTTTGAGATAGAAATCAAAAGTTATGGACGATTTATGGAAGACAAGTCAAGTTGATCACCCAGTTAAAATGATCATTCCAAAGTCATCATTGGTGCTAATTGAGTAAAGGCTTATTGAAGAAGCATAATGCATGGCATCACACAATGTTGGATAGATTGGATTACTTGCACGCTTTGTCGTATCTAGTTTGGTCTCAAATTTTAAGACAATATATAGAAAACTGAGCTAGATTAACGTGGAATTGGATTCGTGTCATTCTGAGCTATAAATCAATAGTTATGGATGATTTAGTGCAGACATGTCAAGTTGATCGCCTAGTTAAAATGATCATTTTAAACTAATCATTGGTGCTTAATTAGTAAAGACTTATAAATGAAGCATAATGCATGACATTACGGAGTGTTTGATAGATTTGATTAATTGGAGGATATATGCAAGCAAATTTAGTCTTAAATTTTATCACAATATAGCAAATTGAGCTAAATTAGCGTGAGCATTGGTTTGTGTCGTTCTGAGCTCTAAATCAAAAGTTACGGACAATTTAGTACAGACAAGTCAATTTGATCAACTAGTTAAAATGATCATTCTAAACTGATCATTTGCGCTTAATGAGTAAATGCTTGTAAATGATGCATAATGCATGACATCACGTAATTTTGGATAGCTTGGATTACTTGGATGCTTTGTGATATCCATTTCTGTCTCAAATTTATTCACAATAAAGAAAATTGAGCTAGCTTAACGTGGGCATTGGATTCGTGTCATTATATGCTTTAAATCAAAACTAGGACAATTTAGTGCAGACATGTCAAGTTGATCGGCCATTTAAAATGGTCATTCTAAACTAATCATTAATGATCATTGAGTAAAGGCTTATTAATGAAACATAATGCATGGCATCTCCCAGTTTTGGATAAATTGGTTTACTTGAACGCTTTGTTGTATTTATTTTTGTCTCAAATATTGTCACAATATAGAAAATTCAGCTAGATTAACGAGGCAATTGGATTCGTGTCATTCTAAGCTCTAAATCAAGTTGATCTGCCAGTTCAGATGATCATTCTAAATTGATCATTGGCGCTAAATGAGTAAAGGTTTATAAATGAAGCATAATGATGGCATCACGCAATTTTGGATAGATTGGATTACTTGGACGATTTGTCGTATCTATTACTGTCTCAAAATTTTTCACAATATAGAAATACGAGTTAACTTAATGTGGGCATTTGGTTCGTGACATTCTTAGCTTAAATCAAAATTTATAGACAATTTAGTGGAGACATGTCATGTTGATCAGTCAGTTAAAATCATCATTCTAAACTGATCATTGGTGCTTATTGAGTAAACACTTATTAATGAAGCATACTGCATGGCATCCTATCACACAGTTTTGGATAGATTGGATTACTAGATGCTTTGTCGTATCTTTTATTGTTCCAAATTTTGTCAGAATATAGAAAACTCGTATCATTGAATTCGTGTTTCAAGTTGATCGGCTAGTTAATATGATCATTCTAAACAGATCATTGGTGCTAATTAAGTAAAGGCTTATAAATGAAGTTTTGGATAGATTGGATTACTTGGACGCTTTGTCCTATCTATTTATGTCTTAAATTTTGTCAAAATATAGAAAATTGAGCTAGCTTAATGCAGGTATTGGATTGGTGCCATTCGGAGCTATAAATCAAAAGTTACGGACGATTTAGTGCAGACATATGAAGTTGATCGGCTAGTTAAAATGATCCTTCTAAACTCATTATTGGTGCTCATTCAGGAAAGGCTTATTAATGAAGCATAATGCATGGCATCACGCAATTTTGAATAGATTGGATTACTTGGACGCTTTGTCGTATCTACGTTTGTCTCAAATTTGGTCACAATATAGAAAATTGAGCTACCTTAAGGTGGACACTGGAGTCGTGTCATTGTAAGCTATAAATCAAAAGTTACGGACGATTTAGTGCAGACATGTCAAGTTGATCAGCCAGTTAAAATGATCGTTCTAAACTGATCATTGGTGCTAATTGAGTAATGGCATATAAATGAAGCATAATGCATGGCATTATAGATTTGAATACTTGGAACATATGTCCAAGCAATTCTTGTCTTAAATTTGATCACAATATAGAAAATTGAGTTAGGTTAACATGGGCATTGGATTCATGTCATTCTGAGCTCTAAATCTAAAGTAACGGACGAATGAGTGCGGACATGTCAAATTGATAAGCCAATTAATATGATTTTTCTAAACTGATCATTGGTGCTCACTGAGTGAAGGCTTATAAATGAAGCATAATGCATGACATTACAAAGTTTCGGATAGACTTGATTACTTAGAGGGTTTCTCGAAACAATTTTAGTGTTAAATTTTATCACAATATAGATAATTGAGCTAACGTAACGCAGTGATTAGATTCGTATCATTCTGAGCTCTAAATCAATAGTTATAGACAATTTAGTGCGGACATTTCAAGTAGATCGGCCAGTTAAAATGATCATTCAAAACTGATCATTGATGGTTATTAAGTAAAGGCTTATAAATGAACCATAATGCATTGCATCATGCACTTTGGGATATATTGGATTACTTAGATGCTTTGTCGTATCTATTTATATCATAAATTTTATCACCATATAGAAATTTCATCTACTTTAATTAATGTGGACATTGGATTCGTGTCATTCCGAGCCCTAAATAAAACAGTTATAGACAAGTTAGTTTGGACATGTCAAGTTGATCGGCTAGTTAATATGATCATTCTAAACTGAACATTGGTTCTCAATGAGTAAAGGCTTATAAATGAAACGTAATGCATGGCATCACACAGTTTTGAATCGATTGGATTATTTGCATGCTTTGTCGTATCTAATTTTGTCTTAAATTTTTTCACAATATACAAAATTAGGCTAGCTTAAGGTGGGCATTGGATTCGTGTCATTCTGAGCTATAAATCAAATGTTACGAATGATTTAGTGTGTACATGACAAGTTGATCGGCCAGTTAAAATGATCATTCTAAGCTGATCATTGGTCCTCATTGAGTAAAGGCTTATTAATGAAGCATAATGCATAGTATCACGTATATTCGGATAGATTGGATTACTTGAACGCTTTGTCGTATCTAATTATGTCCCAAATATTGTCACAATATAGAAAACTGAGCTGGCTTAACGTGGACATTGGATTCGTGTCATTCGGAGCTATAAAGCTGATGTTTTGGACGATTTAGTGTAGACATGTCAAGTAGATCGGCAAGTGAAAATGATCATTTTAGGCTGATCATTGGTGATAAGCATAATGCACGATTACGCAGTTTTGGATAGATTTGATTACTTGGAGGATATGTCCAAGCAATTTTAGTTTTAAATTTTATCACAATATAGAAAATTGAGCTACCTTAACGTGGGCATTGGATTCGTGTCATTCTAAACTCTAAATCAAAAGTTACGGACGATTTGGTGTGGATATGTCGTGTTGATCGGCCTGTTAAAATGATCATTCTAAACTGATCGTTGGTGCTCATTGAGTAAAGGTTAATAAAAGAAGCATAATGCATGACATTACGCAGTTTTGGATATATTTGAAGCATAATGCATGCCATTACGCAGTTTCGGATAGATTTGATTACTTGGAGGATATGTCCAAGCAATTTTAGTCTTAAATTTTATCACAATATAAAACATTTAGGTAACTTAACGTTGGCATTGGATTCATGTCATTCTAAGCTCAAAATAAAAAGTTACGGACGATTTAGTACGGACATGTGAAATTGATCGGCAAGTTAAACTAATCATTCTAAACTAATCATTGATGCTCATTGAGTAAAGGCTTATAAATGAAGAATTATGCCTGGCATCACATAATTTTGGATAGATTGGATTACTTGGACGGTTTATCGTATCTAATTTTGTCTCAAATTTTTTCACAACATAGAAAATTGAGCTAGCTTAAGGTAATTATTGGATTCGTTTCATTCTAAGCTATAAATCAAAAGTTACGGACAACTTTGTGGTGACAAGTGAAGTTGATCGGTTAGTTAATATGATCTTTCTAAACTGTTCATTGGTGCTCATTGAGTGAAGGCTTATAAATGAAGCATAATGCATGACATTACGCAGTTTTCGACAGATTTGATTACTTGGAGAATTTTTCAAAGCAATTTTTGTCATAAATTTTATGACAATATAGAAAATTGAGCTAGCGTAACGTGGGGATTGGATTCGTGTCATTCTGAGCTCTAAATCAATGTTATAGACGATTTAGTTCGGATATATCAAGTTGATCGGCTAGATAATATGGTCATTCTTAACTGATCATTGGTGTTTATTGAGTAAAGGCTTATAAATGAAGCATTATGCATGGCCTTACACAGTTCTGGATATATTGGATTACTTGGATGTTTTGTCGTATCTATTTCTATCTTAGATATTATCACAATATAGAAAATAGACCTAGCTTAATGTGGACATTGGATTCGTGTCATTCTGAGCTCTAAATAAAAAGTTATAGACGATTTAGTTTGGACATGTCAATTTGATCGGCTAGTTAATATGATCATTTTAAATTGATCATTGGTGCTTATTGAGTAAAGGTTTATAAATGAAGCATAATGCATGTCATCACGTAGTTTGGGATATATATGATTACTTGGATGCTTTATCGTATCTATTTCTCTCTCAGATTTTTTTCACAATATAGAAAATTAAGCTAGCTTAACGTGGGCATTGGATTCCTGTCATTCGGAGTTATATATAAATCAAAAGTTACAGAAGATTTAGTATGAACATGTCAAGTTTATCGGCCAGTTAATATTATCTTTCTTAACTGATCATTGGTGCTCATTGAGTAAAGGCTTATAAATGAAGCATAATTCATGGCATCACGCAGTTTTCGATAGATTGGATTACTTGGATGTTTTGTCGTATCTAATTCTGTTTTGAAAATTATCATACTGTAGAACATTGAGCTAGCTTAACATGGACATTGATTCGTGTCATTCTGAGCTATAAATCAAAAGTAAGAGACAATTTAATGCAAACAAGTGAAGTTGATCGTCCAGTTAAAATGATCATTCTAAACTGATCATTGGTGCTCGTTGAGGAAAGGCTTATTAATGAAGCATAATCCATGGCATCACGCAGTTGTGGATAGGTTGGATTACTTGGAGGCTTTTTCGTATCTATTCATGTCTCAAAATTTGTCACAATATACAAAATTGATCTAGCTTAAAATGGGCATTGGGTTTGTGTCATTTTTGAGATATAAATCAAAAGTTATGGACGATTTATCGAAGACAAGTCAAGTTGATCGCCCAGTTAAAATGATCATTCCAAAGTCATCATTGGTGCTAATTGAGTAAAGGCTTATTGAAGAAGCATAATGCATGGCATCACACAATGTTGGATAGATTGGATTACTTGCACGCTTTGTCGTATCTAGTTCGGTCTCAAATTTTAAGACCATATATAGAAAACTGAGCTGGATTAACGTGGAATTGGATTCGTGTCATTCTAAGCTATAAATCAATAGTTAACGATTTAGTGCAGACATGTCAAGTTGATCGCCTAGTTAAAATTATCATTTTAAACTAATCATTGGTGCTCAATTAGTAAAGACTTATAAATGAAGCATAATGCATGACATTATAGAGTGTTTGATCGATTTGATTAATTGGAGGATATATCCAAGCAAATTTAGTCTTAAATTTTATCACAATATAGAAAATTGAGCTAAATTAGCGTGAGCATTAGTTTGTGTCATTCTGAGCTCTAACTCAAAAGTTACCGACGATTTAGTACAGACAAGTCAATTTGATCAGCTAGTTAAAATGATCATTCTAAACTGATCATTTGCGCTTAATGAGTAAATGCTTGTAAATGATGCATAATGCATGACATCACGTAATTTTGGATAGATTGGATTACTTGGATGCTTTGTGATATCCATTTCTGTCTCAAATTTATTCACAATAAAGAAAATTGAGCTAGCTTAACGTGGGCATTGGATTCGTGTCATTATGAGCTTTAAATCAAAACTAGTACGATTTAGTGCGGACATGTCAAGTTGATCGGCCATTTAAAATGGTCATTCTAAACTAATCACTAAAGATCATTGAGTAAAGGCTTATTAATGAAACATAATGCATGGCATCTCCTAGTTTTTGATAAATTGGTTTACTTGAACGCTTTGTCATTTTTTTTTGTCTCAAATATTGTCGCAATATAGAAAATTCAGCTAGCTTAATGAGGAAATTGGATTCGTGTCATTCTGAGCTCTAAATCAAGTTGATCTGCCAGTTCAGATGATCATTCTAAACTGATCATTGACGCTTAATGAGTAAAGGTTTATAAATGAAGCATAATGCATGGCATCACGCAATTTTGGATAGATTGGATTACTTGGACGATTTGTCGTCTCTTTTACTGTCTCAAATTTTTTCACAATATAGAAATACGAGTTAACTTAACGTGGGCATTTGGTTCATGACATTCTTAGCTTAAATCAAAATTTATAGACAATTTAGTGGATACATGTCATGTTGATCAGTCAGTTAAAATCATCATCCTAAACTGATCATTGGTGCTTATTGAGTAAACACTTATTATTGAGGCATAATGCATGGCATCCTATCACACAGTTTTGGATAGATTGGATTACTAGATGCTTTGTCATATCTTTTATTGTTCCAAATTTTGTCACAATATAGAAAACTCGTATCATTGGATTCGTGTTTCAAGTTGATCGGCTATTTAATATGATCATTCTAAACAGATCATTGGTGCTAATTAAGTAAAGGCTTATAAATGAAGTTTTGGATAGATTGGATTACTTGGATGCTTTGTCCTATCTATTTATGTCTCAAATTTTTTCAAAATATAGAAAATTGAGCTAGCTTAATGCAGGTATTGGATTGGTGCCATTCAGAGCTACAAATCAAAAGTTACGGATGATTTAGTGCAGACCTATGAAGTTGATCGGCTAGTTAAAATGATCCTTCTAAACTCATTATTGGTGCTCATTCAGGAAAGGCTTATTAATGAAGCATAATGCATGGCATCACGCAATTTTGAATAAATTGGATTACTTGGACGCTTTGTCGTATCTACGTTTCTCTCAAATTTTGTCACAATATAGAAAATTGAGCTACCTTAAGGTGGACACTGGATTCGTGTCATTCTAAGCTATAAATCAAAAGTTATCGACGATTTAGTGCAGACATGTCAAGTTGATCAGCCAGTTAAAATGATAGTTCTAAACTGATCATTGGTGCTAATTGAGTAATGGTATATAAATGAAGCATAATGCATGGCATTATAGATTTGAATACTTGGAGCATATGTCCAAGCAATTCTTGTCTTAAATTTGATCACAATATAGAAAATTGAGTTAGGTTAACATGGGCATTGGATTCTGTCATTCTGAGCTCTAAATCAAAAGTAACGGACGATTGAGTGCGGACATGTCAAGTTGATAAGCCAATTAATATGATTTTTCTAAACTGATCATTGGTGCTCACTGAGTGAAGCTTATAAATGAAGCATAATGCATGACATTACAAAGTTTCGGATAGACTTGATTACTTAGAGGGTTTCTCGAAACAATTTTAGTGTTAAATTTTATAACAATATAGATAATTGAGCTAACTTAACGCAGTGATTAGATTCGTATCATTCTGAGCTCTAAATCAAAAATTATAGACGATTTAGTGCGGACATTTCAAGTAGATCGGCCAGTTAAAATGATCATTCTAAACTGATCATTGATGGTCATTAAGTAAAGGCTTATAAATGAACCATAATGCATTGCATCATGCACTTTGGGATATATTGGATTACTTGGATGCTTTGTCGTATCTATTTATATCATAAATTTTATCACCATATAGAAATTTCATCTACTTTAATTAACGTGGACATTGGATTCGTGTCATTTCGAGCTCTAAATAAAACAGTTATAGACGAGTTAGTTTGGACATGTCAAGTTGATCGGCTAGTTAATATGATTAAACTGAACATTGGTTCTCAATGAGTAAAGGCTTATAAATGAAACGTAATGCATGGCATCACACAGTTTTGAATCGATTGGATTATTTGTATGCTTTGTCGTATCTAATTTTGTCTTAAATTTTTTCACAATATACAAAATTAGGCTAGTTTAAGGTGGGCATTGGATTCGTGTCATTCTGAGGTATAAATCAAATGTTACGAATGATTTAGTTTGTACATGACAAGTTGATCGGCCAGTTAAAATGATCATTCTAAGCTGATCATTGGTCCTCATTGAGTAAAGGCTAATCAATGAAGCAAAATGCATAGTATCACGTATATTTGGATAGATTGGATTACTTGTACGCTTTGTCGTATCTAATTATGTCCCAAATGTTGTCACAATATAGAAAACTGAGCTAGCTTAACGTGGACATTGGATTCGTGTCATTCGGAGTTATAAAGCTGAAGTTTTGGACGATTTAGTGCAGACATATCAAGTAGATCGGGAACTGAAAATGATCATTTTAAGCTGATCATTGGTGATAAGCGTAATGCAGAATTACACAGTTTTGGATAGATTTGATTACTTGGAGGATATGTCCAAGCAATTTTGGTTTTAAATTTTATCACAATACAGAAAATTGAGCTGCCTTAACGTGGGCATTGGATTCGTGTCATTCTAAGCTCTAAATCAAAAGTTACGGACGATTTGGTATGAATATGTCGTGTTGATCGGCCCGTTAAAATGATCATTCCAAACTGATCGTTGGTGCTCATTGAGTAAAGGTTTAAAAATGAAGCATAATGCATGACATTACGCAGTTTTGGATAGATTTATAGTATAATGCATGACATTACGCAGTTTTGGATAGATTTGATTACTTGGAGGATATGTCCAAGCAATTTTAGTCTTAAATTTTATCACAATATAGAACATTTAGGTAACTTAACGTTGGCATTGGATTCATATCTTTCTAAGCTCAAAATAAAAAGTTACGGACGACTTAGTACGGACATGTGAAGTTGATCGGCAAGTTAAACTAATCATTCTAAACTAATCATTGATGCTCATTGAGAAAAGGCTTATAAATGAAGAATTATGCCTGGCATCACATAATTTTGGATAGATTGGATTACTTGGATGGTTTATCATATCGAATTTTGTCTCAAATATTTTCACAACATAGAAAATTGAGCTAGCTTAAGGTAATTATTGGATTCGCGTTATTCTAAGCTATAAATCAAAAGTTACGGACAACTTTGTGGTGACAAGTCAAGTTGATCGGTTAGTTAATATGATCTTTCTAAACTGTTCATTGGTGCTCATTGAGTGAAAGCTTATAAATGAAGCATAATGCATGACATTACACAGTTTTCGACAGATTTGATTACTTGGAGAATTTGTCAAAGCAATTTTAGTCATAAATTTTATGATAATATAGAAAATTGAGCTAGCATAACGTGGGGATTGGATTCGTGTCATTCTGAGCTCTAAATCAATATTATAGACGATTTAGTTCAGATATATCAAGTTGATCGGCTAGTTAATCTGGTCATTCTAAACAGATCATTGGTGTTTATTAAGTAAAGGCTTATAAATGAAGCATTATGCATGGCCTTACACAGTTCTGGATATATTGGATTACTTGGATGTTTTGTCGTATCTATTTCTATCTTAGATATTATCACAATATAGAAAATAGACCTAGCTTAATGTGGACATTGGATTCGTGTCATTTTGAGCTCTAAATAAAAAGTTATAGACGACTTAGTTTGGACATGTCAATTTGATCGGCTAGTTAATATGATCATTTTAAATTGATCATTGGTGCTTCCTGAGTAAAGGCTTATAAATGAAGCATAATGCATGGCATCACGTAGTTTGGGATAGATATGATTACTTGGATGCTTTGTCGTATCTATTTCTCTCTCAAATTTTTTTCACAATATAGAAAATTGAGCTAGCTTAACGTGAGCATTGGATTCCTGTCATTCGGAGTTATATATAAATCAAAAGTTACAGAAGATTTAGTATGAACATGTCAAGTTTATCGGCCAGTTAATATTATCTTTCTTAATTCATCATTGGTGCTCATTGAGTGAATCTCCTTAGAAATGAAGCATAATGCATGATATTACACAGTTTTGAATAGATTTGATTACTTGGGGGATTTGTCCAAGCAATTTTAGTCTTCAATTTTATCACAAGCTTTGGATTTGTGTTATTCTAAGCTCTAAATAAAAGTTACAAATGATTTACTGCGGACATGTCAAGTTGATCGACCATTTAAAATGATCATTCTTAACTGATGATTACTGCTTATTGAGTAAAGGTTATTCATGAAGCATAACGCATGACATCACGCAGTTTTTGATAGATTGGATTACTTGGACGCTTGTCGTACCTAATTCTGTCTCAAATTTTATCACAATATAGAAAATTGAGCTACCTTAAGGTGGGCACTGGATTCGGGTCATTCTGAGCTATAAATCAAAAGTTACGGACGATTTAGTGTGGAAATGTCAAGTTGATCGACCTGTTAATATGATCTTTCTAAACTGATCATTGGTTCTCATTGAGTGAGGGCTTATAAATGAAGCATAATGCATAACATTACGCAGTTTTTGATAGATTTAATTACTTGAAGGATATGTCTAAGCAATTTTTAGTCTTAAATTTAATGACAATATAGAAAATTTAGGTAGCTTAACGTATGCACTGGATTCATGTCATTCTAAGCTCTAAATAAAAATTTACGGACGATTTAGTTTGGACATGTCAAGTTGATTGGCTAGTTAATATGGTCATTCTAAACTTATCATTGGTGCTCATTGTGTGAAGGCTTATTAATGAAGCATTATGCATTGCATTACGCAGTTTTTGATAGATTAGATTAGTTGGAGGATTTGGCAAAGCAATTTTAGTCTTAAATTTTATCTCAATACAGAAAATTGATCTAGTTTAACGTGAGGATTGGATTCCGTTGGAGGTGGACTACGCCCTCCAAGAAGTCCGAACTCAGCCCATTCAGATTTGAGCCATTATGCTAAAGCCCAATGTTAGAGAGTGGATTCACCATTATCGAGGATCCGCCGGGGCAACTCAGTGACATGTAAGATCTCGCCAATTATCGAGGGTGGAAGTGAGTCTCCCTAGGAGAAGTATTTATGAGCATTTATGAGCATTTATGGCAAGTAATGATTACAATGGTGAAGATTAGGCGAGCTGAGGGTATAAAAGGGGAAGCTCGCGCCATAACTTGGGGGATAAAATTAATTAGCTCTGAGGTGCTTTCACCCTAGAAACTTATCTACTTTTTTAACCGAACTTATTAATAAACCGTCCAAATCTCTGTTTCCTCTCTTAGAATCTAAACACTAGAAGTTGGTCTATTAAGTTCTGATCCAAGAACTAAGATACAACAATTGGCGCCATCTTTGGGGACTTGTTATAAACAAAGTCACGTACTCTACCGAAAGATGGAAGAAACACCTCCGCCTTAACCCCTGGAGCAGGGACAAACTTCACAATCCGAGCCATCACGACCTGTTGGAGAACTCGGAAGAATCGAACCCCTCCTCCGATCCATCATCACCCGCCTCGACCGCCAGGACACTGTGGTGGTTAGAACCAAACAGCGCTTAGAAAAAATCTCCTCTGCACAAGCACTACACCAAGCCCAGCTAAGTGAGATAAAATCCCTGCGCCGGAACCTTTTCAGAGGCGAGAGTGCCCCAACTCAACCTCACACGACCATACGAGCCGAGCAAGAGCCCGTTGACGCCCCTCAAAGAATCTAGGCTAATAACGAGGATCTCAAAGCCGTCCAACATCAGATGCAAGACATCGGATCCAGGGTCCACCGTGCAATAAGCTCGACCCCGGAGATCGAGCGCGTCCTCGCAGAAACACACATAACTCCATTCACCGCTCGGATCACATCCCGACCATTGCAAAACAACTTCAAGATCTGTTGCTTGCCGTACAAAGGCACCTCGGACCCGAGGGAGTTTATGACAATGTTCACTATCACGATGGGCCGAGATCACTTCATCTCAGATGAAAAACACGCGGGCTACTGCCAACTATTCGTCAAAAATCTGGAAGGCGCCGCGCTGAGTTGGTTCTCTAAGCTCGAAGCCAATTCGATCGACGGCTTCCGACAACTGTCGAGGCCTTCTTCAAACACTATTCCATGTTCTTCAAAAAAGGTGCATCGAACACCAATCTCAGAAACTTGATCCAAGGGGCGAAGGAGCCGCTGCAAGATTACATCACCAAATTCAAACTGATGGTTTACAAGATCATGGTAAGGGGCGACACCGCGATCGTCGCCCTTCGCAATGGATTATAGTTCGACTCACGAGCCCGAGATGACCTGATGCTAATGCGCCCAACGACTTTGGAGGATGCACTGCATCGGGGCAGGGGTTTCATCGAGGTCGAAGAGGAACAAGCCGCGCTGGCAAAGAAATATGCCTCGCCAAAGGCTCTGCCAAGCAAGGACCCTCTGAAAGATGATATCCTCGAGCGATGGCAGCACTACGACAGAGGGCACCAACGAGATGACAAGGACCATCTGAAAGAGGATATCCTTGAGCCACGGCAGCACTACGTCATTGCTCCTCATGAAGACAAGCTTCTGTGGAACAAATATGTGCGTACGACTCACAAGCCTGAGAACACCCGAACAAACAACTGGAACCGCACCCCTGACTTGAAGACATTCAACAGCAGAATATCGCAGGCTGTAGGAATTTCTCCGGAACATGGAATTACCTTCAAGGGACGTGAAAAGAACCCCACTCCCAAAACGGACAGTTAAATTCTGACTTGACGATCTGTCCCCTGCTCCTAGGTGACAAATTAATATGATCATAGGCGGCCTTCTGATGTGTAACGACTCAGTGTGTTCTATCCAATAACATAAGTGCCGTGCAACCACCTCGCTCAAATGGCCAACTCCACACGAGAGTGGACCGAGCATCTCGTTAACGGAAGACGATGCACTCAGGATCGATCAGACGCACAACGACCCCTTAGTCATCGAACTCCAAGCCGGAGATTGCGAATTCTCAAGAGTGCTCGTCGACACCGGGAGCTCAGTCGATCTGATCCTCAAAGAAACCTTGCGAAAGATGGACTTCAAGGACGAGGAGATCAAACTTGCGACGAGACAATTAACGGGATTTTCGGGGGAATCGATGATGACCACGGGGACGATCAAACTGCCAGTTTACTTGGGCGGAGTCACTCGAGTAGTTAAATTCATCGTTGTCGACAAGCCTGTGATCTATAATGTCGTCTTAGGGACCCCTTGTGATACAAGCCTTGATTCAAGGATGTATGCGCGTGGGCTGTTTGGAGAAGTTTAGGTGAAAAACTCGACCTTAGACTTCTTGGATAGGGGTTTATGGGTTGGTATTCGATGGAAAGGTGAAGTGAACCACACAAGGGGTGATGAACCTCGTGATAAATCACAAACTTAGAGCTAGGAGGGCTGGTCTCAACTAGATTCTAAGCGCACAAGATTCTTGAGAGAAAACTTGTTGGGGAAAAAGTTCAATCTTTATTAATATCAAAAAGGTTGTCGAACTACAATGCTGGAAGAAGCCTTATTAATATGCTCGACAACTTGACCTTCTAGGGTCGACCCAAATAAGAAAAGGAAAACTTACAAAAGTGCACAAAAGGAAAAGACACAAAAGTGTATAATCGAAAAAAGGACCTATTCCTAAAATATCTTTGACTCAATAAAAGCAAATATTCTAGATCCTACCCTGTAAAACAGAAAGAGGCATATATTCGAATTGAAACTTACCTTAACTTACCTCATGGCCAAGAAATGGAAGGTGGCCGTCCTTGTGGCATGCACGCGCCTTGCTCCTAGTCTTCGACTTGGAGTAGGGTTAAGAATCTTTCGGCCCTGACCTCTCTTGCCACTAAAGCCCAAGTCTCTGATGTCCCTTGTGTTGTTGAGAAGCCATTGGACTCTTCCTTGCACTTTTGGCCCATTGTCCTTAGTCGATCTTCCTCTAGGAGCTTGTCGACCCATAAGCTGAATTTGTGGACGAGTGCCATTGATCTGCTTCTTGTCATTGCTCCTTGAGGTACCACTGGTGTAGATACTTCCTCTAGGTGCATGTCCTGGAGCTGGTAGCTCATTTGGTCCGATTCCTCTTGTGTAGAAGTGGAAATGCGTGTGTACTCGGCTGGATCGGCTGTACCGGCTGGATTGTGCGAGGTACTGGCCGGAATGCCTTCAGGACCAGCCAAGTTGATCCCGGAGTTGGCGGCATCACCAGAGGGACCAGCGGTGTCATCCACGTTGCCACCAAGTGTGCCGGAAGCTTGGGCCTCTCCGCCGGCAATGCTGGTTGCTCTGGTCCTTGTGGTCGAAGGTCCGGCGGTACTGCTTGGGCCGGCAGGCGTGCCAGATGGTCCGGCTGTCTCGGGAAAGCTTCCTGGTCGGCCAGTCTGGTCTCCTTGCTGGATGTACGACCTGATGTCCTCATCATCCCCTCCCTCTTCAGTAGGTTTTGTCCTCAAAACTGGTTCATCTGCATGGAAAGGGGCTAAGTCAGTAACATTGAACGTATTGGACACATTAAACTCACCTGGGAGCTCGATCCGGTAGGCGTTATTGTTGATCCTCTCGAGCACTCTGAATGGTCCATCTCTTCTTGGTGCTAGCTTGGAACTCCTTAGGTTTGGGAACCTCTCCTGCCGTAGGTGTAGCCACACCCAATCGCCTGGTTGAAAGATCACCCTCCTTTCTTCCCTTGTTGGCATGAGTCACGTACTGTCCGGTCCTCTTCTCCAATTTTTCTGCTACCTTCTGGTGTAATCTCCTTATGAACTCTGCCTTGGATGCTCCGTTGAGGTTGCTCATCTCAGCTGGTGGTAGTGGTGTTTGCTCCAATGGGGTGAGAGGGTTGAAGCCGTATACTACTTCAAATGGTGTCTTCTTGGTTGCTGAGTGCACGGCTCGGTTGTAAGCGAACTCTATGAATGGCAGGCACTCCACCCAAGTCTTTAGGTTTTTCCCTAGTGTAGTTCTGAGAAGAGTTGATAGTGTCCTGTTGATAACTTCAGTTTGGCCATCGGTTTGAGGATGGCAGGTGGTAGAGAAGAGTAGCTTCGTGCCTAGCTTTTTCCAAAGGGTCCTCCAGAAGTGGCTGAGGAACTTGGTGTCCCTGTCTGATACGATGGTCCTTGGCACTCCATGAAGCCTTACTATCTCCCTGAAGAACAGTTCAGCTGTTTGTGTGGCATCATTGACATTGGCACATGGAATGAAGTGTGCCATCTTGGAGAATCTGTCCACCACTACAAAGATTGCATCTTTGTGGTTGATCTTGGGCAGACCTAGAACAAAGTCCATTGAGATGTCCATCCATGGATGTGTAGGTTTGGGCAGTGGGAGATACAACCCGTGAGGTTGCACTCGGGACTTTGCCTTCTTGCAAGTGATGCATCTTGCACAATGAGCTTCTACTGTCCTCTTTATGTGTGGCCAGTAGAAGTGCTCCTTGACCACTGCTAGAGTCTTGTTGACACCAAAGTGGCCCATGAGTCCTCCCCCATGAGCTTCTCGGATGATAAGCTCCCTTAATGAACCTTGTGGTATGCACAGCCTTCTTTCTCGGAACAAGAATCCCTCATGGATGTAGAACTTGCCACGACTCCCTGTGCAACACTCCTTGTAGCTCTCAGCAAAGTCCGGATCATCCTTGTATAGGTCCTTGATGTGCTCGAACCCTAGGACCTTTGCCTCCATGGTGGATATCAAGGTAAACCTCCTTGATAGTGCATCGGCTACCACATTATCTTTGCCCTTTTTCTACTTGATGACGTACGGGAAGGTCTCTATGAACTCCATCCACCTGGCATGTCTCCTCTTGAGATTGGTTTGCCCTCTGAGGTGTTTGAGAGTCTCATGATCAGTGTGGATCACAAACTCCTTGGATAGCAAGTAATGCTGCCAAGTCTCCAATGCTCGAACCAGGGCATAAAGCTCCTTTTCGTAATTGGGGTAGTTCAGTGAGGCACCACCTAGCTTCTCACTGAAGTATGCCACTGGCCTCCCTCCTTGGGTTAGCACTGCTCCTATGCCTATCCCAGAGGCATCACACTGCACTTCAAACGTCTTGTTGAAGTCGGGCAGGACTAGCACTGGTGCTTGTGTAAGGCTGTCCTTCAAGGCCTGGAAGGCCTTTTCCTGAGCTTCTCGCCAGCTGAATCCCATGTTTTTCTTCACTACTACCGTCAGTGGTGAGGCAATACTGTTGAAGTTGGGCACGAATCTCCTGTAGAAGCTGGCCAGTCCGTGGAAACTCCTCACTTGGCTGATGTTGCTTGGTGTTGGCCATTCTTGTATGGCTTGAATCTTCTCTTCATCAACCTGTAGGCCCGGTGAACTTACAACAAAACCTAAGAAGACAAGTTTATCAGTACAAAAGATGCACTTCTTGAGATTGGCATAAAGCTCTTCTTGTCGAAGGGTTTTAAGTACCATCTCAAGATGTGTGAGGTGTTCCCGTAGGCACTTATATAACTAGTATGTCATCAAAGTAAACCACTACAAACTTACTGATGTACGCCCTAAGAACTTCGTTCATAAGGCGCATGAAGGTGCTTGGGGCATTAGTCAAGCCAAATGGCATGACTGTTCACTCGTAGAGCCCTTGCTTTGTCTTGAAAGCAGCCTTCCATTCATCACCTTCTTTCATCCTGACCTGGTGGTATCCACTCTTGAGGTCGATCTTGTAGAAGACCGTGGCTCCACTCAGCTCATCTAGCATGTCATCCAGCCGTGGTATTGGATGCCGGTACTTGACAGTGATGTTGTTGATTGCTCGGCAGTCCACGAACATTCGCCAAGTCCCATCCTTCTTGGGCACTAGTAGCACTGGTACGGCGCATGGACTGAGGCTCTCTCGAACATAGCCTTTCTCCAGGAGCTCCTTGACTTGCTTCTCAAGCTCCTTGGACTCATCTGGACTCATCCGGTAGGCTGGCCGGTTGGGCAGGGCTGCTCCGGGCACTAGATCAATCTGGTGTTCTATGCCACGTAAAGGAGGCAAGCCTGCTGGTATCTCCTCTGGAAATACATCCTGGAACTTGTTGAGGAGATTTGCTACTTCAGGAGGTAGCTCTACCTGTTCTTTTTCTACATTCAACACTTCTTTGAAAACCATTAGTAACATTAAATCCTTCGAGGCTAAAGCTCTCCGGACATGGCTTGGTTGAATAAGAAAATTAGACTTGATAAGTTTCTTTTCCTTACTCATTTGGAGTTGTAGCTCGTGTACCTGGGCAGGTGTAAGAGGAGCTAGGCTGACCTTTCTTTTGTCATGCACAAAAGTGTAGAGATTGGTTCGGCCATCATGCCTGGTCTCTTTGTCAAACTGACATGGCCTTCCTAGCAGAAGATGGCCAGCTTGCATGGGCACCACGTAGAACACGACTTGGTCTTCGTACTTGCCCACACTGAATGGCATAGTGACTTGCTCATGGATCTTGAGCTCCACTTTGTCATCGAGCTATCTCAGTCTGTATGGTCGAGGGTGCCTTGTCTTCTCTAGACCTAGATTATCAACCATGTACGCACTAGCAACGTTAGTGCAAGAACAACCATCTATGATGAGGTTACATACCTTTCCCTTGATGGTGCAACGGCTGTGGAAGATGTTCTCCCTTTGGATGCTCACTGAAGGATCCACCATTGCACTGAGAATGCGTCTAGTGACAAGCACTTCCCCCACATCAGGGTACTCAATGTCACCGTATTCTCCTTCTGGTTCATAGTCCTCCTCCTCTTGGGATTCATACTCTCCAGCTTCCGTAATCAGCATGACCCGGTTGTTTGGGCACTCCCTTGAGATGTGTCCGCGACCCCTACACTTGAAACAAGTGATGTCACATGATCTTCGAGGGTTAGAGGACTTACTAGGCGCCCTCTGGTCACGGGTTGGCTCAGGAGGCTTGCTCTTGAACCGTGACTCAATCTCTATGCTTTTGCCTTTGTCTACGGGCTTGGCAATGTTGCTTGGTGCCCAAGGCGTCTTAGGCTTGTCACGGATGTCTTGGCTCTTACGTTTGATGTGCTGATCAGCCTGGACAGATAGGTTAAACAAATCCTTGAAGTCATTGTAGATTTGCCTTTCCACCTTGCGGCTGATTCTTTCTTGGAGTCCATCCAAGAATTGTGCCATCAATGCTTCTTCATCATCATTGAGCTCCAATCTGTTCCTTAGCTTCTCGAACTCTTCATAGTACTCCTCTACTGATCTAGTACCCTGCTTAAGAGTACGAAAACGACTTTGCAAGTCTCTATGAAAGTAAGGTGGAACAAACCTCTGTCGCATGAGGTCTTTCATGTCGACCCATGAGTCTATGGGCCTCATTCTCTTCCTTCTTCTGTCAGATACCTCACGATCCCACCAGATGAGGGCATTGTCCGTGAGTTGTGCTACTGCCATTGAGACTCTCCTAGGTCCTGGTTGGTTGTAATTATCAAAGATATGATCCATTCTTCTCTCCCAATCTAGGTAAGCCTCGGGGTCTACTTTTCCTGCAAAACTTGGAGGAGTTAGCTTAACATCAGGATGAGTTACCCGGTTATAGGCATGTTCATCTCCATCCTCATGATGTCGAGGAGGCATTCTTGGTCTCTGGTGAAGACCATATGGCTCAAAGCCATCATCTTCTGCCTCTGGTTGCCGTGGAGGTCCTCTCGGCCTATGGTGATAGTTATGAGGTGGTGTGTCCTCATCTCCATCTGGCTGGGGTTCCTCTTGTTCGTGCCATGTCATAAGGTGCTCAGGACCCTCAGGACGGTCTTTATCAGCTCTCACGTGCCTTATGGCCTGGAACCTCACCGGTCTTTCCACGCGCTCCAACCTCTCGCATATTGATGCGAGTTGTGTTTGGAGAGTGGTGAACATGGCCATCATGGCTTCGGTTGCTTCTCTATTTTCTTCTTCCATTGCGTGCTACAAAGAAAGAAGACAAGTTAGGGTGCTCCTAAATTATTAGGAGGGTTTTCTTTTTATAAGGATTCGAAAATTTGCAAAAAGGAAAAAATCTGGGAATTGGAAATTCAAAAATGTGAAGATTTGAAAAAAGGAAACTTTCTTGACAACTTGTGCTAGCTGTCCAATTCGAATTCCTTTTGTATTTTTCCTATTTTCTTTTTCTTTTCTTTTTAATTTAACTTAAAAATAAAGGAAATATGATTTAAACAAAAAGGAAAACGTGAATGGTAATGCAAAAGTGAATCTAAACCCTAGTGATACACGTAGAAGGCTAGATGCACTCGGTTTGGAGTTTGATGTTATATTTTTGATTTTTCTTGAATGCGACTTAAACTAATGCAAGAACTAAAAACAAAACATGCTAAAGGATAGAAACTACCTGGTTTAGGAGCTTTAAGATCTGATACCAAAATGATACAAGCCTTGATTCAAGGATGTATGCGCGTGGGCTGTTTGGAAAAGTTTAGGTGAGAAACTCGACCTTAGACTTTTTGGATAGGGGTTTTTGGGTTGGTATTTGATGGAAAGGTGAACTGGACCACACGAGGGGTGATAAACATCGTGATAAATCACAAACGTAGAGCTAGGAGGGCTGGTCACAACTAGATTCTAAACGCACAAGATTCTTGAGAGAAAACTTGTTGGGGAAAAAGTTCTATCTTTATTAATATCAAAAAGGTTGTCGAACTACAATGCTGGAAGGAGCCTTATTAATATGCTCGACAGCTTGACCTTCTAGGGTCGACCCAAATAAGAAAAGGAAAACTTACAAAAGGAATAGCGACTAGGCAAAAGTGCACAAAAGGAAAAGATACAAAAGTGTATATATAATCGAAAAAAGGACCTATTCCTAAAGTGTCTTTGACTCAATAAAAGTAAATATTCTAGATCCTACCCTGCAAAACAGAAAGAGGCATATATTCGGATTGAAACTTACCTTAACTTACCTCATGGCCAAGAAATAGAAGGTGGCCGTCCTTGTGGCATGCACGCGCCTTGCTCCTAGTCTTTGACTTGGAGTAGGGTTAAGAATCTTTCGGCCCTGACCTCTCTTGCCACTAAAGCCCAAGTCTCTGATGTCCCTTGTGTTGTTGAGAAGCCATTGGACTCTTCCTTGCACTTTTGGCCCATTGTCCTTAGTCGATCTTCCTCTAGGAGCTTGTCGACCCATAAGCTGAATTTGTGGACGAGTGCCATTGATCTGCTTCTTGTCATTGCTCCTTGAGGTACCACTGGTGTAGATACTTCCTCTAGGTGCATGTCCTGGAGCTGGTAGCTCATTTGGTCCGATTCCTCTTGTGTAGAAGTGGAAATGCGTGTGTACTCGGCTGGATCGGCTGTACCGGCTGGATTGTGCGAGGTACTGGCCGGAATGCCTTCAGGACCAGCCAAGTTGATCCCGGAGTTGGCGGCATCACCAGAGGGACCAGCGGTGTCATCCACGTTGCCACCAAGTGTGCCGGAAGCTTGGGCCTCTCCGCCGGCAATGCTGGTTGCTCTGGTCCTTGTGGTCGAAGGTCCGACGGTACTGCTTCGGCCGGCAGGCGTGCCAGATGGTCCGGCTGTCTCGGGCAAGCTTCCTGGTCGGCCAGTCTGGTCTCCTGGCTGGATGTACGACCTGATGCCCTCATCACCTTGGATCCACACGATTAGGGCCATCGCTTCGACATATCATCAGTGTCCCAAGTTCCGGTCCGGTCCAGGGAGACTAGAGTATCTCTCGAGCATGCTTCATCACAGAGCGAAACTGTGCATTCAGCCCTAGTCTTGCTTCATATGCACCGAGCACGATTCGGCTCGGATCATTGTTAGAACTCCCATCAAGATTTTTGAACAAGTGTGTCTTGACAACGCCGACCCGATGAAATGCGTGGGGCTCGGGACCAAATTGCATGCCAGCACAAGGAGCGCCTTCATCACATTCCTCAAGCAAAACATTTCCACCTTTGCCTAGTCGATAGATGACATGGAAAGGATTGACCCGAGCATTACAACACACGAGCTCAACGTTGACCCCACATTCCGACCCATTAAGCAAAAGCGCCGAAAGCTTGGTCACCACGAGCCCAGGCTATCAACGACGAAGTAGACAAACTGCTCGCAGCTGGATCCATCGCCGAGGTAAAATATCCTGAATGGCTCGCAAACCCGGTCATAGTCAAAAAGCAAAATGGTAAGTTGAGAGTATGCATCGACTTTACCGACCTCAACAAAACCTGCCCGAAAAAGAGCTTCCCGCTACAGCACATCGATCGCCTAGTCGAAGCAACAACAGTGAAAAACTCCTATCGTTCATGGATGCCTTCTTAGGGTATAATTAGATCTTCATGCATCCTGGTGACACAGAAAAAATGTCCTTTGTCACGGACCAAAGGATGTACTGCTACAAAGTCATGCCATTCGGACTGAAAAATGTCGTGGCAATCTACCAACGTCTAGTCAAAAATATGTTCACCGACAACCTCGGAAGACCATGGAGGTGTATATTGATGACATGCTGGTTAAGTTCCTGCTAGGCAGCATTCACGTCGATCATTTGCAGTCTTGCTTTGATATTTTAAACCATTACGGGATGAAGCTCAACCCCGCAAAATGTTTGTTCACGGTCACCGCTGGAGAATTCTTAGGGAACGTAGTAACCCAGCGTGGCATCGAGGTAAATCCCAAGCAGATTCGCGTTATAACCAAGCTCCCATGTCCCAAAACCACAAGGGAAGTCCAAAGGCTAACCGGCCGGATAGCAGCTCTCAATCGCTTCATATCGCGGTCAACCGACTGATGCCTTCCATTCTATCACTTGCTGCACAGGAACAAAAAGTTCGAATGGAACGATGAGTGTGAGCGCACGTTCCCCGAGCTCAAGGAGTAGTTAACTACACCACTGGTTCTCAGAAAACCCAAAGAAGGAGAGGCTTTATACTATACATCTCCATCTCTAGTTCGGCCATCAGTGGAGTCCTGGTATGTGAAGAACGCAACGACCAGAAACCGATCTTCTATATTAGCAAGGTTTTAGACCGCACGGAAGCCAGATACTCGGCCCTGGAGAAACTGGCCTTTGCTCTTGTCACATCAGCGAGGAAACTGCGACCATACTTCCAATCCCACATCATCGTAGTGCTAACGAACCAACCGCTGCGAACAATCTTGCATAGTCCAATGCAGTTGGAACGAATAGCGAACTGGGTTGTTGAGCTCAGCGAGTATGACTAGGATATTGGAAACTGGACCTGCACAAAATCTCAAGTGCTCGCCCCCAAACTCGAATCAACAACTTCCGGTACAAACCAGTGGGAGCTCTACCTCGATGGATCATTGCCACGCCATGGATCGGGGATCAGCATTTCACTAAGGCCGCCCATAGTAGAAGAGTACTGGAGCAATCCTTCCGCATGGGCTTCACCGCATCGAACAACGAAGCTGAATACGAAGCCCTTCTCGCCAGACTGCGATTGGCCACGGGTATCAGCGTAAAGGAAATACACGCACACCATGACTCCTTACTGATACAAGCCTTGATTCAAGGATGTATGCGCGTGGGCTGTTTGTAGAAGATTAGGTGAGAAACTCAACCTTAGGCTTCTGGATGGGGGTTTTCTGGTTGGTAAAAGATGGAAGGGTGAAGTGAACCACACGAGAGGTGATGAACCTCGTGATAAATCACAAACTTAGAGCTAGGAGAGCTGGTCTCAACTAGGTTCTAAGCGCACAAGATTCTTAGAGAGAAAACTTGTTGGAAAAAGTTCTACTTTATTAATATCAAAAAGGTTGTCGAACTACAATGCTGGAAGGAGCCTTATTAATATGCTCGACAGCTTGACCTACTAGGGTCGACTCAAATAAGAAAAGGAAAGTTCACAAAAGTGCACAAAAGGAAAAAATACAAAAGTGTATAACCGAAAAAGGACCTATTCCTAAAATGTTCTTGACTCAAAATGTAAAGCAACTAGATCCTACCCTGCAAAACAGAAAGAGGCATATATTCGAATGTAAACTTACCTTAACTCACCTCACGGCCAAGAAATGGAAGGTGGCCGTCCTTGTGGCATGCACGCGCCTTGCTCCTAGTCTTGACTTGGAGTAGGGTTAAAATCTTTGGGCCCTGACCTCTTGCCACTAAAGCCCAAGTCTCTGATGTCCCTTGTGTTGTTGAAAAGTGGACTCTTGTATTTTTGGCCCGTTGTCCTTAGTCGATCTTCCTCTAAGTGTGCGTGTACTCGGCGGGATGGCCTGTACCGGCTGGATTGTGCGCGGTACTGGGCGGAATGACTTCAGGACCAGCCAAGTTGGTCCCGGAGTCAGCGGTGTCATCAGGGGGACCGGCGGTGTCATTCACGTCCCCACCAAGTGTGCCGGAAGCTTGGGCCTCTCCGCCGGCGATGTTGACCGGTCTGGTCCTATAGGTCGAAGGTCCGGCGGTACTGTCTAGTCCGGCAGGCGCGCCAGATGGTCCTGCTGTCTCGGGCAAGCTTCCTGGTCGGCCAGTCTGGTCTCCTGGCTGGATGTACGACCTGATGTCCTCATCATTCCCTCCCTCTTCAGTAGGTTTTGTCCTCAAAACTGGTTCATCTGCATGGAAAGGGGCCAAGTCAGTAACATTAAGCGTATTGGACACATTAAACTCACCTGGAAGCTCGATCTGGTAGGCGTTGTTGTTGATCCTCTCGAGCACTCTGAATGGTCCATCTCCTCTTGGTGCTAGCTTGGAACTCCTTAGGTTTGGGAACCTCTCCTGCCGTAGGTTTAGCCACACCCAATCGCCTGGTTGAAAGATCACCTCCTTTCTTCCTTTGTTGGCATGAGTCACGTACTGTCGGTCCTCTTCTCCAAGTTCTCTGCTACCTTCTGGTGTAACCTCCTTATGAACTCTGTTTTGGATGCTCCGTTGAGGTTGGTCATCTCAGCTGGTGGCAGTGGTGTTTGCTCCAATGGGGTGAGAGGGTTGAAACCGTATACCACTTCAAATGGGTTCTTCTTGGTTGCTGAGTGCACGGCTCGGTTGTAGGCGAACTCAATGAATGGCAGGCACTCCACCCAAGTCTTTAGGTTCTTCCCTAGTGTAGTTCTGAGAAGAGTTGATAGTGTCCTGTTGACAACTTCAGTTTGGCCATCGGTTTGAGGATGGCAAGTGGTTGAAGAGTAAGCTTCGTGCCTAGCTTTCTCAAAGGGTCCTCCAGAAATGGCTGAGGAACTTGGTGTCCCTGTCTGATCGATGGTCCTTGGCACTCCATGAAGCCGTACTATCTCCCTGAAGAACAGCTCAGCTGTTTGTGTGGCATCATTGACATTGGCACATGGGATGAAGTGTGCCATCTTGGAGAATCTGTCCACCACTACAAAGATTGCATCTTTGTGGTTGATCTTAGGCAGACCTAGAACAAAGTCCATCGAGATGTCCACCCATGGATGTGTTGGTATGGGCAGTGGGAGATACAACCCGTGAGGTTGCACTCGGGACTTTGCCTTCTTGCAAGTGATGCATCTTGCACAATGTGCTTCTACTGTCCTCTTGATGTGTGGCCAGTAGAAGTGCTCCTTGACCACTGCTAGAGTCTTGTCGACACCAAAGTGGCCCATGAGTCCTCCTCCATGAGCTTCTCGGATGATAAGCTCCCTTAGTGATCCTTGTGGTATGCACAGCCTTCTTTCTCGGAACAAAAATCCCTCATGGATGTAGAATTTGCCATGACTCCCTGTGCTACACTCCTTGTAGCTCTCAGCAAGTCAGGATCATCCTTGTATAGATCCTTGATGTGCTCGAATCCTAGGACCTTTGCCTCCATGGTTGATATCAAGGCAAACCTCCTTGATAGTGCATCGGCTACCACATTATCTTTGCCCTTCTTGTACTTGATGATGTGCGGAAAGGTCTCTATGAACTCCATCCACCTGGCATGTCTCCTCTTGAGATTGGTTTGCCCTCTGAGGTGTTTGAGAGTCTCGTGATCAGTGTGGATCACAAACTCCTTGGACAGCAAGTAATGCTGCCAAGTCTCCAATGCTCGGACAAGGGCATAGAGCTCTTTGTCATAAGTGGGGTAGTTCAGTGAGGCACCACCTAGCTTCTCACTGAAGTATGCCACTGGTCTCCCTCCTTGAGTTAGCACTGCTCCTATGCCTATTCCAGAGGCATCACACTCCACTTCAAATGTCTTGTTGAAGTCGGGCAGGACTAGCACTGGTGCATGTGTAAGGCTGTCCTTCAAGGCCTGGAATGCCTTCTCCTGAGCTTCTCCCCAGCTGAATCCCACGTTCTTCTTCACTACTGCCGTCAATGGTGAGGCAATACTGTTGAAGTTGGGCACGAATCTCCTATAGAAGCTGGCCAGTCCATGGAAGCTCCTTACTTGGCTGATGTTGCCTGGTGTTGGCCATTCTTGTATGGCTCGAATCTTCTCTTCATCAACCTGTAGGCCCTGTGAACTTACAACAAAACCTAAAAAGACAAGTTTATCAGTACAAAAGATGCACTTCTTGAGATTGGCATAAAGCTCTTCTTGTCGAAGGGTTTTAAACACCAACTCAAGATGTGTGAGGTGATCCCATAAGCATTTACTATAAATTCATATGTCATCGAAATAAACTACAATGAACTTACTGATGTACGCCCTAAGAACTTGGTTCATAAGGCGCATGAAGGTACTTGGGGCATTAGTCAAGCGGAATGGCATGACTACAACTCGTAGAGCCCTTGCTTTGTCTTGAAAGCAGTCTTCCATTCATCACCTTCCTTCATCCTGACCTGGTGGTATCCACTCTTGAGGTCTATCTTGGAGAAGACCGTGGCTCCACTCAGCTCATCTAGCATGTCATCCAGCTGTGGTATCGGATGCCGGTATTTGACTGTCATGTTGTTGATGGCTCGGCAATCCACGCACATACGCCAAGTCCCATCCTTCTTGGGCACTAGTAGCACTGGTACGGCACCTGGACCGAGGCTCTCTCAAACATAGCCTTTCTCCAGGAGCTCCTTGACTTGCTTCTCAAGCTCCTTGGACTCATCTGGACTCATCCGGTAGGCTGGCCGGTTGGGCAGGGCTGCTCCGGGCACTAGATCAATCTGGTGTTCTATGCCACGTAAAGGAGGCAAGCCTGCTGGTATCTCCTCTGGAAATACATCCTGGAACTTGTTGAGGAGATTTGCTACTTCAGGAGGTAGCTCTACCTGTTCTTTTTCTACATTCAACACTTCTTTGAAAACCATTAGTAACATTAAATCCTTCGAGGCTAAAGCTCTCCGGACATGGCTTGGTTGAATAAGAAAATTAGACTTGATAAGTTTCTTTTCCTTACTCATTTGGAGTTGTAGCTCGTGTACCTGGGCAGGTGTAAGAGGAGCTAGGCTGACCTTTCTTTTGTCATGCACAAAAGTGTAGAGATTGGTTCGGCCATCATGCCTGGTCTCTTTGTCAAACTGCCATGGTCTTTCTAGCAGAAGATGGCCAGCTTGCATGGGCACCACGTCGCACACGACTTGGTCTTGGTACTTGCCCACACTGAATGGCACAGTGACTTGCTCATGGATCTTGAGCTCCACTTTGTCATCCAGCCATCTCATTCTATATGGTCGAGGATGCCTTGTCTTCTCTAAACCTAGCTTATCAAACATATATGCACTAGCAACGTTAGTGCAAGAACCACCATCTATGATGAGGTTACATACCTTTCCCTTGCCGGTGCAACGGCTGTGGAAGATGTTCTCCCTTTGGATGGTCTCTGAAGGATCCACCATTGCACTGAGGATACGTCTAGTGACCAGCACTTCCCCCCACATCAGGGTACTCAATGTCACCATATTCTCCTTCTGGCTCATAGTCCTCTTCATCTTGGGACTCATATTCTCCTGCCTCCGTAATCAGCATGACTCGGTTGTTTGGGCACTCCCTTGAGATGTGTCCACGTCCCCTGCACTTGAAACAAGGTATGTCACGTGATCTTTGAGGGTTAGAAGACTTACCAGGCTCTCTCTGGTCACGGGTGGGTTCAGGAGGCTTGCTCTTGAACCTTGACTCGATCTCTATGCAATTGCCTTTGTCTACGGGCTTGGGCATGTTGCTTGGTGCCCAAGGTGTCTTAGGCTTGCTGCGGATGTCTTGGCTCTTACGTTTGATGTGCTGTTCAGCTTGCACAGATAGGTGGAACAAGTCTTTGAAATCGTTGTAGATTTGCCTTTCCACCTTGCAGCTGATCCTCTCTTGGAGTCCATCCAAGAATTGTGCCATCAATGCTTCTTCATCATCATTGAGCTCCAATCTGTTCCTTAACTTCTCGAACTCTTCATAGTACTCCTCTACTGATCTGGTACCCTGCTTAAGAGTACGAAAACGACGTTGCAAATCCCTATGAAAGTATGGTGGAACAAACCTTTGTCGCATGAGGTCCTTCATGTCGACCCATGAGTCTATGGGTCTCATTCTCTTCCTCCTTCTGTCAGATACCTCACGATCCCACCAGATGAGGGCATTGTCCGTGAGTTGTGCTACTGCCATTGAGACTCTCCTAGGTCCTGGTTGGTTGTAATTATCAAAGATATGATCCATTCTTCTCTCCCAATCTAGGTAAGCCTCGGGGTCTACTTTTCCTGCAAAACTTGGAGGAGTTA